>OY744517.1:46576577-46589077 GCA_963556195.1 Sepiola atlantica | reverse complement strand
CCATGCCCAGCTGTTTTCATTGGCTTCATCGCTTGTGAGTCTTATAAAGCGTCCATGTAGTTGTTTTTCTTCCCACTTTTCCTTTCTTATCTTTTTGTTTCTGGTTTCAGTGCTTCCGGAGTTGTTTGTTGGGCTGGTGTCTCTTGCTGTGGTGATCAGTCTTTCCATGTTCTGGGTTACATATTTCTCCAGCTCTTTTTTGGTGTCTTCCACACAGTCTTCTATACTTACCAGTCCTCTACCTCCTTCATTTCTTTTCATGTAGAGTCTGTCCGTATCGTCTTTTGGGTGCAATGCATTATGCATAGTCATTAGTTTTCTAGTCCTCTGGTCAAGGTGCCTGAGTTCTTCTTTGGTCCAGCCTATGAATGGTCCAGAGTATCTTATTAGTGATACAGCCCATGTGTTTATCTCTTTTACTAGGTCTCTGCTATATAGTTTAGTTTCTAAGAGTTTCCTTGTTCTTCGTAGATATTCTTTTCCAATCTTCTCTTTCATTTCTGTATATTCGATTGTGTTTGCTTCCAGAACTCCCAGGTATTTATAACTATCTTGTTCTCCTAGCGCCCTCATCTCCTCTTGGTTGGGGAGTTCTATACCTTCTGTCGTCTCCAGTTTTCCTCTTTTGATCTCTAGTAGTGCACATTTTTCTATTCCAAACTCCATTTGGATATCCTGGCTGAATATCCTGGTTGTGTTTATCAACTTTTCCAGTTCTTTTTTGTTTTTTGCAAACAGTTTAATGTCATCCATGTACATCAGGTGGCTTATTCTTTGTTCTGTATCCGTAAACCTGTATCCGGCATCACACTTTCTGAGTATGTAGTTGAGTGGCATCATGGCTATTATAAACAATAGTGGTGATAGAGAGTCTCCTTGAAAGATGCCTCTCTGTATTTTTATCTCAGACAGGTATTGTCCTCCGGCTGTCAGTTTTAGTCTCCATGTTTCCATCGCTTTCTGGATGAGATTAATAATCCTGTCTGGTATCTTGTATATTTTTAAGCATTCAATTATCCATGTTTGGGGGATTCTGTCGTAGGCTTTCTTGTTATCAATCCATGCCATGGTTATGTACTTTTGTCTGCTCTTCACCTCCTTCAGGGTCTTTTGATCAATGTATAGTAGATCATGTGCCCCTCTTTGTCCTTTCCGGCATCCTTTTTGTTCCTCGGGGAGCAGTCCACGTTTGTCCAGGGATTGGTAGATTTGTTCTCTCAGTTGTGCTGTGAGAATTTTCCACATTATTGGTAGACATGTTATCGGTCTGTAGTTGCTGGGGGTTGTTCCTTTTTTGGGGTCTTTTTGTATTAATGTTGTTCTTCCTTCCGTCATCCATTCTGGTACGTCTGTTTTGCAGATACATCCACTCAGTTTCTGCGCTAGTCTTTCATGCAGGGTCGTGAATTTTTTAAACCAGTATGCATGTATTCCATCGTGGCCTGGTGCTCTCCAGTTTGCCATTTTTCTTAGGGGTTTCTTGATCGTTTCTTTGTTGATTTCTGTTTGGGTTCCTTCTTCGATTTCCTGCAGTTCATCTTTCATGTTTTTCAACCATTGGGCATTCTTGTTGTGCTTTTTTGGTCTTCCCATATCTTGCTCCAGAATTGTTTTGTTTCTGTTGGGTTCGGTTGCTTTGTTGTTGTTTTTTCTCCATTTACTGGCTTTCATTGTTTTCAAAGGTCCTGTTCTGTTTGCTCTGTTCTGATTTGTACCTGTATCGTCTCAGTCTTCCTTCTATTGCTGCTATCCTTTGTTTTATTTCTTCATGTTTCTCATTTAGTTTTTCCTTGCGTTTCTGACTTTTGCTTCTTAATCGTTTCATGTCCTCCTTCCTTCTGTTCACGGTTTTAGCTTCTTTCCGAAGTTTGGTGATCTGGGTTTCCAGTCTGATTTCCCATCCAGGTTTTGTCGGTCCTCTCTTTTGTCCATTCTCTTCGTTTCTTAGTTTCATACTTACCGATTTTGCCCCTGCATATATCAGGTTGTTTAGGTCTGTAATAGTTTCTGTTGGGATGTGTGTGAGGAGTCTGTTTACTCTTTCTGTTTCTGCTTGTAACTTCTTCGCTACTTCATTCCTGAGAGATGGGAGTTTTGTTTTGTTTTCTAACATGTATCGTCTAATGTTCTCCACTTCACTTGCTTCTTTTTCGTCGAGTTCTATCTCAGCAGGTTCTGTGGTTCCGCAGTCTTCTATCTCCCCTGGTTCTGTGATTCTGTAGTCTTCAATCTCTTCAGTTTCAGTGTGTAGGTTTTGCCCGTCCTCTTCCTGTGGTCTCTCTTTCGGTGGTGTTTCTTGCTCCGTTTTTTATTATTATTATTATTATTATTATTATTATTATTATTATTATTATTATTATTATTATTATCAATATTTATATTATTATTATTTATTATCATTATTATTATTATTATTTATTATCATCATCATCATCATCATCATCATCATCATCATCATCATCATCATCATCATCATCATCATCATTATTATTATTATTATTATTATTATTATTATTATTATTATTATTATTATTATTATTATTATTATTATTATTATTATTATTATTAACTTGAAAGACATAATTGTTTGGAACCGCACAGCTTGTGACATTATCTGTCTGTTCCAATTATTGGCAATGATTTTTCTCCTGACCCTAACCTTAACCCTAACCCAGACATAGACGGATGTTAAAATTCCTTTCGTGAAATTCTTAATTGCATGTGAAGAGAAAAAAATAAATTGGAAAGATTTAAAAGAAAACTTTTGGCATTCGTTAAGACAACTTCTTGTCTTTGACTTCATCTTGCCCCCCCCCCCCCCCCTTCACCCCGCCCCCCCACCGGATAAGGATTTGGAGTTGCGACGAGACTGATTCTTACAGCCCTTGCCCCAAGTCAACATGTCTGTGATTCTATTATTTCTGATGTGACCTCGCATCTCTAAGAGAGGTTTGGTCGGCCTGCCACGTTTTCGTTTTAAATAAAATTTTCATCGCTGTACGCGTAGATTGAATGGACGCATCTTACTTTAGATAGTTCAAATATTTTTGTAAGATGCTCTGTCCGTCTGTCCGTCTGTCCGTCTGTCCGTTTAAAGAAACGTACCTTTCGTGGTCTGCCACATTTACGTTTAAACTAACATGATCGTTGGTCTGTCATAAATAAGTAAAATAAAGAAAACAATTTTCATGTTAACTGTTCTTTTTTTTTTAAAGGTTGGGGGGGGGGGTAATTTTGATGGGGAAAAATTCACCGAAGAAGCTTTTTAAAAACATCTTGAATTTATTATCAAGAAAACCTTCTTTTTTTTGTAAAATGGACAGAAACAATTGCATGAATAAAAATGTTTTTAAAACTAATTCGGAACACTTATTAGATTATTATATATAAGTGTAATATAGTCATGAGTTGAGTATTGATTTACTCCTCTCCAGGAGTTAGGCACAAGGCCAGTTTTTATCTTACTCCCACAAGTAAGATGTGACCCAAGGTCGGGTCGGGAAAGTGGGGTTTAAAAATTGCCTGGGCAGCGTCGTCGGCATTCCCCGGTAGAGGCGCCTCAGGCAGTAAGCAATAAACTTACTCCTCCCCAAAGAGGGGAGGCAAAGCCTGGGAAGGTGGACCTTCCAGAACTGCACAGGACAGACCCATCGATCGGCGTAAATCAAGACCAGAAGGCCAAGACAACACCAGTATAGGGTGCAGTATCCATCGGAACGGATACTACACTTTGATCTTAGCCAAAAGGCCTGTGATGCATGTGGTTATTTGCCTATCCTTCACAAAGGTACAGGGTTAAAATCGTCTTAACTTTATATATATATATATATATATATATATATATATATATATATATATATATATATATATATATATATATATATATATATATATATATAAAGATAGATGAAAGAAGAGGGATAAACATGTACGAATAACAAATTTATTTCAACTTCAATTGTTCAATGCAAGGTGTACTCGGTAAAACATGTTTATTATTATTTCAAAAATATGATGCTTGGATGAATTTAACATAAGATACGTCCAATCAATATACGTGTTCATAGATGAAAATGATATTTCAAACGTATATATATATATATATATATATATAATATGAAACTAAAAGTATACTTTTAGTAGATAGAACCCATAATGAAATGGTTTAAGCTCAATATACGAGATAGAGCAATTATAAAGATAGATGAAAGAAGAGGGATAAACATGTACGAATGACAAATCTATTTTAACTTCGATTGTTCAATGCAAGGTGTATTCGGTAAAAACATGTTTATTATTCTTTCCTTAAGCCAAGGCTTTTCAAAGATTAAAATCTTATCATCAGAGGAATTACATAGATAAGTTGGCAGTGGAAAAGCCAAAATTCAAAGTTTGAAAAAATATTAAGTAATGGAGAGTGAGAATATGCGTGTAAAAAGATATGTGGTCTGTCCAGTTGGTAAATATCCGTTGATAAGGTGTCCAGTGAAAGGCCACTTACGATTAAACTAAACATCTTTCTATTGGATTTCCTTCATTCTTGAACTTTTTCAACGCTGCCTTCACAAAATCCCTTCTTTTCCATCTTTAAATTTCCTTTCACTGGACACCTTTTCAACGGACATTTACCAACTGGACAGACCACATATCTTTTTACACGCACATTCTCACTCTCTATTGCTTAATATTTTTTTAAATTTTGAATTTTGGCTTTTCAACTGCCAACTTATCTATCTATGTAATTCTTCCGATTATAAGATTTTAATCTTTGAAAAGCCTTGGCTTAAGGAAAGAATAATAAACATGTTTTTACCGAATACACCTTGCATTGAACAATCGAAGTTAAAATAGATTTGTCATTCGTACATGTTTATCCCTCTTCTTTCATCTATCTTTATAATTGCTCTATCTCGTATATTGAGCTTAAACCATTTCATTATGGGTTCTATCTACTAAAAGTATACTTTTAGTTTCATATTATATATATATATATATATATATATATATATATATATATATATACGTTTGAAATATCATTTTCATCTATGAACACGTATATTGATTGGACGTATCTTATGTTAAATTCATCCAAGCATCATATTTTTTACAGTAAATAAATTTTGTGGGATTTCACTAGAAAAAAGAATAAAAGAAAACGTTGTTTCTGACCTAACTTAAGCGATCGATTTTAGATATACTTTTTAATTATTTTTACTCCGCGGTAAAGGGGAGGTTACCCCCCAAATAATTATATGTACATTATATATTATTGTATATTATCTCCCGTACAAAAAAGGTAGAGTCTCGTCTACTCAATTACATAATCTATGGCTGGAGGGAAGATATATGGATACATACCGCTCCAAAGGATATTAGTAAAAGTGAGGCAGCACCCCTGACAGAATTCGAACCCGGAACACACCAAGTCTACAGTCAGCACGTGTAACCACTACATCACGCAACTTCCAGTATATGTTATAAGAAAACTCGGTGGATCTATCTTACATACTTATTTGTTATATTGTCTCTATGATGTAGCATTACCTCCTTTTCTCAAATATAATTACAAAGACTCACACTAGAGGGCGTTTTCAGACCCGAGCTGTCTGCCCTTTAGAAATGTCAGGTGGCGTTACTATTGTGACTATAAAAAGAGCTGCATGGGAACAAAATTCATACTCTTTCTTCAGGTCTCGACTGACGGCACATTAGCCACACACCTTCTCTATGAAAACAGCACGTGTGCGCTCACACACAATCACACTATTCTGGTACATAAGACATTTCTACTCACACACACATATGCAAGCATCTTTCTACTCAGACTTTGTTCAACATATTCTCATGAACTGTGCTTATGGACACACAATTCGGTATCTAAGACGTCTCTCTACTTACGCACACACAATTTACAGACCTTCTTATACACATTCTCAATGGACACTTTGCCTCTATGCGCTCACACACACATACACACCCTTTCCATTTCTACGTACTCACACGCATAGATGATTATACTTATATTTTCTTTGTGCACGCTCTCATCAACACTATTTCATAGCTAACCCAGCCATGTTCGCAACCATAGATGTCTTGTTGTATGCTTCATTCTTTTCGAGTTGTTATTTTGTTCTAATTAGCATGCTTGTATATTTTTATACACATATGTACGGCATAATCACGTTGACCCACCGGTTCCCGTTAGATCACCGAAGTTAAGCAACGTTGAGCCTGGCCAGTTCTAAAGGGGTTACCAAGTGCTGTTGTGGCCCGGAGAGGATATGGACACTACCAGGCTCTATCATCTGTTAGGACAGATAGAGTATCTGCCTGACTTCCCTTGAAAACAACAACAACAACAACATAAATATATATACGGCGTACTGAAATGTTGACCCAAAGAATCTCCTCAATGACGTCATTTTTTAAACCACACATATATATATATATATATATATATATATATATAAATATGAATTTTATACGTACATAAAAGTAATCCATGAACACGTGTTTCTGGCTTGCAGCCGTCATCAGCATCGAACCTTCGATATTGATATCTATAGTCCAGTGTCTTATGAATGGACTACAACGCCCTGCCTAGAAATATGTACGATTTTTTTCACCTAAATATTTAATGTATTTTTTATGTAATTGTTTTTATTGGTGATTGTAGCGTTCGTTGTTTTTGCTTACTACTACTTCGATTGTCTCACTTCCTAAGTGATTAAGATGCAGAAAATTGCATTATTAGTCGCCTTGAACTTTATAGGACGTATTTTTCGTTAATATATATATTTTTATTAATTTCATACGTACATAAAAGTAATCCATGGACATTATATATATATATATATATATATATATATATATATATATATATATATATATATATATATATATATATATATATATATATAGAGAGAGAGAGAGAGAGAGAGAGAGATCTTTTATGACGTTTTAGCTAGACGAACTATCTTGACACCTGGGATTTAGTATACTATTAAGACTGTGAATCGTGTTATATTGTTTGCTTGTGTGTCCCATGCACACTGAATGACGTCTTCATTTTGTGCTGCCAGAGATGTGGATAACGCCCAGTGGATGACGTCACAAAAGTAAGATGTGATACAAGGTCGGAAAGTGGGATTTGATAAGTCAGCATCTTAGAGGAAGAGCACCTATGACATTTAAAAATTACCTGGGCAGTCCCGTCGTCATTTTCCGGTAAGGGCGCCTCAGGCGATTAGCAATAAACTAACCCCTTCTCAAAGGGTGAGAAGGCAAATCCTGGGAGGGTGGACATATTAGAACTGCACAGGACAAACAAGCGTCATCAAGCCCGAAGGCCAAGACAATACCAGTTTATGGGGTGCAGTATCCATCAGAACAGATAATACACTTTGATCCCGGCCAAAGGGCCGATATCATAAATAATGAGTGGTGAACTCGCTTGTTCGTTTGTATCCGTGCAAAGTGGGTGACGTCACAAAGGGAGAGAGAGACAAAGAGAGAGAGAGAGAGAGAGAGAGAGAGAGAGAGAGAGAGAAAGAAAGAGGGAATAACGGAATTAGATAGGACGACGGATCTTTTAATCTCTCTCTCTCTCTCTCTCTCTCTATATATATATATATATATATATATATATATATATATATATATATATATATATATATATATAGAGAGAGAGAGAGAGAGAGATTATTATTAGAAGGCTATCACAATGCAAGAAATGGAAAAATGTCGGCGTTGAGAAGTAAGACAAAAACAAGTGATTTTACTTTATATATTTTTTCAAAATATTTTTTTAATAATTTTTTTCCTATATAGCAAATCTTACTGATTAGGCAAAACTTCAACACTGTGATGTAATGTGTGTGACCGTGTTCCATAATATATTTCGAGGAAGACCTCTTTGTCAAATGGTAGGTGTTTCAAATTTAAAAAAAAACGTGCGAATGACAATATTGCTTATATATATATACCTTTATTTGTCTTGGCTCTGTCGAAGCTTGTTTTTGTCAAGCGAAATATTAGCTAAAATAAAAAAAATCAAGATGAAGAAAAAAAAAAACGGAAGGTATTTTGAAATATTTTGTTAAATGTTTCAAAATATTTTTATTTTTCTTTTGATTTAATTACTCGCATCTAATGCATGGTTTTTGAAGGCATTTTTGCCTCTATATTTATATTAACTTTCAAAAGATGCTTTATAAAATGAACTTTCCTAATTTATAACTCGCAGCGACCATGCGCAAACAAGTTCTATTCTATTTAAAACAGACATTTTCAACAATAGTCCACAACACCGGACGTGACACTTCACCAACACCAGGAAGTAAATTATGGAAAAAAAAGGTTATACCTTTATTTGTCTTGGCTCTGTCGAAGCTTGTTTTTGTCAAGCGAAATATTAGCTAAAAAAAAAAAATCAAGATGAAGAAAAAAAACAAAACGGAAGGTATTTTGAAATATTTTGTTAAATGTTTCGAAATATTTTTCTTTTTCTTTTGATTTAATTACTCGCATCTAATACATGGTTTTTGAAGGCATTTTGGCCTCTATTTTTATATATATATATATATATATATATATATATATATATATATATATATATATATATATATATGACTTTTGAAACACCCTGTATATATATATATACAGGGTGTTTCAAAAGTCTTGGGAACATAACGATTTTTAATAACTCAAAAACTATTAGGAGTTGAAAAATGAAATTGGTACCGTTGGAAAGGTTAAAGTTTCAAGTTTTGTGGGGAATCTTCAAAGTTGCTCAATATGAGCACCATTCGTCACACAGCAGACATCTAGTCGATAGTCCATTTCCTGCCAAACGCGTTCCAGCATCTTGACGTCAATGGTTCCCACAACTGCCGTTACTCGAGCCTTTAGTTCGTCAATATCTCTTGGAAGGGGCGGCACATAGACTTGTTGCTTGACAAAGCCCCAAAGGAAAAAGTCACACGGGGTAAGATCTGGAGACCTAGGAGGCCAGGGCATGAGAACGTCATCACCTCGCCCAGATCTCCCAATCCATCTACCAGGCAGCCTTGTGTTAAGAAACTGCCTTACTCTAAGACTCCAGTGTGGTGGTGCACCATCTTGTTGAAAAATGAAGTCATCAGATTCTGCTTGTTCCAACTGAGCCATTAACCAGTCTTCTAGCATGTTGAGATAGGATTCACCAGTGATAGTTGCCTCTTCAAAGAAGAACGGTCCATAGACACCTTTCTTGGAAATTGCACAAAACACGTTCACTTTTGGTGAATCTCGCTCGTGCTCAAGAAGTTCATGAGGATTCTCAGTACCCCATATGCGAGTGTTATGCTTGTTAACTTTGCCATTCAGATGGAAGGTCGCCTCATCGCTAAAAACAAGCCGGTCATCAAAGCCGTTATCTTCCAACTTCTCTTGCATTGCAATGCAAAAGTCACGGCGAAGTGGCTTATCAGTGTCCTTCAACTTTTGGACCAACTTGAGCTTGTAAGGTACCATTTGCAGTCGTTTCCTTAAGACACGCCAGACAGTTGCTGGAGCAAGCTGAAGTTCCCTGCTGGCTCTTCTCACTGATTTACGGGGGCTCCGCTGAAAGGCTGTCCGAACTTGCTCAACTGCATCTTCTGAAGTTGAAGGGCGACCTGTTCGCTTACTTGAGCACAAACACCCATCTTTCACAAATTTAGCATGCCATCTGACAATGGATTTCCTTTCAGGGCTTCTTTTTTAAATTTCCTGCGAAATGCACGCTGAACACATGTCCACGATTCAGTCTTTGCAAATTGGAGGACGCAAAATGCCTTGTCTTGTTTAGAGAACGCCATTACTGCACCTGGAAAGATAACACGAAAATCATTAGTATGACCAAAAACTTGATTAAGCAAGCTTTAAAATGGCACCAGTTTCATTTTTCTACCTGGAATAGTTCATGAGATATACGCATTTGTAATGTTCCCAAGACTTTTGAAACACCCTGTATATATATATATACAAACATTAAACATGAAGTTTTTTTGCTTGATAAGACTTTTTTTTTTCTTCAATATTCCGAATAGTCCATTTAGTGTTTCGGTCAAATTGCTGTTCCGTGGGTTTCTTGTTCCATTTTTCTTTGCTTTTTCGCGAGTACTTTCGATTTGATTCCTCAAATCATTTCCAGGTGGTGTTAGTCTTGGTGTCTTTACAACTATGTCTTTACTGTTAGGTTCTTTTTCACGGCTAGCAATATACGACTTTAAAATGGGCGTCGGTAATATTAGGATGTTGCATGTTAACCGGATTACGTTCTAAGCGCGCGCAAAATTCATAAGTATGATTGCTCAATGGCTAAGTATTTGATAATGTTAGTTACCATACTAGACACTTGAAAATGTTGCGACTAATTTTGTAATTCATATTATTGATTATAGGATGTTTAGTTTTTATGTAAAGGACTTAAATAATGTTTAATCTTTTGATGTTGGTATCATGGTGTATTATTTTAGTATTACTAACTAGGATGTGTCTATATTGAGAAGAGGGGGCCAGTCATGTTTTTTTAGGTGTTGGCAAATGGATATATATATATATATATATATATATATATATATATATATATATATATATATATGTTGTGTGTGAGTGAGTGTGTGTATTCGTGTTCATATATATGTGTGTGTTCGCATTGTCTATATGCATATATGTGTGTATATGTGTGTTTTGTTTATTTAGAAATTTCCGGCCTGACTAATCGACCGACTGTCGGTTGGGCAAGATATCTCTATCGAAGCAAAAAAACATTATCATCTGAAATGTTTTCAGCTGATATGAATATAAATATTTTGCTTACAAAAACATGTCCGTCTTCATAAAAGGAGAAACTGCAAAATAAAAGCAAATAAAACGCCAACCAAAATAGCAAAGAAGCAAACTCAGCAAAATCTTGTCTCTCCTTCCTCTCCCTCGTCTCCCCTTTTCTCTCCCCTTCCTCTCCCCTTTCTCTCCCCTTTCTTTTTCCAATGGCTTTCTTCGCCATTTTTCATTTCTTTGTTATCCTTGTACATTTCTTTCCTTTTTTTTTCATATAAGAAAATTGCCCCCGGAAGGTTGCCCTTAGTTTGGATTTATCCGCCCTTGCCTTATCTCCTGCTCCTATCATTACTGTGCAGTCAACCGTTATTGGCCGCTCGAATTAGGAACCGGAAGTATTAAGGCCTTCACGAACTTCAGTGCCTCGCAGAATTTCGGTAAAAGCAGAAGGAACGGATATCTTGAAGTTCGAGCAATTCAGTTCGGTTTGTATAACTTTGGTTATTCGGACTACATTTCTCATCTTGAGTTTCGGCCGATGTAACCTCCGGCCTTCTTCAGGTGTATCTCTTCGAACTCAGCAATATTTCTGTCGAACTCAGGAATCTAGACGGAATTTCGAATGGAACCCTTTATTTAATCCACCGGGGTAGCATGATCTTGTTCTGTCAGCCATGACTGGGAGATTCGCAATTTTTCGTATCGCCCGCAACAAGGATTGAACCTTCAACCTTCAGATGACTATAATATCAGTTTGTGTTGTTTGTGGTTAACATTGAAAACGATTACGTTTAACTGTTAGAAACAGGGTTGCCGAGTCAGAGGGAGTCGGAGATTTTGAAAGGAGTCGAAGTCGAGCTTGAATGATTGATAGGAGTCGGATTTTTTTTAATTCCCGAAGAATCAACAGACAGAAGACTTTAAAATAAGTAGTCAGGGTAAGAGTTGGCTTCGGAGTCGGATATTTTGGTGATCTAGTAGTCGGAGTCGGAGTCGGAGTTGGAGTCGGAGTCAAACCTTATACCTTCCGGCCGCAACTCTAGTTGAAAAACATCTTTTTTGGTTCTATAAAATGTAAAGTAAATGTGAGAGCGTTAATTAATAATTTGTGTGAGCATATATTTTTGCAGAAAATATTTTTTGCGGAAAATATTTTAATCGCCCCCAAATTCCAAATATTCACAACAAAACACTAACGAAGATTTTTTTAATGGAAGTCGCTCCAGACAAGACATGAAGCCACTTGATGTAAGGAACTAAGAACAACAAAATATGATTAACGCAAAGACAAGAGATGCTTATTAACATAGAAGGAAACAGTAGCAGGAAGAGAGTTCCACAGGCCTGCAGTTCTTGGAAAGAAGCTTCTGGAATAGAAATATGTATTACAACGAGGTGCCTGAACAGCGAATTGGTGAAGACCATTAGACCAACGAGTCAACCGAGCTGGAACAAAGGTAACACGGAATAAATCAGATAATTCTGAAGAACACGTGCCATAATAGTACGTATAGAAGAATCTGGGACTAGTAAAATCACGTATGTGTGTGAGAGAGAGGGTGCAGTAAAGAAAGGGTGAGGCCAACCAAATTGCAGATACGCTTGGTTTTGTCAAACGGCCTCTTGCACATAGTCAAATAAGAATATCATCATCATCAGCAGCAGCAAAAACAACAAAAATAACCTTAAACAATTGT
>OY744517.1:46531577-46561577 GCA_963556195.1 Sepiola atlantica | reverse complement strand
GGTAAAACATGAATAGGAATGTCCTCGATATTTAACACCTACCCACTATAGGAGTATGTGACACAAGGTCGGAAAGTGGGATTTGAAAAGCCAGCGCCCGAGAACGTGAGTGCTTTAGCCATTAAAAATTGCCTGGACAGCCCCGTCGGCATTCCCCGGTAGGGGCGCCTCAGGCAGTAAGCTATCAACTTACTCCTCCCCAAAGAGGAGAGGCAAAGCCTGGGAGGGTGGACCTCCTAGAACTGCACAGGACAGACCCATAGACCGGCGGAATCATGCCCCGAAGGCCAAGACAACACCGGTCTATAGGGTGTAGTATCCATCGGAACAGATACCACACGTGGACACTCACATGATAGGAGTGTCCTCGATATTTAACACCTACCCACTATAGGAGTATGTGACACAAGGTCGGAAAGTGGGATTTGAAAAGCCAGCGCCCGAGAACGTGAGCGCTTTAGCTATTAAAAATTGCCTGGACAGCCCCGTCGGCATTCCCCGGTAGGGGCGCCTCAGACAGTAAGCTATCAACTTACTCCTCCCCAAAGAGGAGAGGCAAAGCCTGGGAGGGTGGACCTCCTAGAACTGCACAGGACAGACCCATAGACCGGCAGAATCATGCCCCGAAGGCCAAGACAACACCGGTCTATAGGGTGTAGTATCCATCGGAACAGATACCACACGTGGACACTCACATGATAGGAGTGTGCTCTGTTTGAGTCTTTGCAACCATGGTATTTATTATAGATGGTTGCTTCCATTAGTTCTTCAATAGGGGTGATTTGTACCCCACAACACCCCCCTCCCGAGCTTTTCATTCCCCCGGAATGATCGTATAGCTCTTTTTTCTGGGATTGATCTCTATGGGATCGATCCTTTTTCTTTTTCTGGAAGACCGACGTTGTTCGGCTGCTTGTGGTGTTACCAGGTCGAACGTGTCATATATATGGTCCATTACTTCTTGTTCAACAGGAGGTTGTCTGTCCTCATCAGTGACACGTTTCCGAATTTGGTTCAAATGCTTCTTGTGAGTGAATTTTAAACCTTCGATTATGTAAACCATCCGCCCGATCCTCTGCTTGACCTTTCCTAGTTCCCACATCATACTATTATTTTTATGTACCTGGAAAAATACCTTTTCCCCAGGTAAATACATCTTTTTAGGAACTGTAGTATTCGGCGGTTTTACCTGTTTAGGCAAAAGTTTCTCGAAGACCGGCCTAATTTTCCTCGCAAACATTAACTCTGCCGGCGACATCTTTGATGGAGCGCTTTCATTTGGCGTAATTCGGTACACCTGTAAAAACTGTTGTAACGCCTTTCCTGAGGGCGTTCCTTTAGCTTTTTTCAGGGCTCTTTTTAGCGTGTCCACGAACCTCTCTGCCTGACCGTTCGATCGAGGATGATAGGTTGGCGTTGTTATGTGGTTGACCTGGAAATCCTCGCAGAAACTTTTAAAATCTGCTGACGTGAATTGCGTGCCATTGTCCGACACCAAACAATCGACCACACCAAACCTAGCATACAATTCGTGAAGAGCACTGATTGTAAAATCCGTCGTTGGACTCTTGCATCTAAATACCTCAGGCCATTTTGAAAAGCTATCAACAACTATTAAGTAATAGTTTCCCTCCAATGGACCTGCAAAGTCCACGTGTATCCTTGACCATGGATGGTCAGCTTTAGGCCACGGGCTAAATTGTATTGGGGGCGCTTTTGCAGCCAATGCGCATCCCTTACACGACTTTACCATGTCTTCAATATCAGTGTCCATGCTCTTCCAGTAAACGTAGGACCTCATGAGGCTCTTCATTCTAGTAGCCCCAGGGTGCCCCGTATGAAAATCTTTAAAAAAAATTTTTTCTCAGCGTGGCTGGGATTACCACCCTTTCTCGGTACAACAGTACCTCATTGCACATAGAATAAACTTCCGCCGCCGATTCATCTGATTGCATTTTTTGTTTCGTTTCTTTGATGAAACTATCTTCTTCAGCCTCCCTTATTATATCTTTCAAAGTCACTGGTAATTCCCTGATCGTATTGCACAGTATTTGTGTATAGTCCTTTTCACTTTGTAGTGACGCTATTACTGTGTCCTCCAGCGGTTCCCTTGATTTCGGGATTAATCGCGACAATCCGTCAAAATAAAATATACTATCATTTACTTGCTGTATTTTCGTAATTTTTTTTTCAATGCTAATGCCTTTTTAAGACAATCTTTTTAGAACAAACAAATTCTTTTTTTTTTTGTACTTACTGAAACTTTGAGTCGTTTTTTTTTTCAGTTGTCGTAAATCCACGCCATTTATGAGTTCCGTTTTAACTCGTAGTTTAGGCTTTTTGTGGCTTTTTTTTTTTCAACAGCAAGATAAGACTTTTTTGACGACGTCTTTTGTTGTTTGACGATTTTTTGTCGAATGATCCCGTAACTTTCTTGAGTAATCCTGGTAGCCAGTTTGTCGTGACTGGTATAAAATCAAAATCCTCACGTTTGTTCTTTACTAAATTTCTCGTCGCCAGTGTTGTAGACCCGTGCTAGGGGTCACAAAGATAACAACCACAAATTGTGACAGGTTAAAATATACAATGTATTTATTCATAGCAATACAGTAACGCCACTAAATGTGGTAGGAGATGACCGGATTCCTACCATGCGGTAAAACATGAATAGGAATGTCCTCTGTTTGAGTCTTTGCAACCATGGTATTTATTATAGATGGTTGTTTCCATTAATTCTTCAATAGGGGTGATTTGTACCCCACAACAATTAATTAGTACCATTAAAATAAATTAATTAGTACCATTAAAATATTTCTTTCAAACGTAACTCAATCCCAACGGCAATGAATATTTTAACATGTATTTCGTGTGGTTTAAAATATATAGGAAAAAGCCTTAGGGAAACAAATGTTGATTAACTTGGCTTTTGTATATGAACAGAAATATATATAAGTGTGGCATATCTATATTTGAATATTTTGGGACCCTAAATTCCTCGCACCCACCCTTATCAAGCTCGTAAAAGGGAGAGTGTGTGCGGGGAGGTTGTGTCTATTAAACATCCCCACAGATCTTGTTAGTAGAGCCGATAAACGTGATAAGAGATAAATGTGATATGATGCTATGATAATATGATTCGCCTACCGTTTGGCTGCGTTTTTATTTGTGGTCTAAGACCGGCGTGGGGTATGACGTCATCAGCTGAAGTTGAACTGTTGACGGGGACTTCCTGACGAACCCGTAGAATATATTATGACATGAGCCCTGCATCTTTTATGTTGTGGTTTCGTTCTACCAACCTTGCTTTGGACTTCGTTAATCCCGTGCACCAACTCTGGATTTAAGAAACCCCCTTTAAAAAGACTGTAATGTTACAACAGGTCATATGATTGTTTATTCCCCACTTTAAAGAGGAAAGTGTTAGTGTTAGGGTAAGGGTTAGTGTTAGTGTTAGTGCTAGGGTTAGTGTTAGTGTTAAAGTTTTTTTTATTGTCATTTAAAGAAGAAATTTCAGAGAATTTTTTATTCAAATTTAATTTTTAAAATTAAATTTTCACATTTCTCATGTTTTGTAGAATGTTCATCAATGTGGGAAAAGACACGAGTATTAGCACAGTGAATGTCGATATGTTTGTTTTCAACCAATGTGAATATCGTGTGGGAGTTCATGCGACATTATGCGTATGCGGCCTTTGTCAGTCTGTGAATATGTGTAAACTTCTGTGAGCGTGGGAATAGGGACATCTTAAAGCCTCGGTCACATAAGGCGATATCGCTCGCCGCTACTGTAGTAGCGGCGAGTAGTAGCAGCCTAGACACATCGTGTGACCGCTTAATCGCAAGTAGCACATTCAACTTGCGACTAGTTTACTCGCCGCGACTAAAGTTGAACATGTTCAACTTTAGTCGCAAGTAGCGCGCGATTTTATGATCACGTGAACTAGTATCGCGTGATTTTATGATTTTTTAAGACCTAATAGCGATTGCTACGAATCAATATTCGCTTCATATAACCTAACTAGTTTACTCGCCGCGACTAAAGTTGAACAAGTAGCGCGCGATTTCATGATCACATGACTTGGTATCGCGCGATTTCATGATCACGTGATATGGTATCGCGAGATTTTATGATGTTTTCAAGACCCAATAGCGGCTGTTACGAATCAATATTCGCTTCATATAACAGTCATGCTGTTTGTTGCCATGACAGAAAATCAAAGTTTGAAGAGGTCAGCTAATGAAATCAGTCGATTTCTGGATATTTACAGAAACTACGAAGGTTTTTGGGATACAGACAATATAAAGTATATGAAGAAAAATGTGATGGAGTACAATTTTAATTATTCAATGAATGAACTAATTGAGGCTGGTTTTGAGATTCCTTGCGAAGATAATTTGAAAAAGAAAATAAAGAATTTGAAGGATGCAGATAGGAATACAATTAATAAAGTGAAACAATCTATAAAAACTGACGATGTTTATAAACCAAAGCTTGTTTGGTTTGAAAAACAAATCTGTCGGCTGACCCGCGACATGTCTGCGTTTTAAACAAAAGCAGGGAACTGCTAGACGGGAAGTCGACTCGCTACTACAAATAACGGCGAGTGAAATTGTCTCGTGTGACCAGCTCAGTCGCTGCGACAGGTACTCGCTGCTTCAATAAAATAATTTGTTTAATTCAATAAAATGTCATTTTTTCAATGTAAAATAAAAGAACTTTCGGGTACTTTTACAATGATCAGTACGCTGAAAATGCTAAAAAACAAAAAACAAATATACAACAAATAAAAGTAACTGTAGTCGATAAAAGTTAAATTAAAACTGACCTGTGATATTTGTTTGTATTTATAACCCGTGTCAATTGCTATTTATTAGGAATCAATATTTTCGTCATAGAATCATTAGCCACGAAGAAAATGGCGACCGTCTTTCTGAGGTTTTGTAAGCCTCGCTTTGGATTCATTTCCAGGGTTTGTAAGGCTGCGACGAAAGCGAGGCTGGATAGGCGGCCATTTTGTCTAGTAAAAATACGTGCAAATAATGAACAATAATTTTTTTTTACATCTATTACAAACCCATTTATAGTAAAAACACAAACAAATTTCACAGGTAGGTAGGCAATTATCTCTTCTCGATGTAGCTTAAAGTCACTTGTTGCATATTTATTTTTATAACCCCGTTCTCGTTCGGGGTTTGGACCCCGTCCGCGACTGTACTGATCATTGTAAAAGATACCCGAACTTTCGGTTGATAATTATTTTATTGAACAAACAAATTATCAACCAAAACTTTTTTCTTTCTTAATAACGTTACGCTATAATAAAACATTTTATTGAATTAATTTTAACAAAAAAAAAATATCAACCAAAAGTTCTTTTTATTACACTTCATAATATTTTCTAATCCCATAATAAAATGTTTCCCCAAAATATTGATTTTAAACTTATCTTATGGAAAGGTAATCAATAATTAGAAATTAAAAAAAGGAAGCGGAAGTCGAAATTTAAAAAAAAAGTTGTATAAATGTGAAAGTGTAAATAGTAATTTTTCTTATTCAGAAATGCTAACAAAAAAAACGATTCATTTTTAATTTCTGGTCATCCGTACGTCACGTGACGCTGTATTTGTTACAAGATTAAACAGGAAGCGACAAAAATATAAAAATCTTTGAAATGATCAACGTGGGTGGAATTTCATGTCATACACAAGAGAGATTCTATTTTATCAATAAATAAACAAGTACTAGAACTCTGGGTCGAAGTATCCCTTGGTATAATCGAAACTATGTCGTCACCCCACATCCCGGAAAGCTCTGAAATTAGGATCTAATCATTGGATTTAATTTAATGTTACATCCAGGGCAATTTGTTCTCGGATAAAATTGTTGAATATTATTTGGCAAAGGTGTATTTTGGAAGTTAGTTGTAGATACGAGTATCCAGGTGCAGTTGGTTATACGGTATGATTGACAGGGAATGACTTGAGGGTCAGCTAAAGTCACATATTGAATATATAGAGAACTATAGGAATACCCATCCCAGGACAGGTAAAATAAATTCCAACAACAAAACAGTTTTGCACGACTTTAAAAAAACAAAGCGAAACAACTGTTAATAAATAACGTTTTTGTATGTTTTTTTTTTTATATTTCAATTGTCGTCTGCTTACTGACAGCTGATTGGCTAATCGCTCGGCGTCTCTCTGCCACAATTCGGCTCGTCATCCTCTGGGTGTTTACGTAGCATGCCCGAACGTTGCTGACGCGAAGTTTACGGAAATTGGGTCAGGATCGATAGAAGTACCGAATATTTATTAAAACCTATTATTAAAAAAAACAAAAAACGGGCATTTGACATAATGGTTAGAATATCCGTTAATGGGTCAATAAACCGAGGTTCAATCCTCGGTCGAGTCATACCAAAGGCTAAAAAAATGGTACTTGTTGCCTCCTTGTTAAACACTCAGCATTATGAGGTGGGGAGCAAGATAAAGGGGAGAAATTACAAGAAAAAAGTGACGGCATCCCCTTCATCTCGTTATAGTAGACAATGAAAAGGGAGCCTTCAGGTCGCCGTCAACTACGGTCGATCCATTTATTTTATTTATTATTAAAAAAAATAACGGTGAAGATTTCCACAAGTCGCGCTGTCATTACGTACGGATAATAATATAGACGATCTAACCCGTTAGAGTGCAACCAGCATATACCCCCTGTTATAATATTAATAGGGGAATTCAGACCTGGGCACCGGCAATCTAGAAAACCGGTGCTAGGGGTGTGCGTAACACAGAATGAAAGATAAATAAAAGACAGCAAACACATACTCGTGTTCTGCCAATCTACATAATCTTGTCTCTTTTATATGCATCTCTTGGAACAATTAGTATTGGATTAAAGCATTATATCCCAGAACCGGTAAGCATTAATTTATATCCATGTCTCATATATTACACTTCATGAATTTCTAAAGAGAAAGCCCCACGCGCGTTCGCACGGGATTACAACACCCCAAATACCGGATAACTAACAGCATCGTTGAGGGTTATCGGGAACAAAATACGCTCTGTTTCGGGGCCTACCTATCTACATATTTTATGCCCCCCCCCCCCACTGGTGTGACACCGCTGCTGATAGATCTACCGGTCAATTGATGTAACAGTTAACTCTCCATCCAAGGGATCATCATGTCTTTTCAGCTAAATCCAACGGCTGTCTTTCTCAACCCTTTCTTGGATATTCTGAATAACTTTTGTATGTGACTTCGTAAAGATCTTAAGGGGGGGGGGATACGTTACAACCTGATTGGAAAGCTCTGATTTAATGTCAAATGATGTTTTTTCTATTGTTTTCGATGGTAAAAACTAGGAATCTGAGATTTGGTGTTACATAAAGAAACGAGCGTGACATATCCCAGCAATAAAAGTAAGCAATGAAAATTCCTTTTTTTGTTTTCGAGTCTTCATCTGTGAACAAACCTGCGGAAAACGATGCTTCACCAACTGAAGAAAAACAAGTGTTTCTATTCAGTCTTATATAATGTTACAACCCCAACGAAAATATCGGCTTTGTGACACATAATTCTAAGAAGCAATGTCACGCCTTACAATGTCACGGAACTGTACAGACTTTAGGGGTCAAATACGTTACAACCTGATTAGAAAGCCCTGATTCAATTTCAAGATTTGGTGTTAGTTTTTATATCATAAGCTGCAACAAATTTGACTTGTCGAAAGTTGATTCGAAAATTCTGAAATTCATTCTGAAAGCTACACCTGTTACGCTCTCGAAAAGAGGCGATAAAATGGTTGACTGCACAGGGAATAGCATTTTCAATAGTTTCTTTTGTTTGAGCAATTTATATTCGATTTTCAGTGCATTTATTAAGATGGCGGTTTCAAGGCGGCGGTGGCGGCGGACGGGAAAGTTCCACACTTTTATTTGAAAGAAGTCGTAAAACTTTCTTTTCAATACTCATCCCTATCAAACTCGTTCTTCACTATTTCTTTGTGTAAAGAAATGACATTTTAACAGAGCTTTTCTTCTTTTTTCTCACATCGTCTTCAAAAGCTGAACCAGACATCGTTTAAACTTTAAACAGTATAAAAAGAAGTTATGGTCGCTTTTTATAGAATGAAGTTTGATCGGAATTCACAAATGAGAAAATTAAACGGTGAAAATCTCATTCTATAAAATAAACATGAAGTATTTTCTCACTCATTAAAGTGCGAAACAACGTCCACTAATAAAATTATCTATTTTTGGATATCTATTCCAGATTAGCTCTGTATTTCATAATATATACTAGCAATAGTATGCTCCCTGCGGTTGCATATTTTAACTAGTATATATGACGTACGAACATACTACATTGCCCCTCTCCAAAGGAGGAGGTGATGCATGGGAGAATGGTATCGGGATGAACGAAGATATACTACACTTACCCTGGGAGGAGAAGGGGTTTGGTATTATGACAACATAATAGCTACTACCCCAAGGGAGATGGTAATCCTTGGGAGGATAGTATGATGATAACAGAACAGATACTACACTACCCTAAAAAAGAAGGAGGTAATGTCTGGAAGAATGGTCTCATGACAACAGAACAGATACTACACTAATCCCCCAACAAAAAAGGAGGAGGTAAAGTCTGGGATAATGGAATCATGACAACAGAACAGATACAACTTTTCTCTGAATTGAGCATTGAAAGATATTAATAATACAGTTTCGGCTTCAGACAGACATATACTAAATCTCCATTACTAATATATATATATATATATATATATATATATATATATATATATATATATATATATATATATACTAACTGTTACTATCCAGCATTGCCCGACATGCAGTGATGCCAATGTACTTGCAAAGTTTTAAAGTTATACAAAAAAGAAATAAGTTTTGTTTTTGTGCAGAATATTAGATTCATAGTATATCTAAAATTAATAAAGCGTAAGTCACGTAGAGGCGAGAAATACACACACACACACACAGAAATACGTGAAATCGTAACATATTGTTATTAATAAAATTATCTATTTTTGGATATCTATTCCAGATTAGCTCTGTATTACACTAGTAATAACATGATCCCTTCGGTTGCATATTTTAACTAGTAGATATGACGAACGAACATACAACACTGCCCCGCTCCAAAGAAGGAGGTGATGCATGGGAGAATGGTATCGAGATGAACGAAGATATACTACACTAAACCCGAAAGGAGAAAGTAATGTTTGGGGGTTTGGTATCATGACAATTGAACAGATACTACACTACCCCCTTTGGGAAATGGTAATCCTTGGGAGGATGGTCTGATGATAACAGAACATATACTATACTACCCTAAAAAGGAGGAGGTAATGTATGGAAGAATGATCTCATGACAACAGAACAGATACTACACTAGTTCCCCAACAAAAAAAGGAGGCGATAATGTCTGGGATAGTGGAATCATGACAACAGAACAGATACTACACTACCTTTCTCTGAATTGAGCATTGAAAGATATTAATAGTATAGTTTCGGCTTCAGCTATAGAAGTAAAAATGTAGTTTCTGTTTCAGATATAAAAGTAATAGTATAGTTTCGGATTCAGACAGACAAATACTTGTCTAAGTTAGCCATGCTGATGACGGCTGTGAGCCAGAAACACGTGTCCAGTCGGCCGCTCGGAGATACAGCTTGCACAGGTCCAGGGGGACCTGATGAGTTATTTATTTGATCATTTGTAACTGTATTCCCCCCCCCCCTAGGGAAGGTTAGTCCATAGGGGGGTTGTTGCAAAACTCAGTAACTGAAGGGCCCGCAGACCCAGGATCTTGGTCCATCCATCGCCCACTCTTTGCTGGTTAGGAACCCCTTTGTTGGCCGACTACTGGTCGACCACTAACCTGATGTGGGTATGGTTATACGTCTCTCAACTAACAATGATTTCATCTCATTTACCCTTATCCTCGAGTGGCTTTTGGCTATGATGCTTTTCTTTTTCTGAGACCCGTATGTTTTATTAACGATAACACCCACTAATAATGGCGATCAGGTGCGTGGAGAATTAATTATTGCCGAACACGTAGTCAACGAAAATAATAAAAAAGAAATATCAAATATGTAGAGAAACCGATCTTTGGGGTGCACCGGTTCTGAGCACCCCAGAGTTGTACCCCTTTGTTTTTTTCCCTTAAGGTCAGAGAAATTTAAGAATTCATCTTCGTTTGACCTCTTCACCGAGGCTTCCACAAAATGAATAATACTTTGGTTCCCCGGATATCGACGTTTCCTATCTTAAATGTTATTTTTTTTGTTTTCTATCATGTACGTTGTTGTCTTTAATAATTGTCAACTGTAATAGATGTGTTAACCGTACTTGGTCTTAGTGTTACATTATGGATCGCCCTATGTCGGATATTGATTTACTCCTCTCCAGGAGTTAGGCACAAGGCCAGTTTTTATCTTACTCCCACAAGTAAGATGTGACACAAGGTCGGGTCGGGAAAGTGGGGTTTAAAAATTGCCTGGGCAGCCCCGTCGACATTCCCCGGTAGGTGCGCCTCAGGCAGTAAGCAATAAACTTACTTCTCCCCAAAGAGGGGAGGCAAAGCCTGGGAAGGTGGACCTCCCAGAACTGCACAGGACAGACCCATTGACCGGCGTAAATCAAGACCCGAAGGCCAAGACAACACCAGTATGGGGTGCAGTATCCATCGGAACAGATACTACACTTTGATCTTAGCCAAAAGGCCAAGAATTGAAATGAGTAGTCGAACTAAGTGCAGGTCGAAGTGACACAGAGTTTGGAAAATAAGAAAATAAACCAGTTCCCACGAAAGATAACAGGAAGAGATGATATGTAAGGTCAGGTATGAGGTTGAATAGGTCAAAGTAGAGCAACAACAAAGAGATGTGAGTCGATTTGACGCATGACGTCACGAATATCGAGGTTGACAAAGAACGAAGGTTTCAGGTCAGTCGTCCATGGAACTCGAAACGGGACAGATCGCCGGTAAAAATGTAATACCTAAAGAAAAGTTAAAATCGCCAAAAAGGTGAAAATATGCCCCCTCCCCCTCAAGATGTCTGTTCGTGGTGTCCACCCATTTATCCTTAATAAGATAATTAACTAATTAGTTAAGATAATGTTAGTCTCTCTCTCATGTCTGAGTTATATCTCTCCAGAATAAAAAAGTAAAACTTTCAGTGAACGTCTTTTGTCTGCCCTTCCGTGCGAGTAAAAGTTTTTTTTTTATCTATCTAGCTACACTGAAGAAACTACGAACAACCACGAGACAAAGGATCAAAGCGGCAGCGACTGGAGAAAGAAGAAGAAAAACGACGAAGAGAAGCAAGTGAAGCGTGCAGCGTCAGTCAGCAAAGAAGAAGAAGAAGAATAAAAAGAAAGAGTAATAGTAGCAGTAGTAGTAGAAGAAGAAGAAGAAGAAGAAGAAGAAGAAGAAGAAGAGGAAGAAGAAGAAGAAAAGAAGAAAGACAATAGTATAATGAACATTTCAGGCCATGATAAAAAAAGCAGACGAGAAACTAACGAATTAAGGTATATTTCACACACTATAGTTATCAGACACATTTAAGTTTGTCGCTTGACGAGTAAAAAACAGAAGTAAAAAACTAAGGAACTAATGTACACGAAAGGCGCGTAAAAGAAGTGAGAAGCGAATAGCCCGTAAAATACTTTTTTAGCTAACTGAAACGTTAGATTAGCTTTTCGTACTAATGATAAATATGTTTGGAATATATGTTTAATACCCGAGCTGGTAATTAAAATGACGTATATTCGAATAGCATATTTGTCAACTGTAATAAATGTGTCAACCGTAATTTCGTTCTAATGACGGATACGTTTAGAATATATGTTTAATACATGGGCTGTGAAATAAAATAACTTATATTCTATATTCTAACACATATTTTACATCTCTATCGACCTATTTTCGTACGAGGTTGATGTTGACCTATGAATGAGGATGGCAGTGTTATAAAATAACTGACCTCGAAAAACGTAGAAAATCACGAGTATCAGTTGTCTATTAAAATGGTCAGAATGTGGAGCGCATCTCGTAATCTGAGGAAAACGTCTTCCTCTCTCTTTTTGATGACACTTTCTTCTAATTCTATGCAATTATCTTTTAATTGTCGGCCATCATTCAAGGCGATACGTCAACGAAGAAGGTAGAAGCCAGGAGACGTCTAAGCACTCTTCTTTTACCATCCACACCCCGGCGTGACACGCACACGAGCGTAGACACATGTATACGTATAGACATAGACACGCATGCGTATGAAGGTTTTAGTGAGATGAAATGCGTGAGTTTTTATTGAGTCTCTATCGCTGGAAACTCGAAGATAATAATTATTCACATGTAACCTTTAAAAAACACCAGACAGCAGAAGGCACTAGGGTAATTGCATAATGATGACACTAAGAGATGAGCTAGGAATTTAAACTCCCCATCACACCCCACACAGAAATCCACCACATCCACACAGCTCTCTCTCTCTTTGGTACCTTCTCTTCACACACACACACACACACACACACACACACACACACACACACACACACACACACACACACACATATATATATATATATATATATATATATATATATATATATATATATATATATATACGTATACGTACATAGATAATAAACAATAACAAATATTTATTATTTGTGGCTCCTAGAAAAACCCGTCTAGTAGAGCACTGTAAGTGTAGTATTAACACAGCATGACGTCACTAGCTTTAAATGCATCGTTCCTTTCATTAAAAAAGTCGAACGCTCTAGACGTCAAGCCGCTGTATAAAGTGTTAAAATTATCATCGTTTATTCGCTATTCAATGGTTAAGGCGTCGGATTTGAGTTGCAAAATACTCGTAATCCGGGGTTTCGAATCGCATGACCGGTAGTGAATAGTCATATATCTATGCTGATGAGTCCCGATTATTTAAGGACGACACCTATACGTACATAGATATAATAAACAATAACACACACACACACACACACACATATATATATTACTATTTCATGTATCCACATAAAATTTTATGAGGAGATATAATTTTTTATGTATCAGTTTTCAGTATTTACTTCAACAGTGCTCGATACGTAAGTAGAGCTAGGTAGTAAGTTATGAAAATATATTAATGGCAATTAAACTACACAGAAGCTCCCGCGCTTCATCCCCGGGGATGAAACGCGGGAGCCTCTGTGTTGCTTAATTGTCATAAATATATTTTTATAACTTACTATATATATATATATATATATATATATATATATATATATATATATATATATATATATATATATATATATATATATATATATATATAATTATTAAAGACATATTATTAAAGACATACTACCATATACGATCAGATTCTTTTACTTTGTAGTCTCCTTTGAAGATTCAGCTCAATGCTTGTCAATTATTTATAACAGAGCAAAATATAAGACAGTTTTTATTATATTCCAATAACCATGGTTTATTTTATTACTTTTATTTTTATTTTTTCACATTTCCAAAAATTTTTAATTTCTGTGAGATATATTTTTAACGGTCCGTTTCATTTGCCTTGTGCCTAACATTTGTATGTCAATATCGTCTCTGCAACAACTACAAAATCATCAGAAAAAATTCACAAAGAGTAAAAAGTTATTGGATTAGAGTGTCTTGAAAACATCTACACTATACATCAGTTTCATTTTAGGGTGAAAACAAGCAAAAAAAAAAAAAAAATTGAGAGCAAACACTCACACATGTAAGATTCAACTATTCCGCCATTTTTAATTTTTCGTTCAAAGCTAGTATCTCCTAAACATTAGTGCGAACAACTTTAAAATTTTAATTCGATAATATTTCCTAAATTATTTAATAGGTTCTATAATTTATTTATAAAGTTCCAGTTAACTTGAAGATAATTTATTTTTTACTAAAGTTACTTCAATGTTTATTTAGGTCGTTAGGGTGCGAAACTCATTTAGGTACAGTATTTTAGAGATAGTTTCATAGTGTCAGCCGTCCATTCAATCATTTATTTAAAAAAATTATTCTACATCGGTGTTTTTATGAAATGTATATAGTATTTATTAATAAATCTTTTTTTTAACAATATTTAGATAAGTTTAATTTCCCAGAATTCTACACTCAAGTAGTAAGTTACTAATTAAAATGCGAAACTGGGGGGGGGGGGTATTCACTCACGGCGAAAAATATCCTCCGGTTAGTCAGACAACAATTCCAAAATACCGAAGGGGGCATCAAATATTTATTTATTTATTTTATTTCTAAAAGTATTTCAAAAGCAGTTTTACGGGCGTCTGTACCTAAAAAAAAATCTTTATTACGTTTAAAATCCAATTCATACTATCAAGTGAACAGCGAATGTAAACATTAGGGTCTCACTTTAATGTTTACACCTATTATTTGGTTGTGTTCCTCCTACTGTTTATGTATCAATATGCCTATTAATATACATTCACAAAGATGTTTAGTATCTATCAATAAATTTATACCATATACAATCATGTACACACAAACACACACACACACACACACATATATATATATATATATATATATATATATATATATATATATATATATATATATATGTGTGTGTGTGTGTGTGTATACTTATACACATACGCACACACACACATAGAAATATTACTTCGGTATAACATGTAGGATAAAACTAAGTATTTCTTTTTCTTCTAAAAACTAAAATTAAGTGCATATAAGTTGTTTAAGAATCATGTCAAATCCCATTTCACTCTAAACAATTAACGTGACTAAAATAGGAATTAGTTCATCCTTGTTTATTTTTCTTCGATGAAGCTTGGTGTTTCCTTTTCCTTCTATAACTTTAATTAAGTGAAAAATAGGTTATATTGACATACAAATGTTGTTTGGCACAAGGCAAATGAAATGGACCGTTAAAAATATATCTCACAGAAATTAAAATTTTTTGGAAATGTGAAAAAATAAAAATAAAAGTAATAAAATAAACCGTGGTTATTGGAATATAATAAAAACTGTCTTATATTTTGCTCTGTTATAAATAATTGACAAGCATTGAGCTGAATCTTCAAAGGAGACTACAAAGTAAAAGGATCTGATGATATATGATAGTACATATATTGTCTTTAATAATTAATTATATATATATATATATATATATATATATATATATATATATATATATATATATATATATATATATCCGGCTCCCTTTAGCTTCTGTGCCAAAACATAAATTAATATATATATATATATATATATATATATATATATATATAGAGAGAGAGAGAGAGAGAGAGAGATTTTTATTTAATTTTCTTTCGTTAGTAACATTTTTTTAAACGTAATAAATATATCGAAGAATTTGTCTTATTTCGAAATATCAAAGATCTTAACTTCTTAACTACTTTTAGAAATTGAGAATATTGCATCAATAGTAAATAATAAATTCTCAACAAATATACCGGAAACATACACCTTGAGATCTTTAGTTTGAGGTTCAACTGACCAATTTTGATTTTCTTACAAATAGAGCGCTAAACGTTACTTTAACAAAATAATCATAGCTTTGGGCGTGGCGTCATAGATGTATGATTTACGTCATGTTTCAAAACATGAATTCAAATATAAGCAATAATAGAAAAGTAAATAAATGAATGGGTAAACATTATCAATAGCGTTGGAAATTATTTTAATAGTCCAAAACAATTTATTTTGTTTTAACTACGTATTGGCGTTAAAAATAATTTAATATTTAATATATACTAGAATTTGGGTCCGTGGGCATTCTTCTTCTAGTACTTCAAATACAAAGAGTGTATTAATAATGTAATCGTTTTGATGTTAACATAGATTTACAAAATTGGGAAAATATTGCATTAACTGTAAGTAATAAATTCTCAACCATAACCAGAAATCGAACGTGAAACTCTAAGATCACCAGCCTGACGTTTTACCAACTGAGCTACTTGGACTTTCTTATAAACAGTTTTTTGCACATTACATTAAGAAAATAAGCATAGCGTTGGCATGATGTCATAGATTTATGATTTATGTCATGTTTCAAAACGATAATATAAAAAAATGAATGGGTAAACATTATCAATGGCGTTGGAAATTATTTTAATATTCCAAAACAATTTATTTTGCTTTAACTACGTATTGGCGTTAAAAATAATTTAATATTTGATATATACTAGAATTTGGGCCCATAGGGCCTATAATTCTAGTTTTACAAATTTTAATGTTTATAGGTTTTAAAAAGTTTATTTGTTAATTTTGAACAGTTTTATTTTTTTGTTCGCTTTTAACAAACACTTTCTAAATAAATATATAGATACTAATCATGTTCTTACCTATTTACTTGCCTCCCCACGAGGGCAGAGATAGACACAATGTCGATTTTTAATTCAGGCAAAATTCAAGTCCCCCAAAAGGTGCGGACAAGTTAAGACAAAAATAAAAATTCACTCATTCTAGAAGTATTTCTCTTTTATTGGCCGAGAACAGAAAAGATGAAATGTAGTATCTGAACAGATACTATACTTGGCTCCTAGCCAAAAGGCAACAAACACGAATTCCAGTAAAGAGGTTGATTATCTTTTGTTTTGCTACTTAAACTGAATTATTCTCTAACGAAACCCACGGTTATATCATTGTATTGTAAATAATGCTATTGTTTTAACAGGTGATTTAAATATACTTTTTCCACACATTCTTTGATAACTCTTTTCAAGGTTTTCCAGTTTTATGTTAATCAGTAACCATTATATTTTATAGGATTGACATACATGCCAATCCTATAAATATAATGGTTATTGATTAACATAAAACTGGAAAACCTTGAAAAGGGTTATCAAACAATGTGTGAAAAAAAAATTCAAATCACCTGTTAAAAACAATAATATTAATTGACTAACTGTGTATACGAAAGCACACAAGCCACGCCTAAAAACAAAACATCCGAAAGAAGGAATGACACGTTCGTGCAAAAAGAGTCTCCCAGCGAACTATTGACAAAAGCCCGAAAATGAAATGCGATGTGTGTATGATTACGCCAGCATTATTCGTGCCCAAGTTCACTTTTGTATCCGGCTATTAAGCATAAAAAGATCAGAATTTCGATATTTCTTACACAGAGGGACAATGTAGTAAAGTTAAAGACAAGACAACCCCCTCCATCACACTTGCACGGCAAGAGAAGAGCAAATGACAATTCTCTACTTACTTACACACTAACACAAACACTACACACTCACACACTCTGTCACACACAAAATTGTTGGATCATTCCACAGCTTGAGAAAGTATCTGACTCCTGGCGCAATCCTCTACTTACACAAGAGTCAAAGACATCCTAAGATGGGGAGGTACTGTTGCCACATCTGGAAGGGGGGGGAGCTCTTAAAGAACCCTTTCGAAATCTAGTGGAATTGTCCTCTTCTCTTCCGTACAGTTTCTTTCTCACAGAAAAGAGGTTGCTAGTCTTTCTCTACTCTATCGTTATTTTCATTGTAGGTGTTCGACTGATTTATGCCCCCCCCCCCCCTGCAAAACATATACAATAAAAACTCGTCCAAATATGATGATGATTCCTCAGATACAGTATTGTTGTTACTTACAAGTCTCGGACTATGAAGTCATCTTGGTTGTTGTTATGTCCGCAACGTTTCGACCATCGGACTCTCTGCCATGTCCGCAGGTGCCTTTTGTCGGAGTTGGTAAACTTCCAGGAATATTGAAAGGAACTTTTTATTTAATCTAAACTCTTTGCATTCTGTTCATTGCATATCAGCTAATTTTGTCAAGTACAACAGTGAAAACATTAGAAACATAAATAACAACCAAGATGGCAACAGTCAAAATCATGCAATGTATATAATAATTTTTTTTATAAAAAACTCGTCTAGCTACAACCACTGAAAATAATTTTCTTTTCTTCCTCTGTGTACCTAAAACTAAATGGAACTTCCATGAGCAAAGTTTCTTTCAAAGAACTACCCGTCTGTGGAACACTATACCACGGGACTGCTTCTAGGTTGACTACAACATAGTCGTTTTCAAGTCCAATGTTAACAAATTCTTGTTGAGCCGTCCTCTTAAATAATCAAATTCTGCCCAGTTTCAACCATCGTTAGCAATCCTCTCAAGGTGTTGTATCATCGTCCACCTGACAAACTCATTGACTCTTATCCTCGAGTGGCTTTTCGGCCTTGATAAGCAGTGACTCATTAAATAATACACAGTCAGACGCATTCTTCATTGTTCCCCTACACATGCATGAACACACTGACAGAAAAAGAATGGTCTTGTTGATCAATAAGGAGTGTAGGAAGAGGCAGAGAAACCTAAGCATGACTTGGATCGATTACCAGAAAGCATATGATAGTCTGTCCCACGCATGGCTTCCGTGGTGCCTTGAATTATATAAGATCCATCCGGTCTTCGATAAAACCATGGCAGTACATAAAAAGATGTGACAAACAACCATGGCAGAACAATAAAAATCCCTGATGTCAAGGTATCTTTTAAGGAGACAACTTATCTCCTCTGCCTTTTGCCTGGCGATTGATCCGCTAAGTAAATTACTTACGACAGCTAACAAAAGCCAAACAAAAGAGTCAACCACCTGATCGTCATTGATGACCTCAACCTGTATGCCAGTTCAGACGCTGACTTAAGCCGACTCTTGCAGGTTGTCCATACCTTCTCCAAAAATGTTGGAATTAAGTTCGACCTGGACAAATGTGGCAAGTGCTCCTTTAGAGCTAGGAAGAAGATCCAAATGGAAAACATACAGCTCGATGAAGATATTGACATCAAAGACCTTTAAGGACAAGAACAATACAAATACCTTGGCATAGAAGCTAACGATCCAATTCAACATGCCAAGATGAGAGAAAAAATTAAAAGAGAATATATATGCCGTGTTAGAAAAATTTGCAAAACAAAGTAACTGCCATTAACCAACTTATCATGCCAGTGATAACATACAGCTTTGACATTATTGATTGACCACAAAAGGACATTAACAAACTAAATACTAAAACGAGAAAAATGTTGACACTGTACAGAATAATGTACAGAAACCAGTGTCTACCAAGGCTCTATCTACCAAAGGGGCAGGAGGTATGAGTCTCTCAGAAATTGATAATCAACATCGAGCCACTATTGTGAGCACCGGTCAATATCTGATGAGCTCCCAGAACCCAAACCTTATAATGGTACGTCAACACCAAGAAACCAGAACCAGTAAAACAACCTCTATCACAAAACTGGCCAAACATTTTGGACAGGACTGTCTTACAAATGAAGCAGGAAAAGAAGACAAGCCTTCCACGGAAATTGCCAGGACGAACTGCTAGAAATACACCAAGACCTTTTATTGCAGAACACTGGAAGAATGGGCCAACCAACAACGTGTTAAATAACAAGACTTGTAACTGACAGAGAGATATTTCCTCCGACTATATCTATGACATTAGTAATTAATATATAAAAAAATATTATAAAACACAGTTATTACGAGGGGCGTTCAATAAGTAATGCCCCTGACCCATTTCCCATGGCAGTAGATTAATGAAACTTGGCACAGTTATTAGTCTTTCTCTACATAGGAACCACCCAGAGTTATGCATTTCTCCCATCGTTTGATGCAGCTCTGGACACCGTTTTTGTAGAACACCCCAGGTTGGTCCTCCAACCACGTCATAACTTCAGAAATCAAGGCTGCATCATCTGGAATACGCTTTCCTTTCAAAAACAACTTCATGGCTGGGAAGAGATGAAAGTCAGAGGGTGCAAGGTCAGGAGAGAAAGGGAGATGGGGGAGGATTTCATAGCCACACGCCCGTGCTTCTGATCTGGTGACATGCGAGTTGTGGACCGGAGCGTTGTCCTGCAGAAGGAGTTTACCGTTGCTGATCTTGCCCCGCCTCTTGATTCTGATAGCTTCTCTTAATTTCATCAAAAGTGAAGCGTAATAGGCTCCTGTAATTGGGGTACCCTTTGCCAGGAAATCTGGCATCACTACTCCGTCCTGGTCCCAGAAGACTGTGAGCATGACCTTGCCAGCGGAGGGCTGCACCCTTGCCTTCTTTGGAGACCAAGTGCTTCCACTGCATTGACTGGGCTTTGGTCTCTGGATCATAGTGATGGACCCAAGTTTCATCCTGTGTAATCAGTCTTTTGAAAAACTTTGACTCATCTTCTTGGCACATCTCCAAATTCATCCTCAAGCACTCGACGCGTTCTTGCTTCTGGAAAGGTGTGAGCAACCTGGGAATCCATCTGGCAGACACCTTATGCATATGCAAATGGTCATGAATGATAGTTTCCACAGACCCTGTACTAATCTTGACATCTTGGGCTATTTGGCGAATAGTAATGCGTTGATCTTCCAAAATGGCAGCCTCAACTTGACGGGCAGATGCCTCATCAATGGCAGAAGAGGACGACCAGGTCTGGGAGCTGTTTCCACGGACTTCCGGCCATGTTTGAATTCACGATGCCAGCGTTTTACAAGGTCATATGATGGGGCATCATCACCATAAGTTTCTTTCATTTCATCAAAAGTCTCCTGTGTGTCCTTTCAAATACAAAAACCGAATCACTGCGCGACACTCAACTGGGACTGACTTCCATATAAAAAAATTAAAAGAATTTTTAGCTGGCATAATATGGGCACATACTTCCAGTTGAAAATGCAAATATTTCAGATTTGCATTGAATTTAATTCATAGTTATTAGATTTCATGAATTTCAATTTTCTCTTAAGACCCCTTAAACTTAAGCCTAAATTTTAAGACATCTTTTAGAATCAAAATCACGCAATTTTGATCAAAATTAAATTAAGAATTCTAGACATATGGTTTAGTATCATTATATCTTGAATTTAATCTTCGTAAGAGGACAAAACTGTTTTGTTCGAGCAATTAATTTTACCCGTTCTGAGAGGTTAGGGTTAGGGTAAAGGTTAGGCATTCTTCTGGTATTTATATAAAGTTATATGTACAGAGTGTAAAAATGGAATAGAAGCCCTTCATGTAAATTTACATACCTCCGATTTTTGTGAAATTAATAAATTAATAAATATTCCCTAAATTTCCGTTTCTTTGGAGTATTTTAAAGGGGTTTTAGGCAGTATAATAGGGGTATAATCTCCCATTTTGAAATTCAAATATTTCAGATCGTCATTAGACACCCATTAAGCAAGATTCCCTGAATTTCGATTTGTTTTTAAAATTCCTTAAGCTTTGAATTGTAAACATTGTCTAGAATCAAAATCATGTAATGGATTTTGATCAAAATTGGAAGAAAGATTCTAGATATAAGGTTTAGTATCATTATATCTTATATATTCGTAGGGGGACATAAAAATGGTGCAAAACTGTTCTCTCTCTCTCTCTCTCTCTCTCTCTCTCTCTCTCTATATATATATATATATATATATATATATATATATATATATATATATATATGTTAAGTCTGCAATATCTTGGATTTAGTTAGTTTGTCTGGGAATTTAAACTGCATTTTACATTTTTTTTAATGACTCAAAGCTTCTTTAGACTATATATATATATATATATATATATATATATATATATATATATATATATATATATATATATATTGGTACATAAAAAATAATTCAACATTCGTACCGTCGGTTTCAAGCACGGAATGACATAGCCATCCGACTCTCTTCAGCTTCTGTTGTCATCTGTTTCGGAGATGACAACGGAAGCTGAAGAGAGCCGGATGGCTATGTCCTTCCGTGCTTGAAACCGACGGTACGAATGTTGTACTAATTTATATATATATATATATATATATATATATATATATATATATATGTGTGTGTGTGTGTGTGTGTGTGTGTGTGTGTGTGTGCGCGCGCGCCCGCGCGTGTGTGTATGTAAGAGAGAGAGAGAGAGAGGGGGACAGGCAGGCAGGCAGACAAAGACCCGCACATGAATACACATACGTGTGTGTGTGTGTACTATTCACGTTTGTCTGCGTTAATCTCATTATATTATTCATGCAGAAATAAATGCCGGCCGTCGTCTGTCTCGCACTTGACACGGGCACACCAGATCAAGTTGACCTTAGCTTTCTCCGATGGAGTACGACTACGAACGGACGGTTGCGGAAAATACCGATCAGAATTAGGTAACGCCTCTTTTGAAACCCCGCCTACCCTTCTTCCATCGCCCGCCCTCAACCATCCCGTTACACTTTCATATCTATCTATCGATCTATCTTTATCTATCTATCTCCATCCATATCTATCTATCTATCTATCTATCTATCTATCTATCTATCTATCTATCTATCTATCTATCTATCTTATAACAAGACAACCAGGTACTTCAAGCTGAGGTCGAAACCGGACTGTTTTGCCGACAGGCGTATTATCCGTTACATTATCAACATAAGCTTACCACAGTGGGGTGGAATCGAAATGCTTATGTTAAAACAATTTAGCACCCGTTACGCTTTCATATCTATCTATCTATCTATCTATCTATCTATCTATCTATCTATCTATCTATCTATCTATCTATCTATCTATATCTATCTTCATCCATCCATATCTATCTATCTATCTATCTATCTATCTATCTATCTATCTATCTATCTATCTATCTATCTATCTATCTTCATCCCTATCTATCTATCTATCTATCTATCTATCTATCTATCTATCTATCTCCATCCATATCTATCTATCTATCTATCTATCTATCTATCTATCTATCTATCTATCTATCTATCTATCTATCTATCTATCTATCTATCTTATAACAAGACAACCAGGTACTTCAAGCTGAGGTCGAAACCGGACTGTTTTGCCGACAGGCGTATTATCCGTTACATTATCAACATAAGCTTACCACAGTGGGGTGGAATCGAAATGCTTATGTTAAAACAATTTAGCACCCGTTACGCTTTCATATCTATCTATCTATCTATCTATCTATCTATCTATCTATCTATCTATCTATCTATCTATCTATCTATCTATCTATCTATCTTCATCCCTATCTATCTATCTATCTATCTATCTATCTATCTATCTATCTATCTATCTATCTATCTCCATCCATATCTATCTATCTATCTATCTATCTATCTTATAACAAGACAACCAGGTACTTCAAGCTGAGGTCGAAACCGGACTGTTTTGCCGACAGGCGTATTATCCGTTACATTATCAACACAAGCTTACCACAGTGGGGTGGAATCGAAATGCTTATGTTAAAACAATTTAGCAGCCGACGGTGCTCTAATTTTACGAAGAGTTGTATGTTTCCAATAGTGGCAATATCGCTTACAAGAGTGCTTAACCCACGAAGGTAGGGGGCATATATATATATATATATATATATATATATATATATATATATATATATAGGCCACATAGCGTCTTTTAACAGACAATCTTCGCCTCGGATCCGCCGAATTGGATACTTAAAATATCAGTCCACGGATTTTTACTTGTAATTCTACGGAACTATACACAAAACAGAGACACGAATCCCTACGGACCAAGTGAGATATTTTTTAACCCTTTAAAATTTTAAAAACTTTCTACAAATCTACAAACTTTTGCTATTTTGCTATCTGCACAATAACGCCCCCTTTTGTCTTCGACAATGGCTACTCAATACTGCTACCATTCTCCCTCTCGGCCATTTATTTTTTTATCCCCAACCTTTTATGTTATTTCTTCTTCAATTTCCAAAGTGAAATGGAACAGGTAATATTTATTTATTATAAATACCACATTACCGAATGTTATCCTCTGACGAGAAGAGTTTTATCTTTGAAAAACCATGGTTTAAGGATGATTGTAACTCCTTGCATTTCAACTTTCGATGAAATAAAATTTGTATTAATTTTATGTAATTTTATGTAATTTTATGCAATTTTTTATCTTTATCTTTCTTTCTCTCTTTTCAATTACACACGCACACACGCACACACGTACACACGCACACACGTGCGTCTTTCTTCTTACAAAACTTATTTAAAGAGACATTGCTTTAAATAACAAAAAGACACTATTTCTTTCAAGCCGTCAAAGAGACATTTATCCAAAAGACACTAAAAGACTTTCGTCAAATATGGAACATATTTTTAATTTGTGAAAAAATGCAAAATAAATTGTTGTTGTTAATATAAATGTTTGAGTATTGGATATTTTATTTGCCCTTCATTTGTGTTGAATGTTGACGTTTTCTTGCTCGTTTTTCTTCAATATTTAAGAGGAATAGAATGCGTTAGCATCCCCCACAATTTGATGACCCCGCTGAACATTTTATTTATTAGAATCCCAGTAACTCAAACAACAAACAAAAAAAGAAAATACAAATTTATTTTCTGTTTCAACAACAAGCAAAAGGAAAGGACGCCGCCATCTTTTTCTCTGACCACGTTGAAATGAAAATTCAAACAACAAAAATGAAAATACGAATTAAAAAAAATTTTTTTTCGCCAACAAAGAAAGAAGAAAAGAGAAGCCGCCGTTAATGTTAAAAGCACAGTAAAAAAAAATGTTAACAATTACTGTTTTGGCTAGGAACAAGAAAGAGAAGTCCTGCTAAACTGAGGCATTTAAAAAAATTTTGTTTTCAATACACAGTGCCCATTTTTGGGGATCTGGATTTTCTCCACATTCAAAACTGACCCAGTGCCCAACATTGCCCTCGTGGGGAGGCAAGTAAATAGAAACAATACATTTCAGATATTAACTTTTATCTTAATCTTTTAATCTGGTTTCAAACATTTTCTTAATGAATATCAGCGTTAATCTTAATTCGAGACTAAATTCTATCAACGACAAGATGAACAATTTAATCTCCGATTTCTTTGCTTCAGATCTGTAATCCCCTTTTAATATAGAAGGTCACTAAATGAGCTGACATCAATCGCCCATTTGTCGCTGTCCTTAGTCTGCCCTTTCTCTTCTCTTTTTCTTTTTTTCATATATCCTCCCCTCCCTCTTTCTATCTCCTTTTCTTCCTCTCCCTCCCTTTCTTCCTCTCTCTTTCTTTCTTCTTCTTCTCTCTCCCTTTCTTCCTCTCCCTTTCTTCCTCTTTCTCTTCTTCCTCTTTCACTCTCTCCCTTTCTTCCTCTCTCTCTCCCTTTTTTCCTCTCTCCCTTTCTCTCTCCTTTGTTCTCGTACTTTTTTTTCTCATTTCTCTCATCTCTACCATAAGATTACTCGCACGACACCAACAAGAGACTTTTGAAACTTATACAATTTAATTGGCACACGTGGATATTTGATATCAATATCAACATCAATATATATATATATATATATATATATATATATATATATATATATATATATATATATATATATATATATATATATAAGTTCTAAACTGAAGAGAGCCGGATGGTTAAGTCCCTGTGAGCTTGAAACCGACGGTACTAATGTTGTACTAATTTTTCTGTACAAAAAGATTAATTAATTTTTGTATATATAGAATTTTTTAATTTATAAATTAATTGTTGCGCGCACAAAAGAGAGATGATGACGCCTCATAATCAGAAACACGTGTCCTTTGGAAATTTTAATTCTTAGCCATTTTGGCAGTAGATGAGAGGGGTCTGCTCTTCCTACCTCTGTATCTGCTTGGCCATTTGGGTCAGCCCTTCCTTTTTTTGTACTAAACGTGTTGCCTCTCCGAGATCTTCGTCTTTTCCTTTCCTTCGGTGCCCAGCTGCCCTCCCGCCTCCAGCTTGACATATTCAGCATCGTTGTCATGTGTGACGCCTGCCCTTCCCCCCTTGCCTCGGGGTTGGCATTGGTGTTAGTAGTCGGCCGACTACAGGGGGGGGGTGACCTGCACTGAGTGTACCGGGAAACACGAAGGTCAAGGCCATTTCCCCTTTTCTTCGAGTCAGCCCCTTTCACGCCTTTTTCGAATCAGTAGCAACCTAGTACAGAGTCTGAGGTGGACGTGTTTCTGGCTCGCACTCCGTCATACGACGTTAAACTTTTAAAGGACCGTTCTCAGGAAGAAGACTTTTTTTGTGGTATTAAAGCCTATTTGATTGAACCTTTAGTGAAGAGAGTACCAGCTAGAACAGCTTCCGAAGTGGTTGTGTTTGGAGCTCGTCTCCGTCGGATAATAAGACGTTAAATTTTTAAAGGACCGTTCTCTGGAAGAACCCCTTTTTTGGAAGAAAACCCTTTGGGAAGGCCAGAGGCCATTTTTATATGGAAGAAAACCCCCTTTGAAGAAGGACCCTTTTTTTTGAGACAATTATCCTTTAGAAAAAGATAATTTTTATTGTGGAACGGGCTAAACCAGAAATTTTTAACCCTTTGAGGGTTTAAAATCAAAGAGGAGGACGGCTATGATATACTTGAATGGATATCGTATTCGCAGATTTCGGGCGAAGAAATCCCAAAGACTGTTACCCTTTGTGGGCCTTATTTAAAAGAAGGAAAGAGACTGGAAAAAAGATAGAAACCTTTGATTTCCTTCTAAGGACAATTTTTGTTATATTTGTATGATTTCTTTTCAGCCCCTTTTCAAGTAAGACGTCTTCTCTTTTTATGTATATTTGTTGATAAGGCGAGACCCTATTTTTATCGCCGATATTTATTGTTGCCAAAGGCAATAATCTTTTTTGTACGGATCTCTCGATCCACCCTGGTATTTTTGGCGTCGTTCGGGACGATAATATTTATTGGAGTAACTTGTTTTTTCTCCTATTATCGTCTGAAACGCCAAGCCCCTTTTTGGGAATAGTCTTTTGAAGAGACTCCATTTTTGCCCTTATTTCATTGTATTTTTATTCTAATTTAATTGTTACCTTGGGTTAACTTGTTTTAGTCCTGCTTTGAGAAACAAAAGCAGTTAACTAGTCCTTTTTTGTTACTAATAAACCGTATTGAATTACATCTCTGGGTATGTTTTGTTAATTTTGCTCCCTTTTTTGTCTATTTTTTTATTCTCAAATTTTTTTTTAAGGTAACAACCGACGAATTTCGGTGACGACCCCGAAAATTCCGTCAGTCCATGTCTCCCTTGTGTGCATGCAAAAATTAATTTATGAATTAAAAAATCTATATCTCTCTTTCTCTCTCCATATATATATATATATATATATATATATATATATATATATATATATATATATATATATATATATATGTATATATATGTATATATATATATATATATATATATATATATATATATATATATATATATATATATATATATATATATATATATATATAATTATTATAATCCAAGTAAAACATCCACAGGGTAGTAATCCAAAGAATTTCAACCGGGTTTATAAAAAGTGCTCAATATCAAATAGAGCTTTTATATATGATTATTTTTATTTACACAGACATGTACAAAATCTGCAACACTGGCATGTCGATGTTATAGATCAACAGCTATTATAAACTGAGATCTCATCAGGCAGAGTTAAAATCCGATCTTAACCTTAGATCATATTTGGAAACGTTTGATTGAACAGGAGTACTAGCTTCTGTTTATTCATTTTCTGATCCATTTTTTTCAGTCGTCGAACGACCGATTTGGTGTTGTTATCAATGGCGTGTAAGAAATCCCCATATTTTTGGCGAACGTTTTCGACCGACATCGGTCGTCTTCAAACAGATGAATGAGTAAGCAAGATACGTTCTTTTAAACATTTCAGCAACATTTCAACATACCTTCGCCCTCTCATAACGAGAATGGTTTATGCTAGGTTTATTTATGCGAATGAACAACGCTTCCATTATGGGGAGGCGAATGCTACAACATGAAACCGCAAGAATGAACGTGTTACCAGTTAAAATACTCCTAAAATAACTTGCCACCTCCCCTCCCCTCCCCTCAGAGCTCCATTCACCAACACCTCGTGAAACATAACATCCACATAAAACGATTTTAGGAGAATGCTGCCTATATATATATATATATATATATATATATATATATATATATTAAAGTTGGGCGGTTTTGAAATTTTGGTTTCGGTATCGGTTTCGGTTTTTTCCCCTTAAAACCTCGGTTTACGGTTCGGTTTTTCGGTTTTTTTGAAAAAAAAATTTTTACTATGGAAGCTATTCATTCTCTTGTGTGATGATTAGTTATTATTCAACGTTTAGTTGAATTATGCCACGTTTCGATAATTTTGTGACTGAATCATTCTCCATGATATGAATCATATAAGTTTTAAGGTGTTGACTGTTGTAATCAAAGTTCTGATACCTTTTCAACAGTTAACTCGTTAAAACAGTGACCAAAGATTCATGAAAGATTTCTGAAGAATAAAACTGAGTTTGAATATACATTCTATCTAATTCTTTAACCCATCAGAAGCTAAAATATAACTCAGAAATGCAAAAAATTAAAAAACGAAAATTTATTTAAACAAACAAAATAATTTTACAAATAAAATTAAGCAAAAATGATGATGAACATGATATATTGTCAAAATTATTTGACAGATAAAAATTTTAATTTTTTAATAGGTGAAAATGTTTTTACTCATTTTCTTAGGTTGATTGAGAAAAACTAGTTTCTCAGCATGGTTAGGTTTCAGCCTACATCTCCGGTCACTAATGACAAGTCCAGCCTTACTAAATATCCGTTCACTTGCTACAAAGGTAGCTGGAATACTCAAAAGTTCTCTTGCCAGAATACAAAGATTCGGGTAGAGCCTCCCATTTTTCTTCCACCGGACAAAAGGACAGGCTGATGGGTCGATGGCTTTTCCATACAGAAATCGATCTATCTCGTTTTTAATCCGAGATATTTTTTTACCGCTGGTATCAATTTCTCTTGTTCTTTTGGAGAAAACCCCAAAAGTCTTTTTCCCCTTTTGGTTCACTACTTTGCTGTACTTCTGCTGAAATGTTTTCGTCCGTGTCATCGGATAGAGTCGAAAAATAAACACACCATATACTTCTCGAATTGTCGGTGTTGACTGTTGGGATGTCTGTCATTTTGTGTGCTCGAAGTTCTGTCAACTGGTGCGTGTTGGGGTTAATATTTGTTTTTAAGACAGGGTAATAAAACTTTATTGACATGCGTAAAAGACTAGTAGTACACCCGAAAACCGCGCCAAGGGAAAAGGAAGGATGGTTAAAAAAAAGTAGAGATTATTAATTCACCTAAAGTCATTTTTTAAGCTTTAAGGTAATTTTAGTCATAGAATTCATGACTTGGATTAAAGTTTAATAATTAAACTTTCGAATAAATTGTCAACTCTAAATAAATACCATATTAACAATTTAGTAAAATATAGGTACGTGCAAAAATGGCGCCTTCTTGTACGGACTATGCTTATTAAAAAGCGCTTATCATTAATTATTTAATTAGTTTCCGTGTAAACTTTGATTGTGTTTGAAGGATAAAAGCCTAAACTTAATCTCTAAACGAAAAAACTGCATATTTACGTGTGAAAATTAAATTATAATAAAATATGTAATTACGACGGTCAAAAACCCCAAAAATTCAATGAATTTTGAACTTTGAAAAAATTACTTGTAAAAATCCCTTAAAAGATAAATATAAGTTTTTGGGAACTATTTCAAAGATAATTATTAAATAAGACACTGAATTTTAAAAAAAATCCCAAGTTTGACTAAAAATTAGCAAAATTATCCCTTCAAATGTGATAAATGAGTAAAATCCGCCATAACTTCATCGGAAAAGGACGTTGTTTACAAATTGACTATTGCTATGCAAAATATATGGAAGACAAAAAATGTCATAATTTATCATTTTTAACTTTATATATAAAAATGTAATAATAGTTTATAGAAGTTGAAAAATTATTATCCATTAATTTCTTTATTCTTTTTAAGGTTATAAACAAATTTTATTTTGTGATAATAAAAAAAGGAAATGCTTATTTAATTATTTGTGAGTGTACGCAATTATT
>OY744517.1:46524077-46526577 GCA_963556195.1 Sepiola atlantica | reverse complement strand
ATTACTAATGCAAACCGGTAAACGTTACTATTAGCGACATAAATTATTTTAAAAGAAATACAGTTGGGAAATTAGTCAAAAACAATATAGTTCGCGTTACCTACTCATGTGTGATCTATTTGTGTTAAAAGAAAAAAAAAGAAAATGAATATTTAATAGAAGTTTACAAGCCTTTAAAGTTCGCGTAAATACTGATTTTGAGCATGGGTATTTAAGCGAACTTTAAAGGCCTTTAAAGTTCGCATAAAACCCATACAAATGGTATTCGCATAAATACCCACATAAATGACTTCTATTAAATATCAAATATTTTGAACGCAAATATGAAAGTAAAACAAAATAAATTGGTTTTGGTTATCCAACTGTATTCTTTTAAAAATAATTGATGTTGGTAATAGTACTGACTATCGTGTCCACGCTACGTCAAAAATGACGGGACATGCTCCGCCAGTGTTCGCACTAATCTCTATTTATATAAAGTTAGGTATGTGTATATGTTTATATATTTGTAAGTAATCATTATGAATTTTAGAACACAGTTGCTATGCGTAAGGAGTAGTAATGTGGGCTATATTAAGTTTAATATAGTTTTATGCAAAGAGGGCAAAAAAAAAAGTGCGGAAGCCCTTCATGAAAATTCTAGTAGTTTAAAGGATCCTAAAGGGGATAACATGGGCACGACCTCCCATTTGAAAATTAAAATATTTCAGATTTGCATTAAATTTGATCACTAATTAAGCAAAGATCCCTTAATTTCAATTTTTTCTTAAGACCCCTTAGGCTTAAGCCTAAAGATGTAATGGATTTTGATTAAAATTGGAATAAAGATTCTAGACATAAGGTTTAGTAGACCTATATGTTGATTTTAATCTTCATTAAGGGACATAAAATTGGTGCAAATATGTTCTGCTCGAGGAAATAATTGTGTCTGTCCTGGGACAGGTACTCTTCTAGTATTTATATAAAATTACGTAAGTAATTAAATTTTCATATATAAATTATTATTATTATCATGTTTGATAAGAAAAAGAAGAAAAGAAGAAGAAAAGACAAAGAAGAAACAAAGAAAAAAAGAAGAAAAAGAAGAAAAAGAAGAAAAAGGAAAAAAAAAGAAACTTATTATTTAGATTGGAGGATTTTTTTATGGAAATCGCTCCAGACAAGGCATGAAGCCACTTGATGTAAGGAGCTAACAAGAACGAAAGATGATTATCGCAAAGACAGCAGGACCGGCGGGACAGTTATAAAAGTGGGTGGGTGGGGGGCTCTCCTAAAAAGTGGGGGGGGCGGTTAAACACATGCATATATAACTTCATTATTGATGACCGTAAAGTGGGAGGGGGGCCCAAGTCAAATAGAGCCCCCTCCCCCCCCCCCGGTGCCGCCGTCCATGGACAGGAGATGCCTATTGGCCATAGTCTTGAAAAGACCAGGATTATAGGTAGGAGGAAAACAGTCAGCAGGAAGAGAGTTCCACATTTCTTTCCGAATTCATTTCAGACAGCAGCAGTTGTCTGACTTGCTATTTGCTTCCTCGCGCCCCCTTACCACCTGAAATGGTTACATCAAGAGGCTAGAAAAAGGCACGTTTTTTACTCATTAACATTTGTGTGACGAGATGGATATATTATATTTATTCATGTAAGAATATACAAAATAAATACACATTGTACTTTATTATAGAGTAGGGGACTTATTTAATTTTGAGGACCGGTACAATCCCCTCTTCCTTTATAAACTAAAAAAAAAATGTCATTCTTCGAAATACAATCGATTGAGTAGCACATTTTAAAAAATCGATATACGATAAACAACAACAACAAAACACGTAACTTATGTGGTTAGTGTTTGGTAAGAAGGGATTGCTTGGTGAATACGACCATCCACCCAAAATCCCATCCATTCACTGTGGAGGTCCCCAGATGCAGGAGAGCCTTCTACTCCAATAGCTTCTTTCCTCGAGCTGCCAGCCTTTGGAACTCCCTCTCTGCTCCCTGTTTCTCCGACTGTACCGACATGCAGAAATTTAAAACTAATGTGAATAAACATCTCTCTGCATATCTGCCAATTTAGGATGACCCCTTAAACTTTCACCCTACTTCTCAGTAGCCTCTTACGTCTACAATGTCGTTCTCTCTTGTTTGGGGCGAACTATGTTAAAATAAATAAATAAATAAATAAATAAAAAAATAAATAAATAAGTCTTAGCACTGAGAAATATATAGGAAAGAGAGATAATTTAATTCTGATTGGATGCTCCCCTCCCTCTAATTTAGATACCCGGGTCACCGCTCTGTCGACCCCCCTCCCCCTATATAAAAAACAAATCTGACGGAGTTACGTAGTCTAAAAAAAAAACAAAAAAAGATACAAAAAAAAAACCCAAATAATTTGAGCCATGATGTAACATTCGGCTGATTTTAAGACAAAATTAAGGAAGGAAACTTTAGATACTTGCAGAAATACAAGTTTCAAAGAAGTTTTTAATTTTTAATTTTTT
>OY744517.1:46499077-46521577 GCA_963556195.1 Sepiola atlantica | reverse complement strand
GTGAAGTTGATATAGCTTAGTAATACATATAATAACATTTAAACTAAATCTGTCAGCATATTTAACACCCGAACAGCGTCAAATCCAACTAATAGTACACCCCCTCTCTCCCTTGGACACTAGCCAAGTCTAATGATATCAAACCAGTAGTGACAATACGTGTATACATTATTGAATAGATATCAAATATCGATTTAGATAAGTGACGCTTTGGCAGGTTTCCATAAATGTATTAAAAACATATATACAGCATAATCACATTGACGCACCGGTTTCCGTTCGATCACTAAAGTTAAGCGACGTTGACCTTGGTCAGTACTAAATGGGTGACCATTTGGGGATGCCAGGTGTCTGTATAGGGGAGGGATTTCTGTCCATCTCAGCATTGGTTCCAGTCGTCCTGGACTTCTCACTCTGGAACCAAGTAATGCCGATTCCGGAGAGGTGTGGTTGGAGGATTGCGTAACCTTTGCTTCACAATAGACTCACCGGAGAACACCCTTACAGGGGGTATCCATTGTCTCTCGAGACTGAACGGAGGCCTGAGAGTAGAAACATGTAGAGTGTTGACAGCAACATCTTTTGTAAGTTAAGCCCAACGCAAACTCATTGTTAGATCGAATACACAAATAATAGTTAATTAATAAAATGTCCTTTAGTAAAACCAATATATAAATACCAGGAAGTTTCATCAGATGTCCTACTGCATTGGTAGGCCGAGAGCAGGCTCGAAGTGTGGTGGTAGAAAGGCGCTCGTAAAGGCAAGTCAAGTCACCATGGTCCCCGGCGTGGCGCGTCATTAATAGACCAAAACTGTTGAGAAAGTGCCACGTTGTGGGCCCTATCGCTCCACTCGTCTCCACGGCAATCGCTATAAACACAAATCAGTGGAGAAGACCGACGTATTTTAATCGCTTGTCGTCCTCTTCTGACGCTGCAACCTGTCCAGGATTTGTCGCAGATTGCGTTTCGCAAAAGTGTCGACACTAGTCGCATCCCATATTAGCGAATGTGAAAAATTGTCTCTAGAAAGCAGAATTCTATTTTTTTTTAATGCCCATTTTGCGCTGATCCCAAGGCGATCCATAATACAGGCCTAGCAAACATGCTATTTCATAAAGTGACCACTTTTTTAATTACCGCCCCCCCCCAAAAAAAAACCTTTAGTTCCAGATAATCTTTAAAAAAAGTCTTTGAGAAATTCTATTTTTAAGAAATGCCCAACCTTTATTTATTTTTTGTGATTTATCCTAGGAAATGTGTGTATGTCGTTATGTATTCGAATCAAGGCGATCCATAATACAGGCCTGGCAAACATGCGACTGGGGTCCATGACTGGGGGCAAACATGTGAAGACTAAAATTACTACTAAATAATAATTAATAAGAAAAGTGTTAAGAAATTTCTTAGTAATGTCTAGTAATTATCAACTATACATATTATTAGGAAGTAGTTTACAATAATTGATTTATTTTCATCAAATCAAATGTAAAAAGTACAAAAATATAACAGAACTAAATTCACAAAAAAATCACTTTATTCATCATGAATTAGACACATCTTTGATATTTAAAAAATCATGAGTCAATTTGTTTATATTGACTACTTGAATACAGAAAATATCATGACAATACGAGCAGAAATCAAATTCAACATTTTACAAAATCAAATATTTTATGAACAAAATAATGTTTGGAGAAACAATTTTGATAAGTTTTACAAAATTTGATCTTACAGAAGATGAAGAAAATGGTTATTTCTTGATGATACAGTCTTAATAATAAAATTAACTTACATTAACAAGAACATAAAATCAATAAAATATATGTAAAATTTGATTTTCACTAGTCCACCCCCAGTTGTGGACTCCAGTCGCATGTTTGCTAGGCCTGTATTATGGATCGCCTTGGCTGATCCCCATTGCGAAAGACCGCCATCTTTACGGGGTTGCTCCGCTCGTGAAAACGACGTACCGTGAAGAAGCAAGTATCAGCAATTTACACGGCAGGAAATTCTTATCGTTTTCAAATCTGCCTTGAAATAACCTTTTCCATAGTTTCGCCTTGCATCAATGACGAAGGTCGATGTTTGTCGGATGCGGTGGAAAACCTCAAGTACAAAACCGGATGTCTCCTCCTTCTCCTCCTCCTCCTTCTTCTCCTCCTCCTCTCTCTCTTTCTCCTCACACCCTCCTCCTTTTTAACAATGACTATCAGTCACTTCTTTGAAGAGAAGACACCATAGTCGGCTTTTCGAAACTACACGTGCTCTTTCGAAACAACAAAACAAAAACTATTTAGGAATATCATCGATGTAAAAACTATAGCTGTACATAGACACATGTTTCGTTATCTATACGACTCATCAGTGTAGTTAGACCTAGCGAGATTCGAAACCGGGACCCCAGTTACTGAGTCCGATACTCTACGACCGAGTCACGAACTTGCCGGTAGCAGTGAGAAAGACTGTGTCGCATTATAAATGATGCCATTCATTTATTTATTTTATTTTATTTACGATACTGATAGCTGAAAGTATTCAATTATTATTTTTACAGAAAAAAAAACCATTACTTAATTCTCAGTGGAAATCATTATTTCCTTCGCCCCACGGGGAAACGTATGAAATATAGTTATCCACAGACATGTGTTTCGTCGTCTGTACAACTCATCAGTGTGGCTAGACATATCGAGATTAGAAATCGATATACAAAATATTTTTATGGTCGTTATTTAAAGTAAAGTTTAAAAAAAATTTATATTTAACTAGCGGGGGGGGGGAATGGCTAGGAACAAAGTGTAGTATCTGTTCTGATGCTATACTTTTACTATTCTGTCCTCGGTCAGTGAAGGAGAAGGCATTCTAGACTGAGGTCATTTTTATTTTTAGTTCCAATTCAGAGTGGCCCTTTTTGGGGAGCTCGATTTTCCCCTCATTAAAAACCGACCTTGTTTAACCCTAACCCTCGTGGGGAGGCGAGTAAATAGAAACAAGCGGCAAATAATACCCTACCTGAGAGTTCATCATTCAAACTCCTCGGCCTAACCTTCACAGGTAACATGAATTGGAACAAATACATTGAAAACATTGCCAAGGCTGCCGCAAAGAAGGTTGGCTCCCTCTACCGTGCTAGTAAACTCGTCACACCTGACATTATCCTGTATCTCTACAAAGCGACCATCCGCCCATGCATGGAGTATTGTTGCCACATCTGGAATGGTGCATCATCTACTAGTCTCTCCCTCCTTGACAAGGTCCAAAAAGAGTCACCAACTTAATAGGTCCCTAACTGTCAGCCAAGCTCCAGCCTCTGTCCCATCGCCGCAATGTAGCATCCCTGTGCTTGTTTTACAAATACTTCAATGGATTATGCTCCGATGAATTGGCTACTCTGGTGCCCCCTCGACGTAAATTCACTAGACTAACTCGACAATCAACTAAATCTCATTCATTCACTGTGGAGGTCCCAAGATGCCGGAGAGCTTTCTACTCAAATAGCTTCTTTCCTCGTGCTGCTGGATTCTGGAACTCCCTCCCTGCCTCCTGTTTCCTTGACAGTACTGACATGCAGAAATTTAAAACTAATGTAAACAGACATCTCGCTGCGCAGATCCCAATTTAGGTTGAACCCCCAACCTTCTTCCCTTTTCTTTTTTTCTCAGTTGTCCATTACGGCTACAGTGGCGGCCTGCCTTGTTTGGGGTGAACTATGTTTTAAAAAAAGAAACATGGATAAAAAATTAGAAAAGTTTAAAAAGTGCGTGTAACATTTATTTTTTAAAACTTCTCTCCCCTCCTTCTCCTCTCCCTCTCCCCCTCTCTCTCTCTCTAGCAACTGGTTCAATATAATAGAAGGAAAAAAAGAAAGGCAGGAAGGAAAATCTGACTGACTGCTGTTTGATCTACTTTAAGTAAGAATGAAAAAGAAAGTACAATTTTACACTCATGCACTAATTTGTTCCCTTGTGACACCAAGAGGATGCACATTGCAGTATTTTTTTTACCATAGCCAGGTTCGAATTACACTGCATACGATGATGTAGGGTTTGTAAGTGTACCTTATGTAGTTTCTGACTTCTATCCAGCTATACACACAAATCCATAAAAGACGATTGAATCATTATCCTCTCTACATAATCAATTACCCAAAAGTGAAAAAGTGTTTTAGTCAGGAAGAAAACCTTAAATTTAAAAACATTTTATTAAAAAGCCATCATTCGCCGATGCATGGAGTATGGTTGCTACATCCGGGCTGGTGCATCAACCACTAGTCTCTCCCTGTTAGACAGAGTCCCTAAAAGAGTATCCAATCTAATAAACCCCGCACTTGTAAGATGGAAGTGACAAACTCTCATTCTAACATTTAATAACAACTTTATTGAATCGTCTTCGTTAGTACGTGAACAAAAAGGGAAGAGGTTAGTATATCCATAAGTATGTGTTGCATAGCCCCTTAATAATTCATACCTTCGTTTCTTCTCGGTTTGCTCTGTCGTCTAGTGATTGAGTTCTTTCTTCGCCTCTGTAGTGGCCATCTCCGTGAGTTGTCTGTAACAAAAGACCTTTCTCGCTTCATAAGACAGCAATCCTTTCATTTTAATTACTTTTTATTCGGTGTCAGTTTCTATTTCCCGTGGAGATGCTTTGCTCATCGTTGAGAGAGAGAGAGAGAGAGATTTACGAATATCGTGGTTAATTCTTAGCTAGCTTATTGTCTAATCAGTCCTTTGTTATTTGAGGAGACAGGGGGGAGGACATCTCGTACGCCAGTATTCTTTTTTAGGGAAAACATTTCCCGTTCTGACTTGGCTACATCGTAATTCCTTCGTCCGACTTCTGCGCCTCCTAAGTTCGAACTAACTTTAAAACTCCAATTTTCTCACACATGAAAACTGTGACGTAATATCACGTGATCACCACACAGGTGCAGGATGACCTTTTGAACTAGGGTCATCCATTGTCTCGTCACTTGTCATGTTTCGATTCCCAGGAAACAACATCGCACTCTATGCACCCGGCGGCCCGCACTAATCGCACAAGCCAAACCAACGACCCCACACCCGTTCTCCACCACATACGTCAATTATCATATAACCTTCTCATAAAGGTTTTTATAATCCCACAAGTTACGTCCATCATTATATAACATATGGGCGAAGACAAAAGTAAAGGAAGTCCATTACTATAATTCCCCATGAGTAGGGAAGAGAGAATAGTTCATAATATGGTATGTTTGTACACCGGCTGTGGTGTCAGGACGTGTCCATGTGTGTAAGTATACGTGTGTGTTATATTCATTCTACGTGTATGAGGTAGTCGTCATTTTGGCTTTTCGGTTCTTCGTGGTCGAAGTGGACCGACCATGTAACCCGGCCAGGTGTAGTAGTCGTCTACATGTCGAGAGAGGAGTCTCGTGCCTAAGAAAAAAAAGAGAGACTGACGTATGGCGCTCAAGTGTTTATATAGTTAGGCTAGCCATTCGAAATTCGCCTAAGAGAATGCCACTGATTGATCAAGCCAAGCAGGAAGTAGATTGCTTGCACCAATCAGCGGGTAACTAAGAAGTCATTGATATTCAAACAATATGGCGGCTGTTCGCCGGCTTGTAGCTTGCTGCTACACACTGTCAATCAAGCTCCAGCCCCTGTCCTATCGCCGCCATGGTACATCTATGTGTTTTATAAGTACTTTAATGGACTGTGTTTTCCGATGAACTCGTAGCACTGGTGCCTCCTCGACGTTAATACCCTCGATTAACCCGACAAACAGCAACATCCCACCCCTTCACTGTAGAGGTCCACGGATGCAGGAAAGCCTTCTACTCTAATAGTTTCTTCGCTCGAACTGCTAGACTTTGGAATTCCCTCCCTGTTTCCTGCTTCCCCTACTGTACTAACATGCAGAAATTTAAATGTAATGCGATCACACATCTCGCTGCTCAACTCCCTATTTAGAGTGTCCCTATAGGTATGGTCCTTAATTCACAGTAGCCCCTTATGTCTCAGTGTCAATGTGCCTCCTTGTTTGAGGTGACTAAGAGTTAAAAATGTTTTGATTTATTATTGCAAAAATAAAAATAAAAACATGGCCGATATAAATATAAGTAGTGCAGATACAGGAATTGATATTTTATGGTGTTTGTTAGTTTCGATTGTATGGCTTGAGTTGAACTTGATATGTGGAGAGGGAAAGGTAATATCAGAAAGAATGACAAAGTCGGTCCGCACAAAAATAAATTACATTTTATTGACGTCAGACAACGGATTTGGAGAGATAGTCGAATATACAGTCACTGGTAAGTAACAGTCTCGTGCGGCCCCTGAAAAGAAGAAAGGTCTTGGTATCACGAGCCGTTCATTAGGTAGAGTCGAGATCGACAATAAACTGGACTCTGTTGCCGACGGTGAGGCGAAGGAGTACGCACAGTGGCAGATTTCGGTAAACTGTGTGGGATATTTCTTGGGTGTAGCGTAAGTATTTATTCGGTGGCAATATTCGAATGTCAGTTTTTTTTAAATGTGTGAAAGTATATTTTTCTGCGCTTTTGATTGGCTGAAATGAAATTTCTGTATTCAAACTCTTATCCAATCAAGAGTTGAAATTTTTACAAAAAATATTCGCTTGCACAATGTTGCACAGATATGCTTTGATGTTAAATAAACTGGCAGACAATGTACTGTTGCATTTCTTTGCAATTCTATTATGAAATATGTAGTCACAGTCTGTCAAAAATCGAACTTATTCCGTGCAAGCATGTATTTATGAAAGTCAGGTATCTTCTTCTTTCGTGTGAATCAGATGATTCTGTGTTGGCATTAGTTTCCCCGATGTTTTTCTGGAAAGACATCGGGTACTTACGGGAAGGACCACGAGAAGGTTGCCAACATCCCTAAGTGAAAGTGGTACTGTGGAACCGACTGGATTCGAACTTGGAACACCCAGGTCTTCAGTCCGTGTCGTTATCCACTTTACCACCGTCACCTCCCAAAGTCAGGTATCGATAAGTTACGAATGGCTCAAATAACTTATCATCTCTGTCTGTCTGTCTGTCTGTCTTTATGTATGTATGTATTTATGTTTCTCTCTCTCTCTCTCTCTCTCTCTCTCTCTCTCTCTCTCTCTCTGTCTCTCTCTCTCGCTCTCTTGAACAGTGGCCAAGTCTAATAAAATCAAACCAGCAGGGACAATGCGTGTATCGATTATTGAATGGATATACAATGTAGATTTTTTAAAAGGACGCCAAAGCAGGTTTCCATAAATGCATTAGAACCATGTTGATTGATTGTTGAGATGAAGCCAACAGAAGAAAGGACGAAAAGAAAAAACAGTACAAAAATGAACGAGTGAAACAGACTAAGTTGTGACATTCAGGGTATACGCATATGGTGTTGCCACTGCTTTTTAGTATTATTAAACTGGACTCATGTTTAGGAGAGCTAGACGTCTATGTTTCAATGATCTCTCCTCTTTTCTCGGCTACACTATTTACCCTCTCCCATATCTTCTGGATCATACCCTCGGCCCTCCCTTGTCCCATACTAACCCTAACCCTAACCCTAACCCTAACTCTCGGCCGCCCCTTGTCCCATACTAACCCTAACCTTAACCCTAACCCTAACTCTCGGCCCTCCCTTGTCCAATACTAACCCTAACCCTAACTCTCGGCCCTCCCTGGTCTCATACTAACCCTAATCTTAACCCTAACTCTCGGCCCTCCCTTGTCCCATACTGACCCTAACCTTTACCCTAACCCTAACTCTCGGCCCTCCCTTGTCCCATACTAACTTAGATGACGTATCCCCCCCCCTTCACCCTAAAATAAAACTGGCCGGATTAGCTCACAGCCATACGCAATGGCATATGCGTATATCCTCAATGCTTTTCAAAAAATATTATTAGACTGAGCTAATGTTAAGAAGAGCCGGAGTGGGGGTTAGGCTTTTACATCGATTTCAAAACAAAATATGTGTTTCTTTTTTATAGTATTTTTCCATTAATTAATCTAATGTTGATATCGATTAAAACGGAAAAGAAAGTCAAGCATTTAAAAAAAAAAAGCAGAATACATGTTTATTTACTCCTCGCGGAGTTAGGCACAAGGCCAGTTTTATCTTACTCCCACAAGTAAGATGTGACCCAAGATCGGGTCGAGCAAGTGGGGTTAAAAGCCAGCGCTCGAGAGGTAGCAGAATACATGTATCGACCGTTGATTCGTCGGTCGGTTTATGCCCGGGGACCAATTAGACCAGTTTTGGGGTGGGTAGTTTGCGAATGAGTCGATACGTCATCTAAGTTATAGGACAAGGAATGAAAGCAAAGAGTATGGGACAGAAGAAATGAGAGAGGGCAAATATTATAGGCAAGAGAAGAAGAGATGTTGTAGATAATATGGCCCAGAAGACAGAGAGAGGGGGGGGGATAGATATATAGATACATATAGATAGGGGGAGAGAGGGGTAGGGAGATAGATTAATATATAGAGAGAGGGGGAGATAGATAGATAGATAGATAGATAGATAGATAGATAGATAGATAGATAGAGAGGGAGGGGGATAGATAGAGAGAGGGGGAGGGGATAGATAGATAGATAGATAGATAGATAGATAGATAGATAGATAGATAGATAGATAGATAGATAGATAGAGAGGGAGGGGGTATATAGAGAGAGGGAGGGGAGATATATAGAGAAAGGGGGAGATAAGGGAAGGAGAACGGGAGATAGATCTCTCTCTAGATCTCTCTCTCTCTATGGAGAGAGAGATAGAGAGAGAGAGAGAGAGAGAGGGAGGGAGAGAGACAAAGAGATAGATATATAGATAGAAAGGGGGAGATAAATATATATATATATATATATAGAGAGAGAGAGAGATAGAGAGAGAAAGAGAGAGGGAGAGGGAGAGGGGGAGGTATGTTTAATTTTTCTTCTGTTTCAAAACCGTATGTATTGTGTATATTAATTTTATGTACTGGATTTCTAAAGCGACGCATATGTAATTACGTCGATATAATTGATGTCAAATGATTTTGGAGATTTCTTTAAATATATCCATATAGACGAGTGTACAGCCTCTGTCAAAAATGGCGGGAAAGATCATGCTTCGCCAGTGTTCGCACTAATGTTCATATTCATATAAAATAACGTCTGAATCGGTAAAGTGAAAAAATAAAAAGAAAGAAAGAAAACTTCTCACACTGGAAACTTTAAAAAAGAAAGAAAATATGTATCAATCGGTATAGAAAAAACAAAAACAAAAAAAAAAGAAAACGTCTCATTATGGAAATAGAGTAAATAATTTTTTTCCGAAGGGGAGAGTGGTTTGAACTTTCTATTGGCCCTCTACTTTTCATCAAAACACTTGAAATGGTTTCGTCCGGAAGTTTTTTACTGGCTAACAGTTGCGCGACGGGAATAGACTGACACGTAGCTATAAGGCATATTCCGGCAACGTTCGTAGAATCTTTAGTCAGTCTTTCTAGATATGCATAAATAGAACTGAAAACCCCTTCTTGAATATGGCCTAATGTTTACAGTGCTTGCTTACGGAATCTAGGTTGATTCTGTGGCAGGGGTTCGAACCGTGCGACCGTCTGAAACACTAGTGTATGTAAGTAAAAATAATTTAATATTATTTATTTACAATTACAATTAATATATATATATATATATATATATATATATATATATATATATATATATATATATATATATATATATATATATATATATATATATATATATATTAATTGTAAATAAATAATATATAAATTAAATGTAAATAATATATATAGTATAAATTGGTTACATATGTGCTTTGGTCTGAAGAGGTTGACTCTCTGTTAAGAGTACAACCGAAACATGTATGTAACCAATAATGTTTGTATAAATAAAAATGTATACTAAAGAACAGCTCTACTTGTTATTGTTGAGCACTTTTTATAAACACTGATTTACATCTACAGAAACTAATACAATACGTATACTATATATATATATATCTATATCTATCTATCTATCTCTCTCTCTCTCTCTCTCTATATATATATATATATATATATATATATATATAGTGTGTGTCAGGTTGTATATGAAAAGAAATCAAATAAAGTGCTCGATCATATAAGCGAGCTAATATAATTTATTTAGATACTGTATATTACATATTTCAGCAATGTACCGCGGTTTCATCCAAAATGACAGATTTAGACATCTTTACTAAAGATGTCTAAATCTGCCCTTTTGGATGAAACATATACAGTATCTAAATAAATTATATATATATATATATATATATATATATATATATATATATATATATATATATATCAAATGAATGACATATTAATATTCTGTATGATTTTTCTACATTGCTTTCTTCATCCTGAGGAAGTCTTTCAATAAAGACGAAACGTTGATGAATACATAAATCACATAGGTTTTGAATTTCCTTTTTTTCATTTCACATTACGTTGGATCATTTTATCCCCACCTTTTTTCATATATATATATATATATATATATATATATATATATATATATATATATATCATATCTTCAAACACATTTCCGTGATCCGTTACATTATATGTTTGAGTGCTTGATTACACACCCTAAAGAGTGCTTGTTCGAATCATTAACGTCATTTAATTTTTTATTATTAATATAATATATATTTTTTTTTTCTTTTTGAATTATTACTTATATATTGATATATTTTTTCTAAACCAATAATGAAGCAACTTTATAAAGGCACAGACACTGAATTTAATAATCTACAACTATTACTATTTAAAATACCTCTTTCATCAACTATCTAATTACCCCATGAAATCTTGTTGTGAACCCCTGGGGGGGGGGGGGTATCGTCGCGAACCCCAGGTTGAGAACCCCTTATCAAGAACGTCATAGCCGATAAAATTTATGTCTCGAACATCCATTTCGAGAGCGCAAGTATTTACTAAACTCGGGGTTGCGCTTGTAGCAGCAGCCGTAGTTGTTAAAGCCGCCGCAGTAGCACTATGTCGTTGCGTTGTAGCCAACACCGCGACACCAGTTTAAGTGTCAATATGTATATATATATATTTATAGTAATTATAATAATTATAAATATATTTTGCGTTGTTTAATTAATATTGTCTCTTTGTTTAGTGCTTAGGTTGTTGTTTTTTACACTTGTTTATTGTTTCGTTGTGTTTTTCTTCAATATAGGTTTTTTTCTTCAATATAGGTTCCTCAGTTTTAAATCTGAAATATTTTTGTACACATTTCTTTTTTATTCGTTTTTTAATTTTTTTATTATCTTTCTGGTTTCCAAAAGTTATTTTGGAGAGAGAGAGAGAGAGAGAGAGAGAGAGAGAGAGAGAGAGAGAGAGAGAGAGGGGGGGGGGGGAAGTAAACGAATGTCTTCAAAAATAAGAAACCAATGCCATTGCTATTTTTGATTTTAAAAGAATTCCTTACGAGAAATTTGGTAATACTTTTTATCGATCCAAAAATATCCAAAAAATTTTTGGGGGTGCGAAAGAAAGGAACTTTAGAACGCAGCAGATAATTTTCCCGCATCATTTGTTTGGTAAAGACGTTCAGCCTCTTTTCCATCAACCAAGATGAAACAGAAAGAAGGTAAAACCGCCTTCGCCTGCCATAAATTAGCGATTTTATTTCGACAAAAGTAAACAAAAAATGTGCAACCAAATATTTTATAGGAAAACAATGCACATAAAATTTCGTTATGGGTGTGTGTAAGGGGGGGGGGGTGTCGTTGGACATAAAATTTGTCATATATTGACTTTTCCCTACGCTAGACACTCACCAAAATACCACATTCACTCCGTGGGTTGGACCTACTAAGATGATCCCTCATTTGTTTAAAAAAGAATTATTTATAAAAATCATCGTGGGGGAGTGGGACAATATTTACAGAAGTTCTATACAACCATCTAAGTACCCCTGGAAATTCTCAATTAATCGAGCACTCTGCTGGGATCTTTCCTGCTATATTACAAAGAAGTTATATATATATATATATATATATATATATATATATATATATATATATATATATATATATATATATATATATATATATATATATATATATATAAGGGCAACTAATAATGTAAATGTCTGCATCTTTATCACTTAGGCTGTTTTTAAATCTCCGAAACAGTTTCATGGTAAACAGCTGATGATCCCCGTGTTAATATTAGACGCTTACGTCAAGGTCTCCTGTTTTTGTTTCACTGTTAGATACTTAATCCCCCTTTTTATTTTATTTACTTACTATTATATTTTTTTTATTTCTGAATTTTCCAACGAATGTTACGTCTGCAATATTTTGGATTTAGTTAGTTTCTCTGGGAATTTAAACTGCATTTTCCTTTTTTCTTTTTCTTTTTGTTTAAAATAACTCAAAGCTTCTTTAGACTATATATATATATATATATATATATATATATATATATATATATATATATATATATATATATATATATATATATATATAGTTCCTAACACACACACATACACATAGTTTTGCTAGACAAGTAAGTGCCTCAAGCCGGGATCAAAACTCGACCGTTTAGACAACAGTCGGCGCTTTTAACAACTTAGGTATCATTCGGCACCTGCTGAAAGTAAACGAAATCTCAATGTAAACATTGCTAATGGCCTAAGAGCTCAATCTGTACAGACAAAGTTCAATGCATTATAAGCTGGTAGCAGTATATATATATATATATATATATATATATATATATATATATATATATATATATATATATATATATATATATATATATATTGTATATATATATATTAGTATATTTTTGTATATATCTATATTTTCTGTAGATCTGAAGATTCATTTTTCTATAAAATTTTCTGATTGTATGGACATGAAGAAACAGCTGTTATTTTTTAAATGAAATAAATTTTGCTTGATACGAGATCATTTTTTTTGTTGCTAGAAAATACTTCAAAACCACACACACACACACACACACACACACACACACACATATATATATATATATATATATTTCTAGACAGGGTGTTTTAGTCTAATGGTAAAACGCCGAATCATAGACATCAATATCAAAGGTTCGATCCTTGTCTAAGTTAGTCATGCTGATGACGGCTGTGAGCCAGAAATACGTGGATTACTTTTATGTACATATAAAATAAATAAATATATATATATATTAACCAAAAATACGTCCTATAAAGTTAAGGGCGACTAATAATGCACTTTTCTGCATCTTAATCACTTAGGAAGTGAAACAATCGAAATAGTAGTAAGCAAAAAAAAAAAAAATAACGAACGCTTGCAAAAGTAACAATATGTAAAGAAAGAAATCACGAATTATAAATAAACAATGAAAACAGCTGCGTTATATTTTTCCAATGAAAAACAAAAAAGAAGAATCGCTTATTTGAAACCTGATGCAACTGTCGAAAATACTTCGACGCCAAAGGTGTTTGCTTTCCCCACAGTTATTTATTAATAAGTCACGCCTGTTCCCTTGGTATCAATGCAACACGCATTCTTTATCCTGCGAACACAGGGTGGGGAGTTGAGCGAAAGACGATATTGATACTCGAGATATTGGCCGACGGGTGGATCGGGTTTCCAATTCTGACATCTTTTTATCATTCTCTTATCGTTCAGAATTGCCAGTAAACGAAGAAGATTATTTTAACAAAATATAGGAATAATCTTCTTTGGTTAATTTCTATCTATCCACAGGTTGTAACGAAATGAAGAAAAAATTTCTTCATCCGTAAAAAAAAATGGAAAAAATTGATTTGTTATTGTTATTGCAGAGAGTTGATGTATGAAAAGTTCAAATGAAATAGTTTTATTCGAAAATTGGTTCAAACAAAACTTTATTGATCCCAAACAAGGCATCTTGCCAGTGAAGTGTCAGAGACTACCGTGATAGGGGCAAGGTTTAAAGAGGGCAACCTGGGTGCGGAGCTGAACTGCAAGGTGTTTATTCACATTACATTTACATTTCTGCATGTTGGTACAGTCGAGGAAACATGAGGGGGTTCGAAAGGAAAGCGTTCTAAGGGGAAAACGCAATTAGAATAGAAAATCTTCTGGTATCTAGGGACCTCAATAGTGAAGGGGTGGGATTTTGCTGCTAGTTGGGTGGGTCGGAGGGTTTTACTTTTGGGGGGGGGACACAAGTTCAGTAAGCTTATCGAAACATTCAAACAAGCATAGGGATACAACATTGCAGTTATGCGGGACCTATTTGATTAGAAATTCTGTTTTTTTTTCCACCCTATCCAATGGGGCGATGTTAGTGGTTGGTGCACCAGCCCACATGTGGCAACAATACTCCATGCATGGGAAAATGGTGACTTTATAGAGATATAGAATGCTGGCAGATGTGAGAAGTTTTCTAGCCCGGTAAAGGGAGACTAACTTCTTTGCAGCAGACTTAGCAGCATCTACTATGTACTTATTCCAACTCATGTTACCTGATGATGTCAGGCCGAGGAGTTTGAACATTGGACTCTCGGGAAGGGTGCTATTGGCCACGGCAATCGATGCTTGGAAAGGTTTCTTATTGTTGTTAAAGGATGCAAGAAAAATTGGCTGCCTCTTACCCAAGACTTCACACCTCTGATTTGGGGACATGTTGAAGACCAGCGTGTTTTACTATCAGCAACTGAGAAGTTTTTAAGAACTACAAAGTCGCATTGAATGAAAATGCACATGTTTAACTCGCGAAGAGCCGAACAACGCTGTGGCTTCTTTTTTGGTTGTTCATTTGATGCTGAGTGCCAAAGGGGAAGCACCTTTAGAATGTGTTGTAAAATTCTATAAACCAAGAGTTTTTGTTCGATATATACATTTCTGAAAACCTATTGAATAGTACTTTTCAATTATATCCATTTTTCCATGAAAATATTGAAGCAGAATGGAAGTTACGTATTAAAAACTGTTTTCCTTCGTTCTGGGGAATCCTGGATAACCGGCATCTGTTACTGATGATGTCACGACACGACCAAAAATAATTCAAGAACTTTTTTTTATCGGAACATATTTGTCATAATTAAATAATGGAAAACGTTTTACTCGAACTTCTGTCAATATAGCAGCTAAAAGAAACGATGGCAGAACATAAAGATTGCAGTGGAAAATTGAAATCCACCATTATAATCAAACATCTATTAATTACGTAGTTATTTCAAAACATTTTTTTTATTAGAAATCGCTCCAAACAAGGCATGAAGCCACCCAACTCAAGGAGGTAAATAATACTACTTCAAGATGAAAACTAGCCAACGATAAGTGTGAGATGGATAGATTTCGCCCCCCCCCAAATATAGTGGTAGTCTCTCTCTACTCTACCCTTATTTCCATGGTAGGTGCTCGACTGAGCTCCAACCTCTCGTTCCTCCCTGTAAAACATTTACAACAAGAACTCGTCTTACTACCACAACTGCAAAGAGCTTTCCTTTCTTCCTTCGTGTACCTAAAACCAAACGGAATTTCCATGAACAGAGTTTCTTTCCAAGAACTTCCCATCTATGAAACACATTACCACGGGACTGCTTCCCTGCCGAATGCAACATGGTCGTTTTCAAGTCCAATATAAAAAATACTCTTAAATAATCAAAGTTTGTTCATTATATATATATATATATATATATATATATATATATATATATATATATGTGTGTGTGTGTCGCCAACCCGCAGTGCCTAACGTGGCGACTATGGCTAAAAACCCTGAATAGCAGTCACCAATAAGGTGGATAGAAACCAGGAGTGATAAAAAAAACATGATAATCATGATGATGACGATGATGATGACGATAATTTTTTCCTCACAGCAAATAAAAAATCAATTTCAAAAAGAAAGCAAATAGCAAGTCAGACACCCCTCGCCTTCAATCTATTTCCATAATGAGACGTTTTTTTTCTTTCTGCTTTCTATGCCGATTTATACATTTTTTTCTGTTCTTTTGTAAACTTTCCAGCTTGAGGCGTTTTTTTTATCATTTCTTTTTTTTTAAACTTCACCGATTCAAATGTTATTTTATATGAATGTGAATATTAGTGTGAACACTGGCGAAGCATAATTGGAGATTTATATAAAAAATTATACACATCAAAATTTTTTTACCACTTTTAAAGCTTCTAATTGGCTTAATTAATCAAACTAGTTGACCCCCCAAAATTCCCTGGGGTTTTGTTAATTTTATAAAAAGTGGTCGTTTTGTTAATATTTAAAATTACAAGCACGGGGTTCAATTTGGAGTTGCCTGGATAAATTCGCACCATTTTAAAGGTGATTTGTCAAGTTTAGTATTCGTTCTTTGATTTTACGTTTCGTACAAAAAGGGCGCGATTCTACCCTTCATCCGTTCTGTGTCGGCACCAAACAAATAGAATTGAAACCTTAAATACGATATCTTCCACTGCAGCCGATGACTTCTATGTTTTTTTCTGCTCATCTCCTTAATGTTCCGCTAGTTTCTAGCATAGATTCCCTCGTGCACAGGTGTGTTTGTGATCAGCTTCAGATGCTCACTTAAAAATATATCCGTCTGATTGTGCGACACACGAATGTAAGCGGATATACATAATACACCTTTCCCTCGTATCCCCCAAAATGAAACACAAAACCGGGCGTAAATTGGAGAAGAACAACGCCATGAATTGATAAAGAAAAGAAAGGAGCAAGAATGGATATTTAAAAATTTTTTTAGATGCATCCATTCAAATTGCGCGTTTAGCGACAATGTTGCTATGTGAACCTGCGTTTGTTTGCGTTGACAGCTCAGAACCGTGATTGTCCGATCGTTGTTCTCGTCCGAATTCAGTGCTTGATTCCGGCACCGGTCGCAGTGTCAATCATGTAGGTTTTATGTAATAAAAAGATTCTCCCTCCAAACAAAACTGCAACTCCAGTTTAAAACAAGTAACGATATTTTAGTTTAAGAAGTTACAGCGATACTTGCTTTCTTCTACTGAACCACCCTAGCCCTAACCCGACAGCCCGGCAAATCAAAACAAACATATCTTCCAACACAAACGGTTTATCATTTAAGGTCCAAAAGTCGATCTGTCACTCAGAACAAGCAGAAACCAACTGACCCCCTTTTCCGCTCTGCTGGGATATATGTTTGTGTAATTTGCGGTAGACCACAAGTTACACAAATGGTAGACCACAAGTTACACAAATGGTAAACCACAAGTTACACAAATGGTAGACCACAAGTTACACAAATGGTAGACCATAAGTTCGTCCACTTGAAAAGTGGCATCTGCTTTATTACTAGACATAGAATCTTATTGACCAGGGGAGGGGGCATCATATCGGATGATCATAACTTTTGGAAAGTTTCAAGTGGCTCAGAATCACAGCATTGAACCTCGTATCCAAGAAGACATTATTATTTAAAAGCGCTCTATTCTTTTAGCTAAACATTTTCCCATTGCAGGCCTGGCGTCTGCATCATGTATCATGCATCATGCATCATGCATCATGCATTTATGCATTTATACATCCCACCAAACATGCAACATTGCACATGTTTAGACTATTTCAATTGTAAGTGTGACGGACGGACGGACGGACGGATTCTCAGTGTCATCATTTTATAATAATGAGAGATGAATGGTATCCGATCTCCATTTAAAGTAGGCTGTTCATCTGACTCCAAAGAGAAATTGATAGACGACAACAGACGACAGAAATTTACATAGAAATGCTTTTTATCTGGGCTTTGCTGAAAAGGCATTAAAACAGTTAAGAGTCAATCTTTATAAATGGCGCCATGCGACTTGGTAGATTTACCATATTGACGATTTGGAAAAGTCAACAAAATACGCCTTGCAAAGTCGTTGTCTTCGCCTCAACTGCTGTGAGCGGGAAAGCAAAATCGCGTGGGTCCTATAAAAAGTTGTCCAACGATTTTTGTGTTCCTACGCCGTGCCTTCTGATTGGCTGTTACACCAAAGGAAAACAGTACATAAAAATAAGTGACTGCTACAATCTTATACGCATCTAAACAATCGTATACGCATGGGTGAACTCATCTAAACAATCTTATACGCATGGGTGAACTCATATAAACAATCTTATACGCATGGGTGAACTCATCTAAACAATCTTAAACGCATGGGTGAACTCATCTAAACAATCTTAAACGCATGGGTGAACTCATCTAAACAATCTTAAACGCATGAGTGAACTCATCTAAACAACCTTATACGCATGGGGGAACTCATCTAAACATGCTGGTCTCGCAGTCCAGTTAAGCGGCACGTTTCGTAACGATCAAAGTGTAACATCTGGACGAATGGGTAAAAAATGTGTTCAATTAAGAGAAATATATTAAGAGAAATATATTAAGAGAAATATATTAAGAGAAATCACTTAAGAGAAAGATATGACAGAGGATGACCACTGACTTTCGCTCCCCACACTTGTGATAGACTTGTACCTAATTTGCAAATCAATTATATTTTTTATTTGCGAATAAATAATTCAAAGTGTAGTATCTGTTCCTGCTTAGTCTATTTTAACACAAAGTTTAGCTTGCTGGATCAGAGTGATTGTTTTGTTCGGTCATAGGAGGTTATTATCCCAGGCATTACTTCCTTATTTTGGAGTGGGGATTGGTTTATTGCCGGTCACCTGAGGCACTGCTACCGTAGAATGCCGATGGGTCCGATCATGAAAAAATATGCACCCTTCCAAAGGTCTATCCTTTTTGTGGGAGCTGGACTCCCCTCCCACCAACGTTAAATCGATTTCATATCTAATCTTGCTGTAGTGGCAAGTAGACAAACAACTTCATCTAAAAATGCTCTTTCAAACTTAACTGTGACAGACCGAGCAAAATTCTATTTAAGCTTGTGACAGACAGATCAATATTCTTATAAAGAATAATTAGACGCATCTTATAGGATAGATGCGTCCATTCAATTTACACGTTTAGTGTAATATCTGAATAGATACTACATACTTTGCTCTAAGTCAATACCAGGCGATACACGGTCAAAAGTTATTAAAATTAGTGTTTCGATTATGACAATATCCCTAAATTGGATGACATAATATCTTTGAAGTTATTTAAAAATAAAGAAGTGATTTTCTTTGGTCTGCCATGCTGAAATTTTAAATAGCATTCCCTTTTATCTTTCACACTAAAGTTTGAAATAGCATTTCAATTTGCATGAAATTTGATCCATGGCTATTAGACACCAGTTAAACAAAATTTCTTTGAATTTCAATTTCTTCTTAAGACCCCTTAAGCTTAAGCTTTTAATTTGAGCCATTTTCTGGAACCAAAATCATGTTAATGTTTTTGATAAAAATTCAATTAAGGATTCTAGACATAAGATTCAGTAGCATTATATCATCGTATTTTGATCTTCATAACTGGACATAAAAGTGGTGCAAAACTGTTCTGTCAGAGGGAATTAATTTTACCCGTCCTGGGACGGGTATTCGTCTAGTAATTCTATATAATTTTCTTCCCAACAGTTTTTTTTACGTAAGAGAGGAAAACAATAAAACTAAGAAGGTCTTCAGAGCTTTGCTGAAACCATCCGTTATGTGATCCCTCGTCACTCCCCTTCCTCCCCCTGGATGTAGGTATCGCCGGCCCTGGGTACTTGTAACCGAAGACAAACGATTCGGAACGATTGTCTGCAGATGGTCGCCCAGCGTTGTGGAGAGGGCGGCTACAGGGCCGGCGGAACGCTATTTTAGGCATGTACCGAAAAGCGGTCGAACTATTTATTTATAGATAACTGGAGGAGAGGAAAGGGAGGGGCAGGGAATTACATTTTGATTGCGCGTAGAGAGGATGTTGTTATACGTGAATGAGGATCGCTATTTCCAAACCTAGGGTACGCACGGTGTTTGGAGTGGGGACAAGGTATAGATATTCAAGGTTATCATTACAAACATGGACGGTTACATCGAAAAATGACAGAGAGAAACGGCAGGAAAGAGCGTGATATTGGGTTACGTTTACCACTCTTGTCAGTTTTTTTTACCGGTACACACATCGTTCGGTCCTGGGTATGACCTTAAAAGACATCCAGTGATGAGGCCTCCATTTGGGAGCTGTGGGGAATGTGGAGTTGTCCCTTAGTTGCCATTGCTCCCAGGTCCATTTTGGCCCAGAGTGGTAGTACCTGTAACGGCCCCATCTACGGGTCAAATAGAACCTACTGGCGCTACCAAATCAGGCTGTCTGAAGTTATTGACTTCTTGACTCAAAATGCACCAAACATTGATGCTTTATTGTGTTTTTTTCTTTGCAAAACTCAATCATGTTCTGCAAAATCCCAAACAAAAAACAATTCCCCCCCTTCTCCCCCTTTCACTCAACCAAACACCATGAATAAATACCTAAACATATAAAGAACTTGACGCATAAAAACCTTCACCAAAATGACCGGAAAAAGAGTTGATATGCCATAAAACAAAACAACCAAATTTTATCAAAATTACCTGATTCGGCATTAAATAACCCGAAAAAGGTTGATATGCCGTAAAAAACACACACATCGTTTAACGGTAGGAGGTCCGTTGCTCAATACACCAGCAGATAGAGTATGGATGTTGAAGGGGTCGATGTTGGTGATTGATCTCACAATTATTTTGAGACACATGACAAACATAAAGCAATGACAAAGAAAAAAAGGACAAACACAGGCGAAAAGTGTAAAGGGTTACGTCTATTGCACCGGTGATCAAAGTCTGGCGCGTAGGAGCGTCTCTGTTGGAGTGTAGGACGTCTCTAGGAGCTGGGACGGTCGGGGCACGTCCCTTGGAGCTGTAAAGGCAGGAACACTTCACTGGAAGCTGGAAAAGCAGGAGAGCGTTACCGAGGACTGGAAAGGAAGGAGGGCGTCAGTTGGGAATTAAAAAAGCAGGAGCGTTATTGGGGACTGGAAAGGCAGGAATACGTCACTGTGAGCTGGAAAGGCTGATCATTAAAGGTCTGTCGGGATTCTGGGGGAATCCTGGCTATATGTTCATAATACAAGCAATGTCACATGAAAGGCAAAATAACAATTCACAGGCAATAGGTTGTTTAAATAAAGCGTTTATTGAACGTGTGTAACGACAATGAAACAGAGTACATAAATACGTATACAGTGTGTAAATGGAACGATGAATGCTGTGGGTATATATGTATGTATGTATAATGTGTGTAGAGTTGAAATAGTTCATATGATTGAAACACACATGGGAAAATATGTTCAATAAAGAAATTGTGTACGTGAAAATAAAATTTTCTGGAAAAGAAATTGTCTCGAGGAATATGAATGCGTGTGTGAAGAAAGATCTTTTGCCGAAAAAAAACGTGTTCATGAACTTGAACACGTGTGATTTTCTGAGTCAGTCAAGGAGACGAGCAGCTTCTCCGATGACTACTGTCTGTTGTGGCCGGAACTGAAAAGAGATACTGTCTGACGTTGTGCATCGGTTTATATAATCAAGAAAGGGCAGATAACTCTGTGGTCGTCTTCCAGCGCCACCTGACGGTGAAAAGCGACGCCTACTGGCAAACCGGTGCACTTATGTTTTCGAGGGGGGATAACTGCTACAGGTCCGATAACCCTCTGGTGTATGTATGTGTGTATGTATGTGTGTATGTATGTGTGTATGAAGGTGTGGAAAGAATACGCGGGGCTACAGTTATTTCCATGTGCAGACCTTTGTTATTTGAAATTCATATTTTTTTGATGTAGAGTTCAATTTTTATTATTTGATGTTTGGCCTTTTTAATTTGACGTTGAATGTTTTGAATTTGAAGTTCAACTTTTTAAAGATGGGGCTAAAAGATATAGCATCGTGACAGAAATGGTCTAGGTTTGACAAGCGTTTTTAAAAAAAATTCTTTTAAATTAAAATCCGATATTTTTCTCATAACGCACAAACGCAGTTACTACGCAAGGGATTCCCTTCCGTGGAACACATTACCACGGGACTGCTTCCCTGAAGATCATAACATGGCCACCGTCAAATTAGAGAAATTAACAGATTCCTGCTATGAACCGTTCCCACTAGTAATTCAAGCTTGGTTCATTCCACAACATTAACAATTATCCTCGAGCGGTATTTGGCCTTGATAAGTGGTGACCCCTTGTTAGCTTTCTACTTGTTACAGTACCCGTCCCACGGCAGGGTCCTTTAACTGATACACGTCGGAGCCGTTTTATAGTAGTAAGGCGATCGCACTCTAAAATATTTTAAAGCAATAAAAAAAATACATAATGTTAACACTAAGCTTACACTACTTAAGTCATGGGCTGAGAATTGTTTTAAACTTGTGGAGTTAAGCACCCGATGCGATACTCTGCCCGTATAAGAATCAAAAGCGTCCTAAAATAGAGTACCGCTACCCTATATGGGGAGGTGCCGCTCACAGCACTCTTTCTTGCTCTGATAGGGTACAAACTCTACTTCGCAATGTAGTGGAGGATGATCTTTTTTCTTCTTTCGTGCGGC
>OY744517.1:46489077-46494077 GCA_963556195.1 Sepiola atlantica | reverse complement strand
GCCCTAGATATAAAATAGCCGTCATAAAAAAATCTTATTTATCGCACCAAAAGAAATTCCTATAGTAATAAAATATTCTATAAAGCACTCGCTGATATTAAACAGACACTAATTAACAATAACTTTTCTAACTATGTAGTTGATCAACAAATAAAACACACTCTAACCACCATAAAAAAACCAACAACAACAATATTAATAATATTAACTTATTCTACTGTAACCAAATGCATCCCAACTATAAAGCCGAAGAAAAAAATAATAAAAATCATTATACACAAACACGTAACCCCAGTAGATAATAACTCTAAAATCAGATTCATTGTATACTACAAAAAGTCAAAAACTAGTAATTTATCAATAAAAAAATAGCCCGGCTTATAGTGGCTTACTTAAAACTAGTAATGCCATATACGTGTTTAAATGCCCTATCGGAGAATGTGTCTCTGCAAACAGCACGTATATTGGCATGACTAGGACTACTATATTACGCCGACTTACTTGCCACCTCACCTCCCCTCAAAGCTCAATATACCAACATCTTATAGAGCATGGCATCCCAAAGAACGAATTTAGGAACATTTTAACAAATAACGCATCCATTCTGGCGGTTTCGGGTTACAGTGTTCGCCTCCCCATAATGGAGGCATTGTTTATACGCATTAATAAACCAAACATCAACCATTCCCGTTATGAGGGGGGTGAAGGTGTAGTGAAGTGCTGTTGAAATAATTTAAAAGAGCGCCCTCTTGATAGATTCACACATTTATTTCATTTTGCAACCGCATGACGACGACCGATGTCGGTCGAAAACGTTCGCACAAAATACGGAGATTTTTTACACTCCGTGGATTATAACATCAAATCCGTCGTACGAAGACTAGAAAAAACGGATCAAAAGCTGAATAAGCAGAAGTTGGCACTCTTGCTTAATCAAACATGTATAAGGGAGGGAATGCTGCCCAACCCAATTATATATATATATATATATATATATATATATATATATATATATATATATATATATATATATATATATATATATTAGTAGTAGTATGTTTTCGAAAGGCTGTGGGCAATGCAAATTCCGGGTAAGATGCAAGTTATAAGGAACAAAAACAATAAATCGAATACGAAATATGACTTATTTTTCCTTGTTTTGTAAGATTCTCTGCACAGTCGGAGAAAAATTTTTCTTCTGGTTTAATTATTTTTGACAAAGGGAAGTCTCTTTTCCCGAAATATTAAATAATGATTTTTTAATCACCCGGACATCACAGAAACGGCTAAAAACACTCTCGCTGTTATGTGATTTTAGGAAAAATAAATAGTAAGTCATATTTCGTATTCGATTTATTGCTTTTGTTCCTTATAACTTGCATCTTACTCGGAATTTGCATTGCCCACAGCCTTTAAAAAACATACTACTACTATACCCAGCAATGCTTCAAGCAAACTACCATTCTCTACTATATATATATATATATATATATATATATATATATATATATATATATATATATATATATATATAGTGAATAGTCATATCTATGCTGATGAGTCCTGATTGAAAAGGGACGAAATGTATACGTACATAGATAATAAACAATAACAAATATTTTATATTTGTAGCTCCTCGTAAAATAAGTAGAGCACTCTAAATGGTAGTACAAACACAGCATGACGTCACTGGCTTTATATGCACCATTCCTTCTTTAATAGAAGTAGAATGCCTGGACATCAAGCCGCTTTTAAATGTGTTAAATTATCATTGTTTATCGGCTATTCAAATATTGGCCGCGCGGTAAACGACGTTGGATTTGAGTTGAAAAATACTTGTAATCCAGGGTTTCGAATCGTACGAATAGTCATATCTCTATGCTGATTGAAAAGGGACGAAACGTATACGTACATAGATAATAAACAATAACAAATATTTTATATATATATATATATATATATATATATATATATATATATATATATATATATATATATGAGAGAGAGAGAGAGGGGGAGAGAAAGAGAGAGAGAGAGAGAGAGAGAGAGAGAGAGAGAGAGACGGGGAGAGAGAGACACGGAGGAAGAGAGATATACACACACACACACACACACACACACACACATATATATATATATATATATATATATATATATATATATATATATATATATATATATATATATATATGAGAGAAAGAGAGAGAGAAAGAGAGTAGTCATCTGATACATTCTGGGTTTGTAATTAATGTCTTATAACAGGTTAGTTTTTGGAAGCTTCTGAAATGGAGGAGGGGGGGATTTTTTATGTGATTTAATCGTATAATATTTGGTTTCTTCTATCGAAGCTGTAACCAGTTTATCTTTCTGTTTCATGTAGTCTATTATTTGTGACGTAGGCACATGTTTGAACAGCATGAAATTTTGGTACCTGATACTATTTGCTTGCGAGTATTCCTGTATTTTTCACAGTCGATTAGAATATGTTTTACTAGAGTAGTTGATCGCATAAGGTGTACCGGGGCGACGCTTCCACTTTGAAAATTTTTTAACTTAAAATATTTCTCAGGGTTGGGGAAATAAAAAATAATTTGGGGGTGGAGGGTAAAAAAAAATTTTTTTTTGGGGGGGGGGGGGCAACATTTTTTTTTGTTTTGTTATTTTCTTAAACTTAAAATATTTCTTAGGGTAGGGGAGAGTAAGAACATTTTTAGGGGATGTGGGGGTAAAATGTGAACGACCGTAACAGGTTACTAGCTTTTATAAGCTACTCTCTTTCTTTCTCCATTAGTTTAGATTACTCTGTACTTTACATTTATTTATTTCTGTGTCGAGTGGAAATGGGATGTAGTTAAATCAATAGCTTCGTTCTACGTCCGCTCCTGAAATTATAATGAAAACATAATTTCACATAAAGGTGTTAACTCGTTTAAAACGATCAACTTAGCGAGCCTGTGTGAAATACCAATTTCTAATAAAAATAGTAACATGACAGCCAAAAACAGTTTTCCGATTCTGGCTTTGCTTAATACCATGTCTTATCTTCAATCATGTATAAATTTTATGTTTTACAGGTTACGGTTATGTGTTAGGGTTAGGGTTATTTTATGTTTTACAGGTTAGGGTTAAGGTTATTTTATGTTTTACAGGTTAGGGTTAAGGTTATTTTATGTTTTACAGTCCAACTGTTGGTTGATGTTCATATAATTTCTTATTTGGAAACATATTCCTCTTTGTTTGAATGAACATTAACATCTAATGGACTTTTTATGTACCAATCATCGCAAACAGGATGGTCAATACTGAATTTGAATCCGAAATCTGAATCAATGCTTTCAAATGTTGCGGCTTTTTTCAGGTTAAATTTTCCTTAAAATGCTTTAGAGGTGATTTACATTGTTTTAATGGAAATCGCTCCAGACAAGGCATGAAGCCACTTGATGTAAGGGGCTAAACGCTTTTTTAAATCCTACTTCAAGGTTAAAAACTAGTCAATGATAAGTGTTAAATGGATAGATTCTGACCCAGAAAACAGCAATTATTCCCCCTTTGTCAGAAACATCGCTCATGCAATGGTAGAACTAAATGACAAAATAAGGGAAGCGAGAGTTACGAGGCTGCCAAAAGTAAACTCAACGGTAGTCACTTTCTACTCTCCTAGTGTAGAACATTTTAATAAACTGAATGGAATAAACTAAGACCAAATATAAGATAAAGCATGTTGGAGGAATTAATATTTCTCCTCTTAGTTAATTTGAGGCTTGTTCGTGATTAAAAGACACAGCCCCTAATTCTCAAATAAATTTAAAGGTGAAATATATATTTTGTTACTATTGACGCCCAAAAGTAAATTCACTCTTTGGATCCGGTCGCTAAGAATAAATGATCAGCATTTCAACATTCCACTTCGTAGGCCCAGAGAAAGACAATCCAGTATACTCTATTACGTTCTACTCCCCCTTTCCTCCGCACGCGCGTGAGCACACACACACACACACACTGATGAAGGCACACATACAATGCCTATTAAAGTCACCCACACATCGTCTAACACTATCACACGCAAGGCCAAGAGCTAATCGAGGATTTCCTGTCAACAAATTTCATTGTATAGCCAGACAAACTTTGTTTTCTCTCAATTACTCTACGGTGAGCTTAAGGAATCTATAGGATTTCCACGTATCTCAATCCTATTAATTGACCAACGACGTTTATGAAAGCACAGGAGCCACACACCCAAAACACTCCAGAAAACAAACAATTACATCTGCGTGCAAACAGAGGCACTCCACGAAATACTGACAAAACAGAGAACATCGATGTCACCTAAGGTGTTTTAAAATACGTTCGTGCGCTCGAAATACTTTTTTGGCGCCAAAAGTAAATTCACTCTTTTGATCCGGTCGCTAAGAATAAAATGATCAGCATTTCAACATTCCACTCAGTAGGACAAGAGAAAAACAATCCAGCACACTATATTACGCCCTACTCCTCCTTTCCTCCTATGGCAAGGGGAGAGCAAAGGATTATTCTCAACTTACTCACACAAATACACAGAGACAGTACACACACATACACACACATACTCATGCACACACTGATAAAGGCACACATACAATGCCTATTGAAGTCACTCACACATCGTTTCACACTGTCACACGCATATACCCACTGACAGAAAGCAACCATATACACTTCTAACACTCGTATCTGTTCTCACTCTGAACATTCAACTTTTCTAATGGACAATTTACTAACATAAAATAACTTTCAATCAATTATAAATTTGTACAAATATGAATACTTTGTGGTCGTTAATAACGTCAACATTCACACTTTTATTAATTTTCAAGCATTATTGCAATTTAATTGCATAGGTCTTCATACGTTTCAAAGACGCGACCATCGTATATACCCAATCCATGCCAGCATACACGCTACAATTCTATCAAATGTACATTGTTTTATTGTTATGTTGAATTCTAATTTTGACGACACTC
>OY744517.1:46471577-46476577 GCA_963556195.1 Sepiola atlantica | reverse complement strand
TGTGTGTACGTGGAATGATGAAGCGTGTGATGTATGCATGTGTGTCGATGGAAAAACAGTTTTTGAAAAGGTATAAGAAGAAATGAATCCGGCGTAGGAAAAGTCTGTGAAAGCCGTAAACAAAGAAAACGAGTTGAGAACTCTTACCGTTGTTTGCCCACGTGTGTTGGTAGTCGTTATGCCGATTGAGAAGAAAAGCGTGAGACGAAACGCTAGTGTATTAGCGTCGTTCTGTCGACCAGAGAAGAGTGAAACGGAACGCTAGTGTCAGCGTCTGTCTGCCGAGGCAGGTCGGTGAGGAAGAGAGAGAATTTCCGTTATGCACCTGGTTTTATAGTCCGAAGGGCAGATAACTCTGGTGTCGCTTTACAGCGTCACCTGTCGGTGAAAAAGCGCCACCTAACGGCCAACCGGTGTAGTTATGTTTTGAAAGGAGGAGGTAACTGCTACAAGGACTCCCCCCCCCAGATTGAAAAATATTGAAAATATTATTCAATATGTACAGTTGTAGATGAGAAGCATTCTTTGTGGGTATGTCTGTTTTGCTGTTGAAGATTAGAAAAAGTAGTGTGCACGCTACTTATTTCTGTTTTTCTATCTGTATTGAATGATTGATCGCAAGTGCGTCTGCGGAATTGAGTGTTTGTAACGCATGTGGATCTGCGTGTTGTTTGCATGCAATTGGGTCTGCATCAAGTTTGAGCGCAAGTGAGTCTGCCGTCGAAAAATGCTGAGTGCAAGCGAATTTGCACTTGTTGGTGGCGTTGTTCATGTTGATTAGTCTGCGTGATGCAGAGCTGATGAACAAACGTTGAATTGTCAGTGTTGTCCGGGAATGTTTGGTGCTTGGGTCTGCGCGGTTGTTGATGAGTGAGCACAAGTGGGTCTGTGCTGTGTTGATGAGCGAGCACAAGTGAATCTGTGCAGTGTTGATGAGTGAGCACAAGTGATTCTGTGCAGTTGTTGATGAATAAGCACAAGTGGGTCTGTGCAGTTGTTGATGAATTAGCACAAGTGAGTCTGTACAGTTGTTGATGAATTAGCACAAGTGAGTCTGTGCAGTTGTTGATGAATGAGCACAAGTGAGTCTGTGCAATTGTTGATGAATGAGCACAAGTGAGTCTGTGCAATTGTTGATGAATGAGCACAAGTGAGACTGTGCAATTGTTGATGAATGAGCACAAGTGAGTCTGTGCAATTGTTGATGAATGAGCACAAGTGAGTCTGTGCGGTGTTGATGAATGAGCACAAGTGAGTCTGTGCAGGTGTTGATGAATGAGCACAAGTGAGTCTGTGCAGTTGTTGATGTTGTTCATGTTAATTAGTCCGTGTTGTGGAGCTGATGAACAAACATCTAGGTGTTGAGATCGGTGGTACACTATGGTCAAAGTCAGATGCACAAATGTCTGCAAGTGAGTTAGCAGGTTCAGGTACAAGTGGGTCTGTACTGGTGTTGATGCGCGTCGTTCGAGTTGATGTGTCCCCCAGTTGATCAACGAACGTCCAGTTGTTGAGTATTTAGTCGTGCTTGTGCAGTTGTACTCATTTTGAACTGGTGTGATTTCTTCCATAGTGTCGTCAGTGATGTCCGGAAATGTTTGATGAATGTCCGGGAAGAGTTGGTTGTTCGAGTTGATGTGTCCTCCTGTTTATCAACGAACGTCCAGTTGTTGAAGAGGGTTAGTAGCCCTTGAAGGGTGATGTTGGTGCTTGCTGAGCCTGACTTTTTACAACCAGTATTAAGTCTTGAGGCTTGGTGATGTTCGACATCGTGTGTTGTCTGTTTTGTAGTTTTCTTTTCTTTTATATATATATTTCCAACAACGTGGGTAGAAGGGAAAAAGAAAGAAAAAAAATGGAGTCGTAATTTGTTTCACACGAGGAATGACGTTTTGTTTTCGTTTTAGTTTGTTTGAATGTTAGTTTCCACGTAGAGAAAGAATGGCGGCTTCTCTTCCTTTCCTTTTTTCTTTGTTGTTGAAAAGAAAGAAAAAAATAAATAAATTCGTATTTTCCTTTTTTTTTTTTTGTTTGTTTTTTTCATTTCCGCGTGGTTAGGGAAAAAGATGGCGGCTTCCTTTTTTTTGCCTGTTGTTGAAACAGAAAATAAATTCGTATTTTCTTTTTTTGTTTGAATTTTCATTTTCACGTGGTAAGAGAAAAAGATGGCGCCATTATTTTGAATTTTTTTATCAACACGTGGTCACGAAAAAGATGGGCAGCGTGAGCGTTTGTTTTCTTTTTATCTCCACGTGTTCAAAACAAAGGAAGTGGCGTCTTGTAAGGTCCTTTTGTTCGTCGAAAAAGAAAAAAAAGGATTGGCAAAAGTTTATCTTTTTCTTTGTATATAATTTTCCGACACGTGGGTAAAGAAAGAGAAGAAAAAATGAAATTGTAATTTGTTTTATATTCGGAGAGAGAGAGCCGAGAAATGTTTTGTTTTCCTTTGTTTGGGTATTTCCACGTTGCCAGAAAAAAAATAATGGCGGCTTCTTTTCTTTTGTTTGTTTGTATATTTCTACCACGTGGGTAGAAAAAAAATGAAAAAGATGGGTGTGTAATTCGTTTCACCACGAAAGGAAAAACGAGAAATGATTTTTTTTTGTTCTAGTACGAAATTAATTACTCCGCCACATACAACAAAGCTTGCACGTCGGGTCACCAATGTTCAGATCGAGGGTCGTGTTCCCCCGATTATAAACGTGTTCGTATATCAAGCAATGTTGCATGAAAATAATTAATAAACAAAAATGAAGTAGTTCAAATAACGTTTATTGAACGTGTGTGTACGTGGAATGATGAAGCGTGTGATGTATGCATGTGTGTCGATGGAAAAACAGTTTTTGAAAAGGTATAAGAAGAAATGAATCCGGCGTAGGAAAATTCTGTGAAAGCCGTAAACAAAGAAAACGAGTTGAGAACTCTTACCGTTGTTTGCCCACGTGTGTTGGTAGTCGTTATGCCGATTGAGAAGAAAAGCGTGAGACGAAACGCTAGTGTATTAGCGTCGTTCTGTCGACCAGAGAAGAGTGAAACGGAACGCTAGTGTCAGCGTCTGTCTGCCGAGGCAGGTCGGTGAGGAAGAGAGAGAATTTCCGTTATGCACCTGGTTTTATAGTCCGAAGGGCAGATAACTCTGGTGTCGCTTTACAGCGCCACCTGTCGGTGAAAAAGCGCCACCTAACGGCCAACCGGTGTAGTTATGTTTTGAAAGGAGGAGGTAACTGCTACACATGTCTCAAAACATAAGTCCCCTGATTTTATAAATCGGGGACCAAAAATAATAAGTCTCTGTTCTTCTAAATAATCTTTATTGGCGTTTAATGATTAATGGTAAAATTAAAGTTTAAAAATCTCCATTCGTTTCACCGTCAATGGTCACATGTGGTAAATACTGCGTTTGAACTGGTTACCATCTTTCTTCCCCAGTCTGCACGACAGTTGTTTTGTTTTGTTTTGAACCCACAAGTTGCTATGTGTCGACGTCTTGATAACACCAATATAGTTGCCGAAAAATAAGGAAACAAACAACACGAAAAGTAAATTATGAATTTGTCAGGACATAAAAATAGCGTTTCAAACTCTTCATCGATTCGGCACTTCTGGAGATTAGGGACGAACCAGGCGCTGGTAAATTATATCTACAATGTATGTGTGCAAACATTGACCGCCACCTTTACAGTGCACTATTAAGCAGGCTATATCATTTAACGGCAACCCGAGAATCGAGGGGGAGGGGGGGGGTATACAGTCATCCAGAAATAGACTGTTTCACTGTATCACAGCTCTTGTATATGACTCCGTGTCTGCGTATGTCTTTGCGGGCAAGCGTATTTTCCCTGTGAATCGTTGAAGGTGAAAGTGTGCCTGTTTCGTTTTTATTTGATGGTGAAGAGTGTCTGCGTCGCTTTCAGATCTAAAATGTGCACCTCGGCTTGTAGGTCACTTCGCGTTCGTTTGGCTTGCGCCTGACAACTGACTCGCGCAGACTATCCGGTCGGTCAATACGGACAGTCTTTTCTATCAATGCATCGGTAATTTGTTAACTTATCCCAGGCGACAAAACAGAAAGAAAATAACAGAGCAAAAGGACGGTGCTTCTGCATTATAGCAACAAAATGGCGACAAACAAATTTTCCTTCCTTATTTCTAGAGGAGTGAATCGAAAGGGGAGATAATTCGAATTATTTTAAGTGTCTTAATTTTGTTCTTTATTTCTCTAAAAATGGACGTCAATGCGTTAAATTTTGAAAACAATTAAATTAAATATATTTTATATGATGTCAAAGTTACTCAAATAAATCTATTTTATTTCCTTCTTAATACCGCTTCTTAATGTATTTTATTACAAAAATATTGTTTATAAATGTTTCTTCTGACAAATTCTCGTGCTTCTCTATCTGTGTTACGGTTTCCCGTGACGAAAAAAATCGAATATGATCGTTTCGTTATGAGTCGCCCTAAAAAAATAATTCGAATTATCTCCCTTTTCGATTCACTCCTTAGAAATAAGGAAGGGAATTTTGTTCGTTGCCATTTTGTTACAATAACAATGTTTTCGATAAAACAATTTTGTTGCCATAATGCAGAAACACGAAAAACACATGTTTTTTACTCTAATCATAACATTAGCCAATGTTTTCGATAAAACAATTTTGATAAAACAATGTTTTCGATAAAACAATTTTGTTGCCATAATGCAGAAACACGAAAAAAACATTATGTTTTTTACTCTAATCATTAAATTAGCCAATGTTTTCAAATACACATAAAAAAGCCCATACTTTTAAAATGTGCTTTTAGTTAAAACGTTGACATATAATACTTTTTCAACGATACAACTTGTCACAAGAAACAAGAACAACAGAAGACTTGAGTAAGTTTTATTCTGCTTGGAATGCCGGTACATGTGTTATTGCACACTTTTATAGTGTTAGTTTTCACATAAGAGTTCTCCAAAGGGGAGGTAATCCCAAATAAGTGAAGTTACTCCCAATTAC
>OY744517.1:46434077-46466577 GCA_963556195.1 Sepiola atlantica | reverse complement strand
ATTTCTTAAAGTGACTTAATATAATAGTATATATATATATATATATATATACAAATATATATATATATATATATATATATATATATATATATATATATATATATATATATATATATATATATATATATATATATATATATATATAGTCTTGGAAGTTTCTCAACCATTAAAACTATATTAAAAAAAAAACAACAAAAAAAACTTATAGTCCCAAGTCGTTCAGTGGAAAATCACTCATGTAAGTCAATTTAACTTTTTCAGTTATTATATTAGTTTGCATTATTTAAGGGATCATCAGTTGTTTACCATGAAAAACTGTTTCGGGAATTTATATATATATATATATATATATATATATATATATATATATATATATATATATATATATATATATATATTATAGACAGACACAGAAATGAGTCGAAGAAAAGTGCAAAAAAAAGAACACATTTAAGAGGAGGGACATGAGGACATTGAAGAAGAAGAAGAAGAAGAAGAAGAAGAAGAAGAAGAAGAAGAAGAAGAAGAAGAAGAAGAAGAAGAAGAAGAAGAAGAAGAAAGACAGAAAGAAAGGATGAGAAGGAGTCGGTGAATGGAGAGAACTCGAATTGCTTTTTCCTAAGATGCGTCCCTTCAATCTATGCGTTTACCAATGAAAATGTCATTTCACACTAAAGTCGAAATAAAATCACATTTTTTAAATAACTTGAAACTCTTGAATGAATACCCCCGCCATTTTAGTAGACACATCATTGTCATGTTTATTGTCATAATCGACCCCATCCCTATCTCACCCCCATTTTCATAACGCCTGACAGTGTAAGCTTTTATATATTTAGATTTCTTGTGAAAAACGTAAGCATGATAGACTATAATTTAGCATGACAGACAGGCCGACCGAAAAGAAAACTACCATAGAGATACGAAAACGCATCTTATAATTAACAGTAAAGCGCGGGAAAGACAAAAACGGAAAGTACACACAACATAAAGGAAAGACAAAAACATGAATGACAAAAACGTTATAGACAAAAACAAGAATAAAAAAACAGGAAAGCCAAAAACGTGATTGACAAAAACAGGAATAACAAAAACGTGAATGACAAAAACGTGAAAGACAAAAACGTGAAAGACAAAAACGAGAATGACAAAAACAGGAAAGAAAAAAACGGTGAGGGAAAAACGTAAAGTCAAATTTTGAATGAAAAAAGAAATCAAAAAAGTAACATGATGTAAAAAAAAGGAGTTGAGAGGAAGGAAAAGGAAAGAAAATAACAAAATTGAAAGAAGAAGGAAAAGAAAAAAGAAAAAACATGCGAAGAAGCGAAAAAGCTTAAAAGAAATGGAAAGAAAGAAAGAAAAAAAACATGAATAAAAGAAATGAAAGGGAGAAGGACTGAAAAACAAAGAAAGGGCGAATATATGATGGCGAGAGAGAGTGGGGAGAGATGAATGAAAGGAAAGAAATAAAAAAGAAGGAAGGACACATTGAATGGAAAGAGGGAAGAGGGGTGAAGAGATAAGGGAGGAAAATGGTGAGCGAGAAAAATGAAATAAAGAAGGAAGGAAAGGGAGGACGAAAAGGAAAAATTGGAAAAAAGAATGACACGTGAAAGAGAAATAGGAAGAAAATAACGAAGCAAAGAAAAAAAAATATGGAAAGGAAAGGAAAAAAGTAGACGGAAAAGTATAAATGGATAGTCGAAAGAAAAGAGAAGAAGAAGAAGAAGAAGAAGAAGAAGAAGATTAAGAAGAAGAAGATTAAGAAGAAGAAGAAATGTGTGAAGAGGAAAGAGTAGAACAAAGAGAAGGGAAAGAAGGGGGAGCAAGAAAAGGAAGGGGGTGCAAATAAAGAAGAAGAAAGTGAAGAATGTTAATAAAAAGAATGATGATGATGATGATGATGATGAGAAGAAGAGTACAGTAAAAAAAAAGGGCGAGAAGAAGAAGAAGAAGAAGAAAAAGAAGAAGAAGAAGAAGAAGAATGCCGTAAAACATACAAGCATTTTTGCGAAAGAAAATATTATTTTAATGAGAGTTCTAAAAAGAAAAAGGAGAAAGTGGACTGAGTACGTCATTTCTTAGGGTACATGCCACCCTAAAACAACGACGTCTGGCTCTTAAACAGCAGCAGCCCAAAAAAAAGATGGTAGACGTGATAGAGGGAGAGAGAGAGAGAGAGAAAGAAAGAGAGAGGGAGAGGAGGGCGGGAAAGAGAGAGGGCGGGAAAATGAAATTGGGTGGCAGAGGTTAAAAGCACCGTCGGGTACGTATGGGGGAGGTGAGGTTTGGTGGAATTGTGAGTGTCTTTATTTTTTTCTTTTTGCACTCCCGCCATTCGCTGTCGTTCAATTGGCTGACTGTGTCTCGTCGATCGTCATTTCCCTTTCGGTCCAATATCATACCTCTCTCCTCAGTCAACCCCGCCGCGTCGGTGATACCCCACCCCCACCCGTCGCTGTGGCGGTGGTTGCCAGCAAATTATTGGGTCAAGTTGACCTGACACTAAAAGTGTTTAAAAAGAAAAAAATGTCCAGTTTATTTTAGTTTATCTTATGATAATAAATTTTGCTTTGGGTTAGTTTATATATATATATATATATATATATATATATATATATATATATATATATATATATATATATATATATATATATATATATATATATATATATATGTGTGTGTGTGTGTGTGTGTGTGTGTGTGTGTGTTAATCCGTTGAAACTCCAGTATTTATAAAAAGTTCTCAATAACAAGTAGAGCTGTTCTTTAGTATAATTTTTTTCTTTATATACTTCCCTCCCACAGCGGTAAGATGTGACACAAGGTCGGGAAAGTGGGATTTGAAAAGCCAGCGCCCGAGAACGTGAGCACTCTGGCCTACAAAACCTGCCTGGGCAGCCCCGTCGGCATTCCTCGGTAAGGGCGCCTCGGGCAATAAGCGATAAACTTACTCCACTCCAAAGAGAGGAGGCAAAGCCTGGGAGGGTGGACCTCCTAGAACTGCACAGGACAGACCCACAGACCGGCCGAATCAAGACCCTGTTCGGATCGAGGGTCGTGTCCCCCCGATTATAGACGTGTTCAGTAAATCAAGCAATTGTTGCATGCAAAGACAGAGTAATAATTAATAAACAAAAATGAAGTAGTTCAAATAAGGTTTATTGAACGTGTGTGTACGTGGAATGATGAAGTGTGTGATGTATGCATGTGTGTCGATGGAAAAACAGTTCTTGAAAAGGTATAAGAAATGAGTCCGGCGTAGGGAAAGTCTTTGAAAGCCGTAACACAAAGAAAACGAGTTGAGAACTCTTACCGTTGTTTGCCCACGTGTTGACGGAAGGAACGTGTGTTGGTAGTTGTTTTGCCCAGACTAGTTGGAGAGAAAAGCGTGAGACGAAACGCTAGTGTATTAGCGTCGTTCTGCCAAGGCCAATTGACCAGAAGAAAAAAGTGAAACGGAACGCTAGTGTCAGCGTCGTCCTGTCGAGGCCAAAAGGCGAATGAAACGGAGCGCTGGTGCCAGCGTTGTTCTCCGATGCTGGTCGGTGAAAGAGAGAGAGATTTTCCGTTTGGCTCCGGGTTTTATAGTCCGAAGGGCAGATAACTCTGGTGTCGCTTTACAGCGCCACCTGTCGGTGAAAAAGCGACACCTACCGGCAAACCGGTGTAGTTACGTTTTGAAAGGAGGAGGTAACTGCTACAACCCGAAGGCCAAGACAATACCAGTCTATAAGGTGTTGTATCCATCGAAACAGATACTACACTTTGATCTTGACCCTTTTTTGTCACTATTCTATGTTTTATTTACGTTTTGCTTTTTTTTCGCAGGTGTCTACTCTGAGAAACGGGAACAAGTCTCCCAGATTCGCTTTATCATGGAATTTGATTCTGATGGCGATTCCTGGATTTGCAAAGCGTCAGTTGAAGGAATGCCGGAACCAAAAGTTTACACGTACAAGTTCGGAGAGCCGTATTCTTCAACAGATTTAATGGGGAAAACTTTTACGGTATACACACAAAAACCCATTTCTTTTGAATTTGAGAATTTTTCTATTCTTTGTTTTTTGTTTTATAAGGTCTAGAAGTATGTGTCCAGTATTTTGGGTTTGAAATAGACGAAAATATATTGCTTTAGTATAGACAACTTGTTAGGACAACCCAGAATAAAGAGTTGGTAGGGAATGAGAGTTTACAGTGTCTTAGAACGTTGCCTTAGAAGGCGGTTTTTTTCTTGTGTGTGGGACGTTCTAACATGCGTCAAATCTGAAAGCAACGAGAAGAGAGCGAGGGAGGGAGAGAAAGAGGGAGAGAAAGAGGGAGGGAGAAGACCACGGGTGTTTGGGTTTTTTTTTATATTATTCAAAGATGAATATTTTGGCGCTTGTGATTGGCTGAAAGAATCTGCTGACTAAAATTTTGTCCAATTGAGAGTTGATACATTTAAACAGTATTCGCTGCTGCTGCTGCTTCCTATACATTTTTATATGGCCACGCCTTTTTATCTCTTCCTCATTCTAATATGTTGTTTTTTTGTTGTTGTTTGTTGTTGTTGTTTTCTTTAACATATTTCACCCCACACAAGGCAGGCCGCCACTGTAAACGTAAGGGGCTACTAAGAATTAGGGAATAATTTGTGAGCTGTGCAGCGAGATGTCTGTTTACATTAGTTTTAAATTTCTGCATGTCAGTAGAGTCAGGGAAACAGGGAGCAGGGAGGGAGTTCCAGGGGCAGGCAGCACGAGGAAAGAAGCTATTGGAGTAGAAAGCTCTTCGGCATCTGTGGACCTCCACAGTGAATGGATGGGACTTAGCTGATTGTCGGGTTGGTCTAGTGTATTTACGTCGAAGGGGCATCAGAGCAACTAGTTCATTGGAGCACGATCCATTGAAGTACTTGTAAAACAGGCACAAGGATGCAACATTGCGGCGATGGGACAGGGGCTGGAGCTTGGTGGATAGTGAGGGACCTTTTAAGTTGCCGACTCTTTTTTAACCTTGTCTAAGTAGGAGAGACTAGTGGATGATGCACCAGCCAAGATGTGGCAACAATACTCCATGCATCGGCGGGTGGTAGCTTTGTAGAGATATAATATGTAGATAAAATGATAAAATTACAACCTAGTCTCTTTAATTTACTGTGCAGGTTCTGCTAGAATACCTCGTTAGCTTTATTTATATTTATTTATATAAATATATTCCATGAGAAATGCCAGTATACTGAAATCATATGCCCTTAATAGGATTAAGATGAAAATTCATATACACTAAATGTACAAAAGCAAGGAAATTCACAAATTTTTACACTTTTATTGTCATTAAGGGTATGCGAACACAACAGGGCTATGTATTTTACTTGTAAGAATTTTTCTTCAGCGCACCTCACACACTTCATCCACTCATGCATAGAGATTTATAGTGTAGTGATGTGATAATGAAATGGTTTGGTTGATATGTAGTCATACCCTTAATTAATGACAATAAAAGTGTAAAAATTTGTGAATTTCCTTGCTTTTGTACATTTAGTGTATATGAATTTTCACCTTAACCCTATTAAGGGCATATGATTTCAGTATACTGGCATTTTTCATGGAATGTCACTACTTTTGTAAAGGCTATGCCTCAAGACAATGGTAATTTTTAAGGTTTTTTTGAATTTTCTGGAAAACTAAGGTATATGGTAAACTGAAATTAAAATGCCATCAACTAGACCCTAGAACCTCTATCTCTGCCAAAAATCAGCTGAATCCATGAAATAGTTGATGAAATACAGGGTGGCACACACGTACGTACGTACACACGGATAACACAAAATCACTCCTGACCTTTCTGGATCTCTGGGTTGCCTTGACTAATGATGCTGAAATTCTACACACTTATAGAACCTATCAAATGAAAATTTTGTGCAAAGTTTTAACTAATTTGGTTCATTGGTTTTTGAGTTATGACTGGTCAAAGAAATGAGATTTCTAGCATAAGTCGTTTTTGAAGTCTATTAAGGGATAAAGCGCTATCGCGCCTCCCTTGATTACGAAATTAACCCCGTTTCTACGTATCAATTGAATATATTAAATGATGAGTATTTCGTATTGAAGGGAACAATTAAAATGATTTAAATAAGAAAACGGAAAATGATTTAATTAATCTTTGATTTTGTAAATATAATTTGATTTTAGTTGTTTGAAGAACCAATGAAAATGACATGTTTTATTTTGCAATAACTATCAACTAACAATAGTCGGTAGAGAAAAAGACACGAATACGTGCTAACGTGACAGAATCACAAAGAGAATGCATCCGTCATGTAATATTGACGGTTCATGCTTGGCCTAATGTATACAGTCACGGAATATTAAACTTGCTATACTCAGTTAAAATCCCATCTATATGATAATACACTAAGACAAGTTCATATTCGTACGTACGTTAGCACCCTCCACCCCCTTTTTAAAGGATGGAATCGCGTATGGCCAGAAATGCAATGCATAAAAAGTAATTTTTAAAAATTCATCTGATGCCAATGCTGTGTCGAACGTGAAACTGGAACTAAAATAAACTTTCTTGGCGTTCGGGCTTAGATCAGAGTGTAGTATCTGTTCCGATGGATACTACACCCCATAGACCGGTATTGTCTTGGCCTTCGGGGCTTGATTTCCGCCGGTCTGTGTGGTTTGTCCTGTGCAGTTCTAGGAGGTCCACCCTCCCAGGCTTTGCCTCCCCTCTTTGAGGAGGAGTAAGTTTATTGCTTACTGCCTGAGGCGCCTCTACCAGGGAATGTAGGCCAGAGTGCTCACCTTCTCAGGCGCTGGCTTTTCAAATCCCACTTTCCCGACCTTGTGTCACATCTTACCTTGTGGGAGGAAGATAAATAAAAAAGATCAGAGTTTAGTATCTGTTCCGACAGATGCTCACTCTGTAGACCGGTACCGCCTCAGCCTTCGGGCCTTGATTCCGCCGGTCTGAGGTATCTAGTAGGTTCACCCTCCCAGGCCTTGCCTTCTCACCTTTTGAGAAGGGGTTAGTTTATTGCTAATCGCCTGAGGCGCCCCTTACCGAGGAATGTCGACGAGGCTGCCCAGACATTTTTTGACGGCCAGAGCGCTCTTCTTTCTCTAAAGCGCTGGCTTTTCAAATCCCACTTTCCCGACCTTGTGTCACATCTTAGCGCTGTGGGAGGTAGATAAATACCAAGATCAAAGTGTAGCATCTGTTCTGTCCAAAGATAGCATAATAATATCATGTTCGTGCCGGACGTCCATAAAATGGAAATATATCACAACCTTCTACAAGGATTTTGGAGATAAACCCCCATAGTATCTTCTTAAACCACATTAACCAGAGTACTTAGATTAGTATGTTTATTTATCTATTTTTGATTCAGCATTTTCAGAAATATTACTCAATATTCAATACTCAATATCCAAATCAAATAAAAACATATTCAAAGTGAATTATAATAATAATAATTATGTATCTCATAACAAAACATTGTCTTTTGATTTTAGAAAAGTTTTTATTTTTATTTATCTGTCATTGTAGGACATGAATTTATTTGCCTAGTAAAAAAATTAAAAAGTTATAACTGTAACTAATGTGACAAAGGAAAATTCCCTTCTTTTTTTTTAAATAAAAAAAGACAGAAAAGGGGTTCTAAAATGAAACAAATCTTTTTTTTTCCTTTTACGAATGCTTCCACTGCATTGACTGGGCTTTGGTCTCTGGATCATAATGATGGACACAAGTTTCATCCTGTGTAATCAGTCTTTTGAAAAACTTTGACTCATCTTCTTGGTACATCTCCAAATTCATCCTCGAGCACTCGACGCGTTCTTCCTTCTGGAAAGGTGTGAGCAACCTGAGAATCTATCTGGCAGACACCTTATGCATATGCAAATGGTCATAGACCCTGTACTAATCTTTACCTCTTGGGCTATTTGGAAAATAGTAATGCGTCGATCTTCAAAAATGGCAGCCTCAACTTGACATATGCCTCATCAATGGCAGAAGAGGACGACCAGGTCTGGGAGCTGTTTCCACAAACTTCCGGCCATGTTTGAATTCACGATGCCAGCGTTTTACAAGGTCATATGATGGGGCATCATCACCATAAGTTTATTTCATTTCATCAAAAGTCTTCTTTGGTGTGTGTCCTTTCAAATACAAAAACCGGATCACTGCGCGACACTCAACTGGCTCCATTTCACACCTGACTCACTTCAAACACCTGTAAATGAGAAACCACAATTAGTTTAGAGCTGTTTTTTTTGCAACATAACCCATACAGATATAAATCATTACACATGCAAAATTACATCTAGATCAGACAACTGGAAGTGGGGCAGGGGCATTACTTATTGAACGCCCCTCTTATTCCTGAATATAATTCTTTCAATGATGCAGTTTTAAATTTGTGTGTATAACATTTTTCCAATAAATAAGGTGTATTTTTTTCCTCTTTTCTTTTTTTTTTTTTTACAAAATCAATATAATGATACATTAAGGCAATTTCAGGTTCGTATATATGTTATCACCATCCACCTTTGATCGCTGAAGATGCAAAAAAATAATTTTAAAAAATTATTATTCTCGGTGAAAGAAGGTATTTTATTTGTAAGGAAAAATTGAGTACCCCTCTCCCTTTTGACTGTCGCGTTGCGAGGTTGAATGCTACAGTCTATGTAAATGGGATAAGCATAGTAGATGTGCATGTATATTAGCGTGTCTGTTTTGTTAGTGAGAGAGTGCGTGTATGAACTCTGTACACGAGTTCGGTTAATAGTGTATATGTTGACGCTATGTTTAGTAGTTTGTGTGTTTCTCTCGTCATTTATGCGTTGTCTGTGGAAGAAAAACAGGAAAAGCGGAAGAAAAATGCTGTGTTTGGGTTTTTATACTACATGCGTGAATATTCTTGCGTCTGTGATTTGTTGAACGAAACTGGTAATTTGAGCTTTTGCCTAATCGAGAGGCGATACGTAAAAACAACATTCGCTGCTGTTACTGCTTCTAACAGACATATCCCATCTGATCAGTGGAGTTAGATGATGTGTTAAGAGAAATCGCTTGTTTAAATGGTTTATGATGGTGTTAGGCAGAAAAGCCTCTTTGTCTCTGCCACCATGATGGCCATCGTCTTCATCGTCCGTCTTTAAGAATGTCTTCCAGCAAGGATAAATTAATTTCAAGATGGCTGCCAGTCAAACGTGGGTTCAGATAAAATCCACGAGACGTTCACAAGGGATTATATAACACTGTCTTTCTTTCTTTCTTTCACGTTTTGTTTTTGTTCTTTTCTCCTGTATTTTGAATGAATCTCAGATTTGTCTCAAACAACAAAAGAGACTAACAGTTCCTTTCTGCCCCCTCCCCCCGTCTCTGTCTTTTTAGTGCGCGGTGACCAAAGAAACTGACAATAAAATCATCGAATGCATCACAGATTGGAGCGATGCAGAAGTGGTGACCGAGCGCACTGTTGACGACGAAAACAATATGACTGTCGTAAGTAGACAAACACCTTATATATATATATATATATATATATATATATATATATTTCATGTATTTCATGTATTTTTGCTTGGCGTTTATTTTTATAAGACTTCTTCTTAAACGTTTTCCTTCTCTCTTTCTCCTGTTATTGGGATATGTTTTCCTATTACCATCAAATGAACTATTGCTCTGATGATCAGCAAAGTTAAACTAAAGACTATATATTTCTCTTGACTTTGCTGTGAAACGCGCGTAAGAAAAAGTATTAAATTTTGAAAAAATAGATAACAAAAGATTTTGTTTTGTGAGATGAAGAAGGAATACAGGTATTCGCTGAAATATAAAAATAACAAAATTGAAACAATAAATGAAAATTATGGATTTGTATTGATTTTTTCTATGGTCATAACAATACAATTATAAAGTGCATATATATATATATATATATATATATATATATATATATATATACTTACCTATCTGGTACCTAAGGTACTTAAGCTTTTTTTAATGCAACTTTTATTCCTATATAATTTTATTGCTAGCTACCATATCGCAGAATGGTTCTTGGTGGGTGTAGTGTTTGGATAGTATTATTATTATTATTGTTATAATAAGTGTTATTTGATAACAAATTACCATATCACACTGTAGTCTTAAGGGTAATATATTATTATTATTATTATTATTATTATTATTATTATTATTATTATTATTATTATTATTATTATTATTATTTTATTATTATTATTATTATTATTATTATTATTTATTTATGTATATATTAGTGAAATTAAAGCTGAATTATTTCTACACTTGATTATTGGGGAAATGGTCGTTTGATCAGTACCATTGGAGAGCCATGAATATTATAACTGTCATGTTTTTAAATCTCCGAAACAGTTACGTGGTAAACAGCTGATGATCCCCGTTTAAATATTTCACGCTTAAGTTAAGGTCCCCTGTTTTTGTTTCACTGTTAGATACTTGAATCCCCTTTTTTTATTTATGAATTTTCCAACGAATGCTAAGTCTGCGATATCTTGGATTTAGTTAATTTCTCTGGGAATTTAAACTGCATTTTCCTTTTTTTCTTTTGTTTAAAATGACTCAAAGCTTCTTTAGACTAAATATATATATATATATATATATATATATATATATATATATTGTGTAATTTTATACCATATCAATGAGATTCACATCATTTTATAAAACTTATTTTTTATTCAGCATAAAATTGTTCGGATAACGACACGGACTGAAGACGTAGGTGTTCCAAGTTCGAATCCAGTCCGTTCCATAGTACCACTTTCACTTAGGGATGTTGGCAACCATTTTCTTTAACAAAGTTCACCCCAAACAAAGGATTCTGCTGCCATTATAGACTTAAGGGCTACTGAGAATTAGCTGAAAGTATCATGTCTCATCCTAAATTGGGAGCTGTGAAGCGAGATTCTTGTTCATATTAGTTTTAAATTTCGGCATGTCGGTACAGTTGGAGAAATAGGGAGAAGGGAGGGAGTCCCAAAGGCCGGCAGCATGAGGAAAGGAGCTATTGGAGTAGAAGACTCTCCAGTATCTGGGGACTTTCACAGTGAATGGATGGGATTTAGCTGATTGTCGGGTTAGTCGAGTGAATTTACGTCGAGGGGGCACAAGTTCATCGGAGCACAATCCATTGAAGTACTTGTAAAACAGGCACAAGGATGAAATATGGCGGCGATGGGACAGGGGTTGGAGCTTGGTGGATAGTAAGGGACCTATCAGATTAGAGACTCTTTTTGGGCCCTTGTCAAGGAGGGAGAGACTAATGGATGATGCACCAGCCCAAATGTGACAACAATACTTCATGCATGGGCAAATGGTGGCTTTGTAGAGATTTAGGATACTGGCAGGTGTGAGAAATTTTCTAGCACGGTAGAGGAAGCCCACCTTCTTTGCAACAGCCTTGGCAATGTCTTCTATGTATTTGTAACAATTCATGCTACCTGTGAATGTTAGGCCGAGGAGTTTGAACGTTTGACTCTCAGGTAGGGTGTTATTTGCCATGACAATTGGCAGTTGAAGAGGTTTCTTGTAGTTGTTGAAGGAAAGGAGCTTTGTCCTAGCAGCATTAAATGTTACCATCCATTTATGACTCCATTCCACTACAGACTGGAGGTCACTTTCTAAGGATTCAGCCATTGCCTCGGATATGTGCACGTCCGTGTTACCCGCATGGCGTGGTTCCTGCTGCAAGAACGCCAACAACAGAATCAAGTCGGTCACCAAAGTTGCATCATGCAGATTCAACCGAATTTATTTGATTATCTTTTGTGTCCTCGGTCAGTGAAGGAGAAATCTTTCTAGACTGAGGCAATTTAAATTTTTATCCCAATCGAGAGTGCCCTTTTTGGGGAGCTGGATTTTCCCCATATTGGGTCTATTCAATTCAATGAATTTGGCAAAAAAATAAAACAAGCATGCTTCGAGTGCATGTAGGGAAAGGGTGATAGAAATTCACACAGAAGAGGATACAGTGGCCTAGCACATGTCCAATTTCGCCTTGAATTGCTGCGTCGTTGGCGCATTTACAACCTCTCCTGGAGGTGTTATAATTGTGGTACTAAGACTCTGAACGTTACCTACACGTAGTTAAGCCACGAATGTAAAATGTGCAAATGTTGAAAACCCGAAGAAAGGAAATCAACTCGTACTCATTAAAAATGAATAACACATCCAATCACAAATTATAAACATATATTGTATAAACAACCAAGAAAAATTAACAGTACATAACAAGTATTTTTTTTTTCACAAGATCAACTAGTATTCATAAGAAACGGAGTTATCTAAAAGAGGCTGGTTTTTGTTATTCCGAGAAAGTTGATCAGAATTAAAAGTTCAAATATAGCAATCCAGAAGGCTTATAGCCTTTATGAAAATGAAAATAGGAAAGTCCTTTTTCTTGACACCAATGTTATAATTGTGTCGAAAACCAAATGTTATAATTGTTAAACTTATTTTCACGCGTTCCTGCGCAGGTACGTTGCTTTTTGTGAAGAGACCGTAACTAGTTCAAAATAAGAAGGCTTATAGTCTTTATGAAAATGAAAATAGGAAAGTTTGTTTTTTTCTTATGAAATTCGAGGAAAACAAATGAGAAGTCCTTCTCCTCCCACGGGAGATCGAGATATGAAGGCAAATGTGTTAAAATCGCGAGGAACGATTGCATGAGATCATTTAACACGACAATACAAACAATATGAAAGCTTGATTTTAGGACGAATTAATATATTTCTTTTTTTGTTGTTTTGTCCTTATGGTGTAAACACATACCTTTTTGGGTTGACGGCGGAGGGAAGGATATTTTATAGAATTTTAGATTCTGTGGTCTGTTCTTAGCGAGCTGTTTTTAGGTTCCTGAGACATACGTAATCTCAACGTTGGAGAGGTCAGTTAATTGACTGGTCTGTCGTAATCAATTTTGTTGGACCGGGGTTTTCCTTAGCTGACCGGTAGACAGCTGTATTAAATGTCGCTGTACTTCTTACGCGTTAATTTTCAAATTCCTCTTTTCCTATTTTTTTATTTTGTGTGCGGGGATAAATTGTCTGAATATGACGGCGGTGTGAGCTGTCTTCTCCAAACGTTCGCTCTTAACGTCGGTCCGAGACCTTCTCCTTTGATTCTGTGTGCGGGGACAAATTGCCCGACATGACGGCGAAGTGGGCCGCCAGTCTCAGCCGACCGCTCCTAACGCTGGTCGGGGACCTTCTCCATAGTTTTGTGTGCGGGGACAAATTGTTCGAGATTGACAGCGGTGTGAGCCGTCATCTCCCGACGTTCGTTTCCAACGCCGGCCGAGGCCCGTCTCCTATCCGGGAATAAATTGCTTGAGATTGACAGCGGTGTTATAACTGTGGTAGTGAGACTCTGAACGTACCGACACGTAGTTCAGTCACGAATGTAAAATGTGCACAGGCTGAAAACCCGATGAAAGCAAATCAGCCCGTACTTCATAAATGAATCCACATCCTATCACAAATTATAAACATATATAAAGAACCAAAACAAATGTAACAGTACATAACAAGTATTTATTTATAAAAAAAGAGGCTGGTTTGTATTTATTCGAAGAAAATCGATCCGAATTAAAAGTTCCTTGTAGCAAATATGAAGGCTTATAGCATTTATGAAAATTAAAATAGGAAAGTTCTTTTTCCTGACACCAAGGCTATAATTGCGTCAAAACTCAAATGTTATAAATGTTAACATTATTTTCACGCGTTTCCACGCGGGTACGATGCTCTTTTGTGAAGAGACCATAACGAGTTCAAACATCAATTAAAAAGGCTTATAGCCGTTATGGAAATGAAATAGGAAAGTTATCCCCCCCCTTTTTTTTTCTTATGAAATTAAACAGTTCAAGGAAAACAAATGAGAAAACAGACTATAAACAAAATGAAAGTTGATTTAGGACACTTAATATACGATTCTTTTTTGTTTGTTTTTTTTTGTTTTTTTGATTTGTCCTGATTTGTAAACATACACCTTTTTGTTTTGTTTTGTTGACGGCGGAGAGAAGTGTAATGTTATCGGCTGGGTTAAATAAGTAGTAAGACGGAGAGAAGTATAGGATAAGTAACAAGGTTTATTGGCGGTCAATTTACATTCTAACTGAGTCATCGCCAGGGCCGTAACTCGTCCCCTCACCGGTGACTCGTCGGTGCAGTAACACTACATCCCCCTTTCGGTTGTAAAGTTCTTTACAAGGACAGTCTTTTAGGTGGCCGAACTTGTCGACCGCTTCTTGTATATTTCCCTTGGTCAGGACCTCTGGAACTCTCTAGTGGGATGTTTCTTTGGTTACTGGGAAGATCTGTTGAGTCATCATCACAGCTATACATATATCCATATCGAGGGGAACGTGGTAAGGTGTTTGCTTCCTGTGGGGTAGCCACCGAAGAGAAGCTGGTTTCTCCGTTCCTTAAGCGCAGATTACTTTTGTTGTGTCGGTGTAGTCCTGAATCTGTCTTAACTAGGACTGACCTTGGTGACAGAGTTTTACTTACCACAGCTGCACTGGTCTTAGGTATCTTGACCCAGACTGGTTGTCCTTTTTCAAAGGCAGGACGATCTTTAGCCCGATGACGTTTGTCATAGTTTTGCTTTTGTCTGGCTTTGAGCCGGGTGTCTGCCCTTCTATGTTCCTCGATGTTTTGCTGATCAAATGAATTTCTTTGAGGAATGGTAGGGATCCGTGTTCTTAGTTTTCTATTCATTAACAGCTCTGCAGGACTCTTGCCGTGTTGCAGAGGAGTGCTGCGATAATTTAGCAGTGCTATGTATGGGTCACTTGCTTTCTTCAATAAGTTTTTTATTGTCTGGACTGCACGTTCAGCTTCTACGTTTCTTTGCGGATGATGGGGGCTACTTGTGACGTGCAGGAAGTCAAAAACATTTGAAAAGTTCCTGAATTCACTAGAACTGAATTGGGGACCGTTGTCAGATATGATTGTCTCTGGGATCTCATGCCTAGCGAATATTGATTTGCAATGCTATATTACGCTGGCTGAGGTGGTTGTCCGTAAATGGGCTATTTCAATCCACCTGGAAAAATAATCGACAATCAGAAGATATCGGTGTCCCATGAATTCGAACAGATCCATTCCTATTTTCTGCCATGGATATGCAGGTAATTTGGTGGGTTGTAGTGGTTTTGGTGGATATTTTCGTTCTTTTTCACAGATACCACATTTCCCAACTTTGTCTGCAATTTGTTTAGAGAGGCCAGGCCACCACACACGTTCGCGAGCTAGTGCTCGGCATTTGACAATACCTTGGTGTCCCTCATGTAGACGCTCTAGTATGTCTTTTTGAAGTACATTAGGAATGACAAGTCGGCTCTGGTACATTAGAAGTCTCTGGTAAACTGTTAGGTCCTGGTTGACAAACCAGTACTGTTTTAGTTCAGGGTCCCGCCTTGCTCTTTCGAGCCAGTGGTCCATCTCATAATATTTGATTACCTGACTGCAGACTGGTCAGTTTTAGTCGGATATCCTCCAATCGTTTATCGCTCGCAGAGATATTTCCTATGACTGAGCGGATAAATGAGTCGGTCTCTGTCTCCTGCTGGATATCTTGTATAACGGGACTACTCCCAGGTGCTCGGGACAAAGCGTCTGCTGTTGTGAGGTCTTTTCCCGCTGTGTATATGATCTCATAGGAGAATCTCATTAACCTCATGCGGAAACGTTGAATTCTTGGAGTCAATTCGTCGAGTCGCTTCGACTTCAACAGTGCCAACAGTGGTTTGTGGTCTGTTTCGACTGTGAATTTTGGCATTCCGACCAAGTAGTCCGCAAATTTTTCACAACACCAAGTGACTGCTAGTGCCTCCTTCTCAACCTGTGCATATCTCTGCTCTGTTTCTGTCAGTCATTTTCTTGCTTCTGTAGTAGTACACCGCCTAGGCCATAGCTAGATGAATCTGCTGATACCCTTGTCGGCTTGTTGGAATTGTAATGAGTCAGTACTGGTGCAGAACTCAGTTGCTTCTTCAGGGTCTGGAATGCTACTTTCTGAGGCTCATCCCAGACCCATTCTGACTCTTTCCTAAGAAGCTCTCGGAATGGTTTGGTGATTTCGGCTAGATTCCTAGCAAATTTTCCGACCTGGTTTGCTATGCCCAGTAAGCGTCGTAATTCGGACACATTCTCAGGTCTGGGCAAGTCCATAATTGCTGCTACTTCTTCTGGATCTATTTGTATTCCCTCTTTTGATATAATGTGACCCAGAAACTTTATGTTTCTGACAGAAAATACACATTTATCGTTGAGTGTAGCTCCTGCAGCCTTCATTTTCTGCAGTACTGCTTTTAGTCGCTGGTCGTGCTCCTGCTGGTTTCTTCCACTTATTAGGACGTCATCTATATCACAGATGACTCCTGGTATTCCGGACAAAATGTGTGTCATCTCCCTATAAAAGATTTCTGGCCCAGAACTTATCCAGAATGGTGTTATAAATGTGGTAAGGACCTGCGATTTTTCGTGTAGGACGATTTGGTAGAAACCGTTGTTGCAGTCGAGCTGGTATTCCGGACAAAATGTGTGTCATCTCCCTATAAAAGATTTCTGGCCCAGAACTTATCCAGAATGGTGTTATAAATGTGGTAAGGACCTGCGATTTTTCGTGTAGGACGATTTGGTAGAAACCGTTGTTGCAGTCGAGCTTGCTAAACACTGTGGCTCCATCGAGCTCGGCCAGTAATTGGTCTGTGGTGGGTAAAGGAAATTTTTCCCGTTTCACGCTCTCGTTTAGCTTGGTAAAGTCGACGCATAACCTAACTTTACCGTTAGCTTTTTGGACGGCGACTATTGAGGCACACCAATCAGTTGGTAATTTGACTGGACGGATTATGTCCTCGTTCTCCAGACGTTTCAGTTCTTCGTGAACCTTCTGTTTCATAGGCAACAGCAATCTTCTAAGGGTAGCAATGGAAAAGGGCTGAGCTCCTGCATCCAAACGTATCTGGTACACATGTTCCAGTTTCCCTAGGCCTGTGAACAGTTCTGGGAACTCTTTCTTATACTGGTGCCCTTCGCTTGTCACTCTATTAACTGCTTTCAGCAGGTTGAGGGCTTTGATTGCTGGTCCTCCCAGTAGAGGTTCTTGCAGACTCTCTATAACATAAAGGTCTTGTTGCGAGCTTACTTTTTCCGTGGCCAGTTTGGCCTTCACACATCCTATGAGGTTTATCTCATGATGACCCGGTCCGTACAGTCTTTTGTTTGTGGGTTGGATGAGTGGGGAATTTTTCCTGAAGAACCGGTCCGGGATTACGGTCACATCTGCACCTGTATCCAGCCTAAAATTTATAATTTTGGTACAGGTCTTAGTGGTGACCTTAATTTTAGCCTGCCAATTTGTATTATCCTCAGTGGTAATTGTACCTATATTTTCGAGAGTGACAGAACCTAAAAAATGATTTTCTTCTTCCTCTCTTATTTCTCTAACCTTCGCCTTATCGGTTCTGCAAAATTTTGCATAATGCCCTTTCTGCGAACAAATTCTGCAGCGTGCATCTTTTGCTGGGCAGTCATTTCTATTGTGGAATGGAAATTTCCCGCAGCGTGTGCATTTGCTAGGCATTTTCGATTTCGGATGTGGTGATTTGGTGAAGTTTGTCTTGTAGGTTCGCTTCGTAATTTGAGGATCCGCTGCATCGGCACCGGAGGAAATGGTCTGCGTCTGTTGTTTCGAAGGCTCTACCTATTTGTAGGCACTTGTCTAGAGTAAGCTGTTTATCAGACAGTAACTTTTCTCTGACGGTATCGCTTCGAACTCCGACAACGACTTGGTATCGAATAAGCCTATCCTGTAGCTGTTCGAAATTACAGTTCTTTGCAAGTTGTCGAAGAGCAGCTATATAGGTCTCGATACCTTCCGATACTTCTTGCTTGCGAAGATGGAATGTATAGGATTCGTAAGCTTCGTGTGTTTCGCCCACGAAAAAATCCTCAAACTTCTTCATCACCTTCTCTAGGTCCGTCTTTTCTTCCTCAGAGTTAAACTTCAACCCTTCATATATATCGTAACTATCCTCCCCGATAGTTGCTAAAAATACCGATGTCTGATATGAAGTATCTGCTTCTTTAGACAATCTACTAGCGATCGAATAATTGCGAAAATTTTGTTTAAATTTTCGCCAGTTATTAGCAACATTTCCAACGAGAGTCATTCGTTCGGGGGGTGGTATATTAGCAGAATATTGCTTTATGTCCGTGTGAGGAATTTTTCAAAAGTATACGATATATATGAAAAAAACAAATTTCTATACTCACTGTTCTCTCTTTTCTTACTTTTTTTTTGTTTGTTTGTGGGACCGTTTTCCGTAAGTCGTTTGTTTATCGATAGTAGAATTTTCTTTCTCTTAGAAATCCTTTGTTTTTATTACTACGATATCCGGGTTTTTTTGTTTTGTTTTTGGTCTCCACAAATTGTATCCTACCTCTGACACCATGTAATGTTATCGGCTGGGTTAAATAAGTAGTAAGACGGAGAGAAGTATAGGATAAGTAACAAGGTTTATTGGCGGTCAATTTACATTCTAACTGAGTCATCGCCAGGGGGCGTAACTCGTCCCCTCACCGGTGACTTGCCTGTGCAGTAACACTAAAAGAAGGATATTTTATAGAATTTTGGATTCTATAGTCCGCTTTTAACGAGCTGTTATTTTCTTTAGGGTCCTGAGATATACATAATCTCGACGCTGGAGAGGCTATTTGATTTACTGATCGGTCGTAATCAAATTTTGTTGATGGTATTTTCTTAGGTGTCCGCTTTTAACGTCGGTTCGAGACCTTCTCCCTGCTTTTGTGTGCGGGGATAATTTTTCTGAATCTGACGGCTGGGTGAGCAGTCGATTGTTCTCTAGGCGTCCGTTCTTCGTGCCGGTCCGGGATCAACTCCTCGTGTTATTTTCCTCCTTTCGATTTTCCCGCTCTCCATATGACAACAGGATTCCCTCACCTGATTGGTTGAGTCTTTCGCCCACGCCAATGCGTGGGCTGACTTTGTCTGCCAAACATCCGTTGACACAGTTTTTGACTAACGTCGCCGTCTCCACTCCCTTCTGTATTAATAGGGGAACATGTGCCGACAAGTCCCCCGCTCCTCCTTCCACGCTTTATGGGGCAAAATATGTAGATATAACAGCGGTGTGAGCCGTCATCTCCTGACGTCCGTTTCCAACGCCGGCCGAGGTCCGTATTCCTATGCAGGGATAAATTGTTTGAGATTGACGGCGGTGTGAGCCATCATCTCCCGACGTTCGCTCCCAACGCCGACCGAGGCCCGTCTCCCCAGAGACGTCCGCTCTTAACGCTGACCGAAGCTCGACTCCTGGTGTTTTCCTCTCGCTTCGACTTTCCCGCTCTCTGTGTATAGCAACAGCATTCCCTCATTTGATTGGTTGAGTCTTCCGCCCACGTAAATGCGTGGGCTGACTTATGCAAGCCTATCTGACAAGCATCCTGTTGACCCCTTTTTGATAAACGTCGCCGTCTGCACCCCATTCTGTATGCGTAGGGAACATGTGCCGACAAGTCCCCTGCTCCCTTTTTTATACTTTATGGGGCAAAATATGTAGATATAACAGAGGTCCATTCCAAAGTCTATGAATTCTGATTGAGAAAGCGTCCATCCTCCGATTCAATCGAAGTCTACCCTCGTGGGGAGGCAACAAGTTAATAGGAACAAGTTAAGCCTACAGTTCATGACGATATCACCCCCCTTTATTTTCTACAGAAAGAAATGGGGGATTCATCGATCTCATCGTGGAGATTTTGAGCCTAATCTTACTCTTAACATGACGCATGTCTAGACAGTATTCACAAAAGTAGGTCAAGAGCATGTGCGCGCACCGCGCATGATTGGCAGGGCTAGGGGGCGTCAAACCCATTTTCGGTACTCTTATAGCTGACGCACCATGTTTCCGTGACTTCGCGTCGTCAACGTTCGGGCAGGTCTCGGAAGCGCTCGAGAGTTGACGAAACTATTAACCAAGAAACATTTGCTTATAAACAGTTTGTTTTCGTTAAAATAAGAAAACAAAACAAACAAAACTTGCTTAAAAGAACAGTTGTTGCGGTGTTTATGTTAACGAGAAATAAATGTAAAAAAAAAACATAAAAAAAAACAACAAAAAAAACAATGACATTTGTTTAACAAATCAAAGAAAATCATCATTTGAAACTTTCCGGTACACAAACAAAATAACATTTTATTTAAAAACATTTGATTAACAATGTTTTTTTGACAAAAAAGAACAACATCTAATTGATAACAGTTGTTTAGCTATGGTTTGTTCGTTCTTTATTTTTATATATGTATTTTAGTTTGATTTTCTCTGTCGTCTTCAATTTATCGTTTGGCAGTTTTCGCCTCGTCAACACTCGGGCGCTTCCGTAACCTACCCGAACGTTGACAACGCGAAGTCACGGAAACGCGGTGCGTCAGCTATAAGAGTACCCATTTTTCCATTAGTGAAGGGGCTTTTCGACAAAAGATCTATTTTTGTCTTATAAACTGGTCAGCGAAGAAGCACAAAACACCTCGACTTAAATTTCTTTACCTCTGATTTAAAAATAAATTATTTAATAGAAGTTATAAGCCTAAATAAGATAAGCGTAAATACCGATTCTGAGCAAAGTAGCCATCCTTTTTACATAAACAAGTAGCTAAACAGAAATGGCTACTTTGTTCAGAGTCGGTATTTACGGTAAATTAAATTGCTTTTAACTTCGGTGCTTTTACAGTTTAGCGGATACTTTAAATAGAACAACCTGAGGAATATCTGTTTAATGTACATAAATGGATGAAGTAGTTAAATTAAAATTAAATTTTAGCCATGTACGAAGAGGACAGCCATTTTGAAAGTTTCCAAAGGAGGATTGAAATTTTTAAAAGGGGGATTAAAAAAATGGGAAAAGTTAAATGTATCTAATTTTGTCTTATATAGTACGTCTGTGTTATCTTTCAGAAATTGTGGGTTTTTTTTTTAATTGTGGTTTTCGTTTAAAAAAATCATGTCACGGAGCGATTTTTGAAGTTACGTTTATCCCCCTTTTAAAACTTTCAATCCCGGAAGAAGGGAATTTTCGAGAGGACTTCTGGCTTCCGGTGAAAAAATCGTGTATGGATGCCTGAAAGTGATACAACAATTTTTTTTATTCATATTAATTTGAGACTTTTCTTTCATCATATTCAAATAATTAACATAATACAGACTATTTAAAAAACAATTTATTTGTTTTTTTATTTGATTGTTTTCAAAACATTTTTAAAATTTTCATTGATTTTTTTTATCCGTATTTGATTTAACGTCTAAAATTCATTGTTTTTACACGTATTTGAATATGAAAAAAAGTCTCAAATTAATATGAATAAAAAAAATTGTTGTATGACTTTCAGGCATCCATATACGATATTTTCACCGGAAGCCAGAAGTCCTCCCCAAAATTCTCTTCTGCCTCAATCCCTCTTTGGAAACTTTCAAAATGGCTGTCCTCTTCGTACATGGCTAAAATTTAATTTTTTTTTATAAAATAAAAACTACTTAATTTACATAATTTTTGGTATAGGATATATTCAGCCCGTGACAGGTACGTACATCAAACAGATATTCCTCAGTTTGTTTTATTTAAAGTATCCGCTAAAGTGTAAAAGCACCTTAACTTCTATTAAAAAAATTAAACTCAAATAGCTCACAAATGAGTATTGATTTACTCCTCTCCAGGAGTTAGGCACAAGGCCAGTTTTTATCCTACTCCCACAAGTAAGATGTGACCCAAGGTCGGGTCGGGAAAGTGGGGTTTGAAAAGCCAGCGCCCGAGAGGTGAGCACTCTGGCCATTTAAAAATTGCCTGGGCAGCCCCGTCGGCATTCCCCGGTAGGGGCGCCTCAGACAGTAAGCAATAAACTTACTCCACCCCAAAGAGGAGAGGCAAAGCCTGGGAGGGTGGACCTCCTAGAACTGCACAGGACAGACCCATTGACCGGCGTAAGCTAAGCCACGAAGGACAAGAAAATACCAGTATGGGGTGCAGTATCCATCGGAACATATACTACACTTTGATCTTAGCCAAGAACATACAAATGATTTATTTATCTACCTCCCACAAGGTAAGATGTAGGTACGTGCAAAAATGGCGCCTTCTTGTACGGACTATGCTTATTAAAAAGCGCTTATCATTAATTATTTAATTAGTTTCCGTGTAAACTTTGATTGTGTTTGAAGGATAAAAGCCTAAACTTAATATCTAAACGAAAAAAACTGCATATTTACGTGTGAAAATTAAATTATAATAAAATATGTAATTACGACGGTCAAAAACCCCAAAATTCAATGAATTTTGAACTTTGAAAAAATTACTTGTAAAAATCCCTTAAAAGATAAATATAAGTTTTTGGGACCTATTTCAAAGATAATTATTAAATTAAAGTCATAAGACACTGAATTAAAAAAAAATCCCAAGTTTGACTAAAAATTAGCAAAATTATCCCTTCAAATGTGATAAATGAGTAAAATCCGCCATAACTTCATCGGAAAAGGACGTTGTTTACAAAATGACTATCGTTATGCAAAATATATGGAAGACAAAAATGTCATAATTTATCATTTTTAACTTTATATATAAAAATGTAATAATAGTTTATAGAAGTTGAAAAATTATTATCCATTAATTTCTTTATTCTTTTTAAGGTTATAAGCAAATTTAAGTACCCTTATTTTGTTATAATAAAAAAGAAAATGCTTATTTAATTATTTGTGAGTGTACGCAATTATTTTTAACTGAAAAGGTTCAGTTTTTAATTTAGTAATACTCTGAAATTATTGATGACGTCTGTTTACCAATGTTTTTTCCTTAGAATTTGAAATAAAACTATTTTTTAAATGTTAAAATATTTTTACGTTACGAACTGCGTCAATTTTATCAATTTTTTACATGATTTAAAACTTTAGTTACTCGATTTATTCTTAACGTGTCGTAACGATAAATTACATTGATTCTTTTAAAAATAAAGTGTTTTTATTTTATTTTAAGTGTGAAAAAGTATATTAAAATCAATGACTACACTGACAATTTATTCATTGAAAAAAAAAGTTAAAACAGTTATTTATTGATAAACAGAATTCAATTTTGAAAGAAAATGTCATGTTTGAATTCTCTTTATTTATTAATAAATAATTGTTTTTAACTTAAATATTTATTAATGAAAAAAAAAAAGACAAAACAAATACAAATCTTTCCAAATAATTGACGATGAATTGTGAAATGAACGAAATTGTTGAATCTCTTAAAAAAATAAAAAATTTTGCGCTGTAAAAGTGAGTGATTGCTAATCCCACCTGGTTATTACAGAACGGGGCTACCATACTAATGAAAGTTCATCGTTAGTAGAAATTATTCAATTTTTAAAATTCTTTTTTTCGTTAAGTTCCTGGATCTCAAATTTGTCAATTTTTGGTTTATTTTCAAGATTATAAAAAAAATTTATTGCGCTGATGATGCCACGTTCCTCTATGAAAGAGAAATATAATTATGTCGCATTTTTTATTTTTCCAAAAACTCTAATCATTAAAATCACATGAAATATGTTTTGCAATTATATTATTTTTTTGGTGAAAATATTGATTAAACAATGCTTTATTCAATAATAATATCACTAATTCAAAAAATTAATTTTTCTTCGAGTTATAGTGATTTATTAACACGATATTTACTGGCCTATTTCGTAATATATACGAAATATTTTGAAAAAAAAATCTAATTGTTAACATCTACGATCCTTTATTTACATAAGCAACATTTTTTTTTATTAATATATAAAAATATAACTTGTTTACAAAATGACTATCGTTATTGGATGAATTTGGGGAAAGTAAGTAAAGGTGTATTTTCTTTTAAAAAATAATACATTTTCACTAAGATTTTTAAAAAAATAATGGTTTCATTATATTTCGTGATTGTTGATTAATAAATATTGAAAATTTCAGTAAAATTGGTTGCTTTCCTGAATTTTAGTGTATTTTTAAGTAAAGGGGGGGGGGGTCAAAATGTTTTTTCATTTTGGGAATCGGCCATTGATTTTGCACGTACCTAGTAAGATGTGACACAAGGTCGGGAAAGTGGGATTAGATAAGCCAGCGCTCGAGAGGTGAGCACTCTGGCCATTTAAAAATTGCCTGGGCAGCCCCGTCGGCATTCCCCGGTAGAGGCGCCTCAGACAGTAAGCAATAAACTTACTCCTCCTCAAAGAGGGGAGGCGAAGCCTGGGAGGGTTAAGGATTTAGGGTTTTAAAAAATTGCTAAAAAAACTTTAATTAAAAAAATTAAATTAAGTAAACAACTTTTTCATTTGCTATTGGAGTTTAAATGTCTTTAATTTATAATTAATTCTTAAGTTTTTTAGAGGAAAATCAATATTACAAACTTGGCTACTATCATCGCAGTAGAAACAAAAAGCTTTAAGGTAATTCAAAAATAAATAAAAGCAATTTATTTAATTAAATAGATTTAATACAAGAATCTAAAAAAACACACATTTTTTTGTGAAATTTCGGGTGCTTCTGCAGAGACGGGGGCCACTGTTTCGATCGATGGCGGCGGAAACTGCCGACTCCTCTTCGGGAGAAATCGTGATCGACGGAAAGAAATTGATTTTGGGGGAGATAACTAATATTGGGTGAATTACTTTTTCACGAAATGGACGTAAACCGATTAAACTTTGAAGAGTTCTTGCATTTACTCGGGGATAATTGCAAAAGAAATACAGTCGTATTGAAGTTGGAAGTATTTTTGAACTGATCGCAGAATTGTACCCTGTTTAAAACTTTTTTCCCCACATTTATCATTCAGTCAATTTTTTTCCACATTTATCGTTCAGTCAGTTATCGTTTACTTTTTTTTTTTTCAAATCAAAGTTTTACTTAGTTTTACTTATTACGTTTTTTTTATTTCAATAAAAAGTTTGCTATTTATTTGATGTACATAATGTTTATCAAAGTTTTATTTAATTCGTTTTTTGTTAAATTTCAAATGTTTATCAAAGTTTTATTTATTTATTTGCTGTACATAATGTTTAATTTGTTTCAATAAATAAATGTTCATAATTTTAACTTATTCAACAGTTATCTTCCCCAAAATCAAATTTCTTTCCGTCACTCACGTTTTCGCACGATTTCTCCCAAAGAGGAGTCGGCAGTTTCCGCCGCCATCGATCGAAACAGTGGCCCCCGTCTCTGCAGAAGCACCAAATTACGTAAAAGATTCGGTGCTTCTGCTGTTTCACAACGACATGTTAGGCCTCTATTAAAAAAAATAGCTAAAGAAATGTATAAACTTTGTTATGTACTTAGGTGGTAGCTGAAAAGAAGATTGTACACCAAAAATTACGCAAATTCATCCAATATTTATTAAATTAAAAATAAAAACGATTTTATCTATATGTCGCCATTTTTCTTATATTTTGACTTTTTCTGGAAAAAAAATCGAGTTATCTCCCTTAGTAAACTGAAATGTCTACCGATATGTAAGATCGTTTTTTTTTTCTTATAATTTAATAAAAACTGGATGAATTTGCGTAATTTTTTCTGTACAATCTTATTTTCAGCTAACACGTAAGTACATAACAAAGTTTATACATTTCTTTAAATATTTTACTGTCATTGTGAAACAGCAGAAGCACCAAAAATGTTATTATGATGCAAAACATTTTGAGTCAGTATTGAAAACAAAAAAAACAAAAAACAATTGAGGGCTAAAAATCTCAAATGAAAAATCAACGTTTTCAACGTCCGAAATTTTCTTTTCAAGACAATTCTTATTTGATTAATCGCTTTGTAAATGTAGTTATGCATTTGGGATATATTATAGATAGATAGATAGATAGATAGATAGATAGATAGATAGATAGACAGACAGACAGATAGACAGACAGACAGACAGACAGACAGATAGATAGATAGATAGATAGATAGATAGATAGATAGATAGATAGATAGATAGATAGATTCTTAAGAGGAAAAGGCTCATGCCTGTAACTCCCGACCATGTCTTCTTCGTGTGTCAACTAGACTATGAAGATATAGAGTCTGTCTCTCCAATGCTGGTCTAGTTTAGTTTTGAAGTCATTCGTGGTTCTGGCACTCATCATACCGTCTGGTAGGGAACCCTAACCCTAACCCTAACCCTAACCGTCTTATATTCAGTCTTCCGTACTGTTTCACAAGCTTCAATGAGTTGTCCCTGGTTCTGGATGAATGGTGGAGTGGTATTATTTTTTCTTTGTCCTTTTTAGTCAGGATCTTGTACATCTGGATCATATCCCCTCTTTCGCTCCTGTAGTTCAGTGAGGGCAACTTCAGCGCTTTCAGTATTGTCTCATACGGTAGGTCCGTAATTTCTGTACATAATCTTGTAGCCCTTCGTTGTGCTCTCTCCAGCTCACCAATATCTCCAGCGTACTGGTGAAACCTTTGGGGGTATTTCCAGGTATTTAATTGTTTCTCACCGCAGCAATATGTGACGGAAGGTGGGGGGGGGGGGTCAAACCAGCGCCCCTAAAGAAGGAGCACTCTGGCCAAGCAAAAATAGCCTGGGCAGCCCCGTCGGCATTCCCCGGTCAGGGCACCTCAGGCAGTAAGCGATAAACTTACTCCACCCCAAAGAGGGGAGGCAAGGCCTGGGAGGGTGGACCTCATAGGAAAACCCAGGACAGTATACCTCAGCCCGGAAGATAAAAGGCCACCGAAATGGCCCAGTTCCTGCCGGACTGATTGTTAAGAACGAATCCTCGACTGGTATTAGCCCATCCCGAAGTCCTCAATCAACCGAAGTTAATGAGAGACTGAACAGATTGGGGCATTTCCATATTCCAGAATAGGTATTATTTACTCCTCTCCAGGAGTTAGGCACAAGGCCAGTTTTATCCTACTCCCACAAGTAAGATGTGACCCAAGGTCGGGTCGGAAAGTGGGGGTTGAAAAGCCAGCGCCCGAGAGGTGAGCACTCTGACCATCAAAAATTGTCTGGGCAGCCCCGTCGGCATTCCCCGGTAGGGGCGCCTCAAGCAGTAAGCAATTAACTTACTCCTCCCCAAAGAGGAGAGGCAAAGCCTGGGAGGGTGGACCTCCTAGAACTGCACAGGACAATCCCATAGACCGGCGTAAATCAAGCCCCGAAGGCCAAGACAATACCGGTCTATAGGGTGCAGTATCCATCGGAACAGATTTTTTTATTTACCTCCCCAGGAGGTTAGGCACAAGGCCAGGTTTATCTTACTCCCACAAGTAAGATGTGACCCAAGCTCGGGTCGGAAAGTGGGGTTAAAAGCCAGCGCTCGAGAGGTGAGCACTCTGGCCATTTAAAAATTGCCTGGGCAGTCCCGTCGGCATTCCCCGGTAGGGGCGCCTCAGGCAGTAAGCAACAAACTTACTCCTCCCCAAAGAGGAGAGGCAAAGCCTGGGAGGGTGGACCTCCTAGAACTGCACAGGACAATCCCATAGACCGGCGTAAATCAAGCCCCGAAGGCCAAGACAATACCGGTCTATAGGGTGCAGTATCCATCGGAACAGATCTGACCATCGTTGTATACAGCTTATTTATGACACACTTGTCCCGGTACGTTTGATGACACTACGTGTTCGGTTCGCTTTCAGAACTGTTGGTTAACATGGTGGTGAAACGTTATTCTACAACTGCTCCGATTTTTTTACCGACAGATAAATGTACACACAGGTAATATATCAGTGTACACAAGTATTACATAAACAATACACGATTACTTAATAGATTTTCATTGTTTGTCGTCATCTTATCATCTCTATATCTATCTCGTCTAAGCAGAGTTATCCCCCCTTACAACGAAATTATCGATTTGAATAAACGGAACATTCGCCACTTAAATGTTGACGTCTATTACCTAACACAATTATTCAAGTGTTTTAAAATTATTTTGTGGATTTAAATTTTTTTTAAACTCTTAGGGTATATTGAAACGGTTAGCTCCCAAAATGTCTGCCAACTTTTAACAACTATCTGTGACTGTTTCTCATAGCGGTGAGAGAGCAAATTAAGAGACCTGTAAATTTATTGATTGATTTTAGCGGACTTTCTTTCTTTTTTTTTTTCAATTTTGCAAATAATAATTTGTTTGTTTTATTTTTGCGGATTATTTTGCAAAAATTACTTTGTTTTCTGATTTTTTCAGATTAGTTTGAAAATATTAATTTGTTTTCTGATTTCTGCGGATTAGTTTGCAAATAATATTGTTTGCTGATTTTGACTTATTATTTTACAAATAATTTGTTTTCTGATTTTTGCCGATTATTTTGCAAATATTATTTTTTTTGCTGATTTTTGCAGATTTCTTCTTTTTTTATTTTGCAATTATTATTTACTCTTGCGTCGTCGTATCAGAGATAATTTCTTCAGCAACATTCTATATTGGATACGCCATTATTATGATGTTTAATTTGTAGTATTATTCAATTTTATTTTTTAATAAACACTGTTTTATTTTAATTTTTTGTTTTTTTACAAAACAAAATATATTCTCCCTTAATTCTGCCACTAACCCTAAGGCCAGATGGCAACAAAATAATATTTGAGAAAACAAATCAATATTTATTTGTAAAGTATTGCGCAAAAATTAGAAAACACATTTGTAGAGTGGAAAATTGGTTGATTTTCGAGATGAAGATTGACATTTGGTTGAGTTGACCGTGTCTGGATGTATTTTGAAAAGTTGGATTTTGCTAATGACCACAAAATTACGATAGTATCTGACTTGGATAAGAAAAAGAATCACCAACGTCTTCTATACAATAATATAAATCAAACTTTATTTAAGAATACAGGAACGCACATAAGTTGGGATTAAAATAATCCTGAAATAAAGTTCAATTCTCCCACGTGAGAATGGGGTAACCATGTGCAGATAAAATCATCAAAGATATGTATAGGACGGAAGTCTGAAGAAGGAACACAAAACACAAGGGTGTAATTTCATATCAATTTAGTAATAAAGAGAAAGTTGGATCGAGTATTTACAGTTTCATAAAGTTCATTTAGACATTGGTAAATCATAGAGAGGATGGAAAAGAGGATGGTAGAGAGGTGGGTTTGAGGTTTGATGCGAAAACGTGGTTCGCTAGAACTTATCTGTTTTAGAGTTCTGGTAACGGCGGGAGATCATTCTCAGTGATGCCGTCGTGGGCTGTATCACTAAGAAGACCGCCCGATGTGTTGTTGACTGGAGTACAGTCGTTGAAAAGGAGCCTGCATAGAGTTCGGGTATCGGCGGGAGGTCATTCTCTGTGATGCCGTCGTGGGCTGTATCACTAAGAAGACCAGCCGATGTGTTGTTGACTCGAGCAGAGTCGTGGAAAAGAGGGCGGGAAGCCGTATACACGAGTTTTTTAAGGGCTGACTCACGTGACACCTATACTAAAAAGGGGTTGCAATGCCTGACAGCTAATCCGTGAGGCCCTTAAGGGACATGGCAACAACCAATCAGTGAGGGGGGCTTTAACAAATTCCAACACATAAGTTGTATAGATAAGCATCCACGTATTATAGTATGACGTTTTGCATCAGCTTGCTTCACTTGTCAGCCAGGAAAGAGGTCGAGACCCTCTCCGTTGGAAGTCGCGTGGTTTCATCGACTTCTGCTTTTAGAGCCTCCTCTTTTCGGGCATCACTCAAACATCTCCATCCGGGCATCCCCTTTGCTATCTAACAAATATAACATCATTTTTTTTAATGTTGTGGTTACACGAGCAGTAATAATAAAACATATTTTACTTTTATTTTTCGGGCATCACTCAAACATCTCCATCCGGGCATCCCCTTTGCTATCTAACAAATATAACATCATTTTTTTTAATGTTGTGGTTACACGAGCAGTAATAATAAAACATATTTTACTTTTATTTTTCAGGTTACTACCTGCAAAGGAGTTTCATTTACGGCCAAATACCGAAAAGTATAAATTCCACTTCAACTGGACGTTTTTTTTCTCTTCCTAGCAGGACAATCTCAACCCAGAATCCCTTTCGTGACAAAATTTAAAAAAAACATTGTCATCAATTCCTGACGGCTTTTAAGTGTTAAATGTAGTCTTGTGGCCATGTACAGCCTAATGTACGCAAACTTTGGTAGTAAATTCAGCCTAGCTTTGCATTTGTTTTCATTTCTTTTTTACAGCGCTTTCGTCTAAACGACAAAATAAATGTCTTCCTGCTCTTTTTACCTAGAATCACAACGCGACGAGATTTTCTTCGTTCATAAAACACATTTGCTTGTTAAAATTCCTGTCAATAAATGTGTCTCTTTCTTCGTGTCGTCTTTCTATTACTAAATGAATAAAGTAAACTTTTTTTAATAAAATTATTCGACAATGGAAAAAAAAATTAAAATTTATCAAAGATTTCCTTTTGTTTATTTTACGTTTTCTTTTTTACTTTGACACACGTTTATTATTCATTCACATAACAGCTATTTACACACACACATGTATAGATAAATATTTATTATATTAACATTTAAATCGGCTTACGCAAATGTGATTACATTTCAGCACCCTCGTGCTTCGTCAGAGCCGAGAGATGATAATGAAAACCAATTAGTACAACGGGTACAACAGAACCGGAAATCCAAAATAACAAAACTGCCTAGAAAACAAAACAAAAAAAGAAACACCACCGCCGCCGCCGCCGCCGTCACCAGCATGACGTGTTTCAAATCACGCTTTATCGTTGAAATCAGTCAACGGGGTTAATTCTAGAGAGAGGGGGGGTCGATGAAAGTTAAGCGAATTATCGTTACTAATTCTTATTCATTATTTCATTTCATTAATTTATATTTTATAAAATCTATTAATAATTCTCGGCAAATAAAAATGAAAAAGTAATTTTCTTTCTTACAACTCGACAGAATTGAAAAGCTTACTAATTATTAAGTCGTTGCCAATATATATATATATATATATATATATATATATATATATATATATATATATATATATATATATATATATAATGTGTGTGTGTATATATTCATATATATATGTATATTCATATATATATAATGTGTGTGTGTATATATTCATATATATATATATATATATATATATATATATATATATATATATATATATATATATATATATATATATATATTATATAAGTAAATTTCGTGTACAACAGAATCGTAGGATTAATTTTAAATTTTAGAGGAAGCATTATTATAATCAATGAAACAGACGAGTGGAAAAAAAAAGGAAAATTGCTAAAATTACCTTAAGGCCTTATCGTCTGACTCTCTGAGAGGAAACGTCAGAATGGTAAATTAAAAACTTTTTCTCTTCTTTTTGTAAGGATGTTTTGCCAGCCATTCAAAAGAATTCTGTAGTTTATAAATTCATGTGTCAGTGTGGAGCTGACTACGTTGGCAAGACATCTCAAAGAATAGAATTTAGAATATCCCAACACATACCACGTGATATTCGCCTACACAAAGTTTCGAGATCATCCGGGAACTTCCAGGTACAGGAATCAGCCATCGGTAATCACCTCGTTAGTACAAATAGTTGTTCTGACAAGTATTCCGATGGGTGGTTTTCTGTTTTACACAGTGCCAGGTCGAACTACCATCTCAATATTATTGAGGCGTTAGTCATTGACAACTCTCGACCTAGCCTGTGTAGACAAAAGATTTTGAAGCATCAGTTGGAGATCTTTAATGATTAAAAGCCACCATAACGTTGAGAGATTTACCTTTTTTCTTTTCTTTTTTTTTTTTCCTCTCAATCGTTTCCTCCAACTGAAATAAGTTTTTTCCCCTCATATCTCATTCGACTTTTAGTTTTTAATTTACCATTCTGACGTTTCCTCTCAGAGGGTCAGACGATAAGGCCTTAAGGTAATTTTAACAATTTTCCTTTTTTTTCCAATCGTCTGTTTCATTGATTATAATAATGCTTTCTCTAAAATATATATATGTGTGTATATTCATATATATATATATGTATATTCATATATATATATGTATATTCATATATATATATATATATATATATATATATATATATACATATATATATATATATATATATATATATATATATATATATATATATTTACCTACAGACGACGTCGTTTTCGAGCTTTTTACTCTCATCAGTGTAGGGAAGTGATAATTTAAATTTCAGACAGTCACAAGGTTTACTCCAAACTCTATCCTCGCGACCATAGGATATTATCACGGGATACGAAGAATTTAAGTTATATTTATGCCGACTACAACGTAAACATCAAGAAAGACTAGGGAACTCAACGAACTTACTCGGAGCCATCTTTGACTCAGCACGATATATATATATATATATATATATATATATATATATATATATATATATATATATATATATATATATATATATATATATATATATATATATT
>OY744517.1:46291577-46429077 GCA_963556195.1 Sepiola atlantica | reverse complement strand
GAACTCGGCGAAAAGTTTCGACTGGAACTGTGTGCCTCTGTCAGTTGTAATGACTGCGGGTACACCGTATGTGGCTATCCATTCCTTCAAGATTGCTTTGGCCACTGTATCTGCTGAGATGTCCTTTAATGGGATTGCAGTGGGCCAACGGGAAAATCGATCAATAATCGTTAGTAGATAGCAGTAGTTCTGGCAAAGTGGCAGGGGTCCAACGATGTCTATATGCAGATGAGAGAACCTGGCATCAGGATTGCTGAATGTTCCTATTGGGGACTTGGTGTGTCGGTAGACCTTGCAACGCTGGCAGTTTATGCAGTTGCCAGCCCAAAGTCTGACATCTTTGTTCATCCCAGGCCATACAAATCTGTCACTGATCATTTTCAGGGTGGCTCTTTTGCTGGGGTGAGAGAGTGAATGAAAATGATCAAATATGCGTCGTCGCAGTGAAGGTGGGACGTAAGGTCTGGGTGTAGGTGTTGTTGTGTCGCAATAAACCTCTTTGTCGCTAAAAGGGGTTGGTACAGGAGTGAGTTTCAAGGAAGTGTTTTGCAGAGTTTGTTGAAAGGTGGTGTCTGATGCTTGTTCCTGTGCCAGCAAATCGTGGCTAAGAAAATCCTGGGTGATGGAGTTTGTGTCTGGCCGAGAAAGTGCATCAGCCACAATGTTCTGGTCACCTTTAATATATTTAATTTCAGTGGAAAACTGTGATATATAGTCCAGGTGACGAGATTCTCTGGGTGAGTATTTGTCCGGACGTGAGGATAATGCATATGTTAATGGCTTGTGGTCTGTGTAAATAATGAATTGTCTACCTTCTAGCACATGTTTATAATGTTTAATTGCGAGGTAGATTGCTAGGAGTTCCCTAGAAAATGCGCCGTATCTGGACTGTGTTTGGCTGAGCTTGGAGGAGAAGAAAGATATGGGTACCTTGGTGTTATCAATCTCCTGATGTAGTACCGCGCCTACGGCTGATGAGCTTGCATCTGTTGTTAGAGTTAATGTAGCCTGAACATTGTCAGTGAGGTAGGTGAGTTTGGTGCAGTTGGTCAATGCGGATTTGGCTGCGTTGAATGCATGAAGTGCTTCTGCAGTGAGTGTAAGGGCTTGTTTCTGTCTTCTCCCTTTGTTCTGCAAGATATTTGTTAAGGGAGACAGGATCTTAGAACAGTCTGGGATAAACCGACGATAATAATTAACGATTCCTATGAATCGTCGCAGCTGACGGAGTGAGGTTGGAGGTTGAAATTGCTGTACCGCTTCTACCTTTTCAGGAAGGGGTGTGATTCCGCCCTCATCAATCTGGTGTCCCAAAAACTGAAGTTGCTTGGCGCCGAATATACACTTGTCTACATTGATCTTCAGACCATTTTGTGATAGTCTCTGCAGAACTTGGTGTAAATGGTGCTCATGTGTTGCTTCATCCGGGCTTGCTATGAGGACGTCATCTATGTAGGCGTATACACAGGGTAGTCCTCTTAGGACGTTATCAATGAGGCGTTGGAAGGTTTGGGCAGCGTTTCTCAGTCCAAAAGGCATGCGTTTGAACTGGAAGAGTCCAAAAGGTGTGGTCACAGCCGTTTTCGGGATATCTTCGTCTGCTACTGGGATCTGGTAGAAGGCTTTAGTCAGATCCAGTTTGGAAAAGATTGTTGCACCCTGGAGTCCTAATGTGAAATCGTGTATGTGCGGTACGGGATAGCGGTCTGGGACAGTTTGTGCATTGAGTCGCCGATAATCGACACATACACGATGGGTGTTCTGGTCTGGTTTAGGAACAAGGTGGAGAGGTGAAGCATATGGGCTTTCAGAGGGTTCAATAATTCCATCCTCGATCATCTGTTGAAATTCCTGCTTAGCGTATTTATACTTTTCAGGCAACAGACGTCGAGGGTTCGAATAGACTGGAGGTCCGGTTGTCTTTATGTGGTGTTGTGTAGAGTGTTTAATTTTATCGTCGATGTTGAATTGCTTGGTAATGTCAGGGTACTGATCCAAGACGTTGACATATTCTTTGGTGTGGTGGGTTGCTGAGCAAATTCCTGTTGGACCAAACTGTGTTAATGTTCCCTTCACCCTAATGTCTGTCATATCGTCCGAGAGTGTTTGGTTGTACATGTGGACAGACAGACCGTAGTGTGAAAGGAAATCAGCTCCTATGATGGCCATCCTGACGTTGGCTTGCACGAATTTCCAGACGAAGTTACGGCGGAGTCCTAAGTGTAGGGTGAGTTCCTTAGTGCCGTATGTCTGGATTTGTGAACCGTTTGCTGCCTGTAGCTTGAATGTCGAAGGAGTTGGTTTTTGTCCGGGTTGTGGTGGGATAACACTTATCTCAGCACCGGTATCCACCAGGAAGGAATGACCGCTGTTGCGGTCCTTTACATAAAACAAGCGACCTCTTCTTCTCCCTCCAGCTGCAGTTGTCGCTATTACTGGCTGGGATTGGCGTTTCCCTGTGGCTTGTAGTTACAGGGGCTGTTGCATTTTCTGGCCTTGTTGCCAAATGTGTAGTGGTACCAGCACATACCACCCTGGGGTTGGTTGTAAGGGGACCTCTCTCTGCTACGGCTCCCACGGTACCTGCCTCGGGACTGTGAACGACCCCTTTGTCTGCTTTGGGTTTGGAAGGCCTTTAGCATAGCCTTCAGTTCAACCATCTCAGCTTTTAACTGCTGCAGCTCGCTGTGTTGACTGCTAGGAGTGGCGAGTGCGTTGACCGTTTGTGGGCCACTGTTGGACTCGAGAATTCGATCAGCCGAGTTTGCTAGCATGTCGATGGGAGTGGTGTCTATCATCGGTGCCAGAATTTGTGTCGCACTCGAGGGAAGTTTGTCCAGCCACAATCGTCGCAGTATATTCTCGGACATGGTATTTCTTCCGAGCTGTGACTTCATGTGTCGCAGTAGTTGTGACGGTGTCCTGTCGTCGAGTCTGATGTTGTTGAATAAGTCCCGTAGCATGGCTTCTTCGAAGCGACCCATTCTTTTGATTATGGCGTCTTTTAGGGCATCATATGGGTTGACTGATGGGACGTCGTCCAACAGGTCGGTTACTTCGTCTACCACCTCTGGGGGCAAGGCTTCCACCACGCTGGCAAATTTGCTTCTCTGTGAGGTTATTCTTCTCACAGAGAATAATGCCTGTAGTTGGGTGAACCAGTTCTTTACGTTACTGGAGTTAAAAGGGGGCAGACGGTAATTCGCAGAAACTTCCAGAACGTCGTTAGTATCCGCGGTAGCCATAGTGACGATTGAAGGTAGAAGAAGTTGCTTTTGTTTTGTTTTTGTTTTTTTGTTTTTTTATCAACACGTGGTCGTGGAAAAAAAAAATGGCGGCTTCCTTTGTTGTCGAAAAGAAAGAAAAAAAAGGTTCGTATTTTCTTTTTCTTTTGTTGTTTGAATTTTAATTTCCACGTGGTCCGAGAGATAAAAATGACGTTTTTTTTGGTTTTTTTGAATTTTTTTATCAACACGTGGTCATGGCAAGGGGTGGCGGCATCTTTTGAATTTTTTTTTTTTTTTTTTTTTTTAACACGCGGTCACGAAAAAGATGGGCAGCGTGAGCGTTTGTTTTCTTTAGTTTTCTTTTTATCTCCACGTGTTCAAAACAAAGGAAGTGGCGTCTTGTAAGGTCCTTTTGTTCGTCGAAAAAGAAGAAAAAAAAGTTTGTCTTTTTCTTTGTATATATTTTTCCGACACGTGCGTGGAGAAAGAGAAGAAGAAAAAATGAAATTGTAATTTGTTTTATACTCGGGGAAAGCCGAGAAATGTTTTTGTTTTGTTTTGTTTGGGTATTTCCACGTTGCCAGGAAAAAAAATAATGGCGGCTTCTTTTCTTTTGTTTGTTTGTATATTTCTACCACGTGGGTAGAAAAAAAAAGGAAAAAGATGGATGCGTAATTCGTTTCACCACGAAAGAAAAAAACGAGAAATGATATATATATATATATTTTTTTTTTTGTTCTTGTACGAAATTAATTACTCTGCTCCATACAACAAAGCTTGCACGTCGGGTCACCAATTGTTAGGATCGAGGGTCGTGTTCCCCCGATTATAAACGTGTTCAGTAAATCAAGCAATGTTGCATGGAAAGACAGAGTAATAATTAATAAACAAAAATGAAGTAGTTCAAATAAGGTTTATTGAACGTGTGTGTACGTGGAATGGTGAAGTGTGTGATGTATGCATGTGTGTCGATGGAAAAACAGTTCTTGAAAAGGTATAAGAAGAAATGAATCCGGCGTAGGAAAAGTCTTTGAAAAGCCGTACACAAAGAAAACGAGTTGAGAACTCTTACCGTTGTTTGCCCACATGTGTTGGTAGTTGTTATGCTGGTTGAGAAGAAAAGCGTGAGACGAAACGCTAGTGTATTAGCGTCGTTCTGCCGACCAGAGAAGAGTGAAATGGAACGCTAGTGCCAGCGCACTTCTGCCGATGCTGGTCGGTGAAAAAGAGAGAGAATTTCCGTATTGCCCCGGCTTTTATAGTCCGAAGGGCAGATAACTCTGGTGTCGCTTTACAGCGCCACCTGTCGGTGAAAAAGCGACACCTACCGGCAAACCGGTGTAGTTACGTTTTGAAAGGAGGAGGTAACTGCTACATGTCTTGTTTTTTTTTTCCAACGTTTTCACAAAAATCAATATGGCCGCTCCAGGTGCATTTGTTAGTAATTCCCCCCAAATCGGCCATGTTTGTTTTCGAAATTACGGTGTCAAAACTATTGATTTCTAATAAATAGCACTTCAAACGGGTTCAAAATACAAACAAATATCACATGCAAGTTTGAAACTAACAGCTTACAGTTACTTTTATTTGTTGTAATTTGTTTTTTTTGCGTTTTTACACTGCTGAGTCTCGTAAAAGATTCCCATTGTGTGTATTTAGGTAGCATATTTTCATTTAGGCAAACATTATTAAATAACACGGAGTGGTTTTGTTTGATGCGACTTTTTTTTTTTTTTTTCAATTTTCCGAATTGTCCATCTAATGTTTCGGTCAAATTGATGATCCATGGGTTTCTTGTTCCATTCTTTTTTCTTTTTGGCAAGTACTTTCGATTTGAATCGTCAAATCATCTTCAGGCGGTATTAGTTTTAGTGTCTTTACAAATTATGACTTTACTGTTGTGCTCATTTTTTAATTATATCTGCAAGTAGTTTATAACTTGAAAAAGCGTCTGTAAAGTTGAAATGTACACGAGAGCGTGATGGCGTTCTACACATATGAGAGATTTAAAAGTTTGACTGTTTAAACAGTTAAGAAATTGATGACGTTAAAGAAAGTGCATACAATTCAAACGCATAACTACCTAATGGCTATATATATATATATATATATATATATATATATATATATATATATATATATATAATAGAAAATTAGATTCCGATGACCATTTCTTTATTAATTTTTCAAAACAAATCAGCGACAAACTGTTTCGTCATCACTTATGTATTTTGGTTATCTATCTTGGCTTTTCTATAAGTGTGACTCGTCGTCAAAAGGAATACATCAAAAAATAAAATTTTAAAAGCATTTATATATGTACTTTCATTTCGGAAGTTTCTGTTTACGTTTATGAATAATGAACCTACACATAAAAATGCTTTATTAATGTGAGTTTTATTATTTCTGTTTTTTTATTTTCTGATGTTTTGGGACACGATTTTGATTTTTCCTTCTGATGAGTCAAACTCAGAGAAAATCCAAGATATATTACTCCTGTATGTTGGTTGTCTAAGTGATGACGAAACGGTCTGTTAAGGACTAGATCCTTTTTAAAATGAATAAAGTGTTAACTAACTGTGCCAGAAAAATAAAAGAATAATAAAAAAGTTTTGACTGTAATTCAATTTCCAACCGAATTTCGTGCAACCCACTTTCTCTCTCAAATCCAAATCGCTTCTCCTTCCTTCCCAGCTGTCCTCTTCATTTATATCAGCTGATACTTACATATGCAAATCTGAGACTCCCATAAAAACTTGCACCTGTGAAGAGAAGCCCTTTTTTAATCTGCAGACACGACATGCGAAGCACCTCGTTCTTTTTCCTGACGGTGAGTGTTCCTCTTGATTGTCACACATTAATTTCTGTGAGTTTTATTAAATTTTAATTATATGATTTCAGAAAGGGTTTCGAAAACTAGCAATAACAGATACTTGGTTTCGCATACAAATGAAACACACTAAAAAAGTGATAGATGGGTTTGCCCGAAAGAATTTTATTTAATTTATAGAATAAAATAAATTGGTTGATTCTATTATTTTTACATATTTATCTTGTCATCATCGAGGAAGCCCATGAACTACATCGCCTTGGTTTCAACACTGATAATATTAGTAATCACCCCCACCTCTTGCAAATGGTTTTGACCTTAAAGATAAAGGTTGAAACAGAAAAGCACAAATCAAATGGCTTCAACTGATTAAATATATAACGGCACAGAAACCAAGAATTTACTTGCACCCGTTTTACTTATTTACGGTTAATGTTTATATTAATTAAGCATGTGTATGTGCACATTTTCCTTGTGACTAAGGTGATTGCATAGTGAATTATAAAGTTTACTACAATCTCTTCGGCTTGATGTTAATAAGTATTAGATATTTTATTTTTCTAATAAAGTTTGCAAACAAAAATGTAGATGTTTGAATAATTGAGGATTGGATTTGATTATTAAATATTGCAATACGATTGTAAATAAATAATCTTATATATAATAAGTGTTTGAATTTAATTCTGAAAAGGAGGTCGTAATGTAAATAAAATATAAGCCGGTTTTTGGGCGCCATTTTCATTTTCCATTTGTAAGAAAATCAGCCATTATCTCTGTTGATTATCTAATTAAAATAAACGGTGAATATTGGGAAGTAATTGTTATGGAAAGAAATATTGAGCCGGATATAATACACAATCAATGAAATCGATTGGAACTTCAAATTGTTTTTCGTCAAAAAATCGCGTAATTGAGTAGCTATTCAGAATGAAATATTGATTTTGTAGGAAGAAACAATCGAAAAATAGACCGGCTTTACTTAATTAAATAGATGTGTTTAGCAAAAGCCGGTTCACTGTTGTCTTTAAAGAATTCTTTCGATGACCGAAAAATACAAATTACAAAATGCTGAACTTTTACCGGGTATCCACAAACAGAGGAAGGAAGGAAAGAAGAAGAAGAAGAAGAAGAAGAAGAAGAAGAAGAAGAAGAAGAAGAAGAAGAAGAAGAAGAAGAAGAAAACGGCCAAAAGATCCTGTCCTCAATTGCTTGATGCAGTTGAATTACTCAAAAATATCGTTTAAGGTATAATAATAATCATTTAAGTTCTTAAGTTTAAGGTTTTATTTTCAATAAGAAAAGAAAGAACAAATATGGTAGTGAGAGGGAAAACAGAAAAGAAGGAAGAAAAGGTTGCAGTTACGGGAAAGACAAAATAAAGGAAGTGGGGGGGGGGGTAAAACAATGAAGGAAGAAACGGATGTGATGGTGAGAAAGAAGAAAGGAAGTAAGAAAGAGTTGTAGTGGGAGGGAAATACAGGATAAAAGAGTTCGATTGGGAGAAAAAGAAGAAAGGAAAAAAGGTGGTAGTTGAAGGAGAAGAAAGAATGAAGGAAGAAAGGGTGGTAGTGGGAAGAGAAGGAGAATGTCTGGTAGTGGGAGGAGAAGAAGAATGTCTGGTAGGGGGAGGAGAAGAAAAAACGTGTGGTTCGTGGGAAAGAAAAAAAAGGGTGGTAGGAGTAGGAAAAGACGAAAGGAAATAAAGAAGGAAAGGGTTGCGGTCGGAGGGAAAGAAGGAAAAGAAAAGTAAAAAGGTGGTTGTGAGAGGAAAAGTAGAAAAGGAAGAAAAGGTGGTAGTAAAAGGGAAAGAAGAAAAGATTAAAAATTGGTGGAAGTGGGAGGAAAAGAAGAAAATAAGAGAGAATGGAAAAATGCCTTGATATTTACATTAAAAAATAGAATAATTCTAATTACACTGCTATCTCTCATAAACCATAACATTTTATTATCTAAAGGACAAGCTGGTTTATTGTTTACTGCTGTTTCAAAGAATTGTTTCTAAAAAATTAAACTTTCAAAAAGCTGAATTCTTACCGGATATCCAGAAAAAATAGATACAGAGAAATGAAGAAAAAAAATGATAAAAATGACCATGTCCCCAATGTATTTAATGTAATTGTTATATAATATTGGGAGGCCCTATTTTTAAAAGGTGTACTTCAGCTAGTATAGATTGTGACCGAGGTCAGAATTATCTAGCTGCGTATATGTCAGATTGACACAAATTTGTGGAAAACAAATCTGTTCTCCCACATATGAGACAGGCAACCTTAAGATCAAAGAAACAAAGGATATGGGTCAATAATTGTCAGAAATGAAAACAGACAGTTCGAGGCGCGATGCTGTTCAGACAAAGAAACGAGGGGTTCAATGGTCTTTGCTATGGAGCTTGAAGTGAGCAGACGTGCCATGATAAGCTGAACCTTTAAGTTAAGTCTCGGATGAGACGAAGAAGGCAAATAGACTAGTTTTACTTATATATATATATATATATATATATATATATATATATATATATATATATATATATATATATATATATATATATATATATATATGTTTAGCAAAGCCGGTTTACTCTTGTCTTCAAATAATTGTTTCTACAAGAAACACAACTGCTGAACTGCTGAATTCTTACGAGATATCCAGATACTATAGTAATAGAGAAATGAAAAAGAAGAAAAAAAACGCCAGAGCCTGCCCGCAATAGCTTGAAGTAGAATTACTCCAAAATATCGTTTAATTTTCAATATATGCGTTAAAAATAGAATAATTCCAATTACATTATCATAAACCATAACATTTTATTATCTAAAGGCATAGCTGGTTTACTGTTTACTGCTGTTTCAAAGTATTGTTTCTAAAAATGATTAAACTTTAAAAGAGTTGAATTCTTACTGGATATCCAGAAAAATAGGTATGGAGAAATGAGGAAGAAAATAACGACAAAAATAGATCCTGTCCCAAAAAACTTGATAAAGAAGTATTTCGAAATAGGGGTTACTAGCTGGACCTGTAATCTGGCGTTGCCTGGGAAAACCGAAAAAAATACTTCTTCCACCCCTGAACTCATATAAATATTATTACGAAAAAGTTAAATGTAAATCACATAAATACTTTAGAATTTATCTTTTTTTTTTCGTCATAAATCTATGAATAAGTTTATGAAACGGAGTTCTGTTAATGTAATGTGATTAGTATTGTTATTAGCATCATCAGCAATTAGTACTACTAGGAAAATAAATGGTGAATATCGGGAAATATATGTTACGGAAAGAAATATTGAGCCGGATATAGTATGTAATCAATGACATCGATTGGAATTTCCAAATTATTTTGCAAAAGAATTCCGTAATTGACTAGCTATACAGAATGAAATATTGATGGGGTAGGTAGAAATAAACCATAACATTTTATTATCTAAAGGCAAAACTGTTTACTGCTGTTTCAAAGATTTGTTTCTATAAAGCAAAATTAAACTTTCAAAAGGCTGAATTCTTACCGGATATAGAGAAATGAAGAAAAAACGACAAAAAGATCCTGTCCCCAATAACTTGATAAATGATAAATACTCGGAAATATGAATTTATTTTCAACTAGCTGGACCTGTAATCTGACGTTACCCAGGAGAATTGAAGAATCAAAGAAAATCATGCTCCCGCCCCTGAACCTATATTGATATTGTTATTAGCATCATCTATTAATACTACTGCTAATAATGCTGGTATCAATAGTATGACGATAACATTTGTGCATAATAGTAAATAAGGAGACATTAATACTATTATTAGTAGTCGTAGTAGTAGTAGTGGTAATGGTATCACTCTAAGTTCTGTTGATGTAATGTAATAAAATAGACAATAATGATTCGTGTTATAAGCACAATCAGAAATATTATTAGTAGTAGTAGTAATGGTATCACTCTTAACATGACGATATAATGTATGCATTTAACAGTAAATAAGAAATAAAATAACATTAATGAAGAGAGGCTAATAATTAATATAAATGTTTATGTACATTATTCAACAAAAGCAGCATAACATTCTTTTACAGTTTTCTAACCTCAGTTCTTAAAAGTAGAAACATACCTTTACCTCTTATTGGAATTAAAGTCTTAAAATCAAATCTGCTGAAACGGTGTGACGGAACTAATTAAAATAATAGTCGAAACTGATCCTTTATATCTATTTGCGTTTTTTTTTCTTGCACTTTCTATCATGTGCTCACTATACTAAAAGCATGAGTATTATGCACATGGAGAATATTTTAAGCGGTCTACATATAATTGTAAAACAAATCAGGTGCCATTGTTGTTATTTTTGCCCCAAAATGAACATATATTTTACAAAACCAGACAAATACAAAAATCAGAGTACGAATAAATTTTATTTTTAGATTGTGAATATCATTCAAATTAAACCCATCAATTTTAAATAAATTTCAATTGCAACTTCCCTCATCTCAATATTCATTGGAATTTGTTGATTTGGTAGAAAACATTTCTAGTCGATCATGTGAAAGGTGTTAACACTGTACAGTGCATTGAAATACAGTGCGATCTGATTGCTGATGCATTTTCTCCCATTCTGAGCATGGGTGTATTTAGTAAATGCTGGTCTTAAAGGTCTAAATCATCATAATCGGCTTAACATCCATTTTACATGCTGGCATGTGTTGGGCGGTTTTTAGAAATTTACTTCCAAACTAACCTATTTCTGGCTAGGTCTTTATTTGTCCCTCTCAAGTTCATCCTTATCACTTCCTCCCATCTTTTCCCTGGTTTACCACTGACAATTAACCGTTACTTCAACTCTTCTACATCTACTAAGGCTCACCCATTCTTTCAACGTCTCCTGTTCTTTATACATCTCCATATACTGTCCTCTCAGGTCATCAAATCAAGTCTATCTTTAAGACTCACATTACACACCCACCGTATTATACTCATATTATTTCTCTCCATGCAACGCATGTGCTCAACCCTCACTGGTCAAGTTTCACTTCCATACATTGTCACACTGCATACACATGCCTGATAGACTCTTCTATTGGTCGACAATGGTAACGCTAAGTTTAAGGCATTGAGAGAAATGTTATAATAACTCGTTTTTCGTCCATGATTAGAAAAACCTTCCTCCTCCCATGTCACTGAAATTGCTAACCTAGCAATTTCAGTGACATGGGAGGAGGAAGGTTCTTTCTAATCATGGACGAAAAAAGAGTTATTATAAAAACCAGGGGTCTACTGCAAAATTGCACCTGAAGCAGTCATCAAAGTCATCAAAGTCTTAAAGAGAGTTGGGTGAGCAGGATCTGTGAAAAAATGGAAAAATAAAAATAGTTCTGAGAAATACTGGGCAATGCTAGGTGCCTCTGAGAACAATATAAGTACCCACATTTTGTTAATTGGGGACTCCTTTTTACCTGCCACAAAAAGCTGTTAGTCAGAAATAAAAGCTGAAACGAATTTTAATATAAAGTCCTCAGCTTGCCTCAATCTGTCTTGCTCCCCAAATCAATCTGTCTTGCTCCTCAAATAATTTTAATATAAAGTCCTCAGCTTGCCTCAATCTGTCTTGCTCCCCAAATCAATCTGTCTTGCTCCCCAAATAATTTTAATATAAAGTCCTCAGCTTGCCTCAATCTGTCTTGCTCCCCAAATCAATCTGTCATGCTCCCCAAATAGAACAAATGAGATATAAACATGGAAATAGTCTTGCTGCTATCTACATTGTCGAAAAACGCATGAGATAGAAATATTGAAAAATCCCTTCTATGTATAAAAAGAAAGTGTTCACTCAATAATTATTTCTTTCTACAAAGAAAACCAGAGTTTGTCTTGATTTGTTTTCATCACTTGAAGTGACCTTTGCTTCAACAGTTGATACCAAACCTGCTGACCAGTGCTGAACACCACTCTCTTGATCTTTAAAACTCAACGTGGGGAGAGTGGGGAATTGACCAGCCTAGACGTTGCAGTCTTCGTCAGGAAAGAAATATTCTTCAACTGGATATCGGTGACTTACTGAAAATGTATGACACATTTTGGTGACATCATGAGGACAGAGTACACAAACACTTGCCATCTCTAACAAGTAATCATTAATCAGTTTCAATCCTCTCATATCATGCTTAAACATTAAACCGAAAATCTATTCATCACATTAACCTTATCCTCAAGTGGCTTTTGACCTTTATAAGTGACTCATTAGGTAAAAATATCATATATTTTACTCTTATTAGAGTGAATTGACAAATTATATCGTCTTTTTTGCATTTGGACATGAGTTTAATTGAAGATATATCAATACATCCATGAACATTTGTCATCTCTAACAAAAAGCCTCGTAACTCTTGCTTCCCTTATTTTGTCCTTTAGTCCTCACATTTAATGAGCGATGTTTCTGACAAAGGGGGAAGAATTGCTGTTTTCTGGGTCGGAATCTATCCATCTAAAACTTATCGTTGGCTAGTTTTTGACCGTGAAGTAGTTTTTTTTAGCTCCTTACATCAAGTGGCCTCATACATTGTCTAGAGCGATATCCATAAAAAATTTAATCAGAACTAAACATAAAAAGACCACATATTTCACAAGAATATGTTTTCTCTCCAGTGTGTTAGGATTAGGGTTAAATTTATTCCAGTGTAAATGTATTTATTGACTCTCACATCCATATTCTCTCATTAGCAGTAGAGAAAATGGATGTCTAAGAATCTCAACAAATAAGCTACATCCGAGTTTCTATAACAAAGTTTCAGCAAATTTGACAGTTTCCAGTCAATAAAAGCAGACGTCAAATCACACTTAACAGTCGGCCCTCAGATGTGTTCAGTTGTTGTTTCCTCTACTCCAACTAACCCAGCATTCTTTTATGATTATAAGATTCATATATTTAACAACAAAATGACATTTTGCTTTTTCTGAGTTCTCAGAGATAAAAGAGGGTCTCCCCTCCTGGGGATAACACTTGATTTCTTTATAAGTTACATTTATATTTCTTTATAAGTTATATTTATATACCCCTTTTTCTGAGATTCGAATACTGCTCAAACCTTGAGTAAGTGAAACAATGGAGAATGCTATTCATCTCCTCAATAACTATGTTATAGTTTCGTTTTCTTGTGGTCTTTGATTAGTTTTTTTCAGACTCCAAGACACGGTTGGTCTTATGTAATATCCAGCTTAGTATTGTTACTTGTCGCATCACTAGAAGGTGCACCATCATTTTCCTCGTATAAGACAGTGCATTGCAATGGCGAGGGGATCTTTTTTTATTTTGGAAGACGTCCTACCAGTTTCTATTATTTTAATATTAGGTCATGGTTTCTAAGGGTTAGTATACTCATGTTAATGCGTCCTGATGAATCTCTTTACAGAGAGGGCAAAGACACTTGAGGATGGCGTAAAGTAAGCTTACAAATTCTCTCTTTTGGCAGTTTATATTCACACTCGAGGATGGTGTCTAGTAGGTAATTCAAACTCTCCAGTTGGCAGTTTATATTCACATATGTACAACTAAAATTGATTTATGTGAATAAGGGTGATAAATTTTGTAAGTATATGGCTTTTTTCTAGTGGATATTTGTATTGTACAGTTAATAATGATTTGAGCCAAATTGCAAAAAGTTTGAAGGAGTTTGAAGGTTTTTCTTTGTTGTGTTTGCATGCACACAACTTTATTTTACTTGGAAAAGAGAACATGTAAACAAATTATGTTTTTGCAAGTTTTTTATATGTACAACTGAAGTTGATTTCAAAATAAAAAAAGATCTACATGTTTCTCAAGAATATGTCATTTCTATTTTTTTTCTCAAGTGTGTTTGCATCTAAATTTGATTTCAGAGTAAAAGAGTCACACACTTTACATGGCTTTTCTCTTTTTTTTCATTTTCACTCAGTAAGATCTCAGTAATCAAGTGTTAGGGTTAGGTTAGGGTTAATTAGGCGAACACTTGATTTCTTTTCTGACCGCCAGTATGGATTTAGACAAGCACGATCTACTGCAGACATCTTAACAGTCATCTCTGAATGCATGTATGATACACTGGACAAGGCAGATGAAGCTATGGCAGTAGCGCTTGATATATCCAAGGCCTTTGACAAGGTATGGCATAACGGGTTTCTCCTAAAAATTCACTCATTACTGGACGAATATTTAATATAATTAGATCCTTCCTAACCAAAAGAAAGATCCAGGTTGGCCTCGATAGCTGTTCATCTAAGCAACATGAGATAAATGCAGGTGTACCCCAGGGATTCATCCTCGGACCTTTGTTCTTCCTGATTTCCATAAACGACCTCCCTGATAACATCGAGTCTGAGATAGGTATATTTGCTGACGACACCATGCGTTACTCTCATCATATGGGCAAAATGGGCGCTTACATATCCGAGGCAATGGCTGAATCCTTAGAAATTGACCTCCAGGCTGTAGTGGATTGACGTCATAAATGGTTGTTAACTTTTAATGCTGTAAAGACAAAGCTTCTTTCCTTCAATAACTACAAGAAACCTCTTCAACCACCGATTGCCATGGCAAATAACACCCTACCAGAGAGTTCAACATTCAAACTACTCGGCCAAACATTCACAGGTAACATGAATTGGAACAAATACATTGAAGACATTGCCAAGGCTGCTGCAAAGAAGGTGAGTTCCCTCTACCGTGCTAGTAAACTCCTCACACCTGACATTATCCCGTATCTCTACAAAGCCACCATCTGTCCATGTATCGAATATTGTTGTCACATCTGGGCTGGTGCATCATCCACTGGTCTCTCCCTCTTAGACAAGGCCCAAAAAAGTCACCAACTTGATAGGTCTTTCGCTATCCACCAAGCTCCAGCCCCTTTCCCATCACCGCAATGTTGCATCCTTGTGCTTGTTTTACAAATACTTCAATGGATTGTGTTCCAATGAACTAGCTGCTCTAGTGCCCTTGACGCAAATACACTAGAACAACCCGACAATCAGCTAGGTCCCATCCATTCACTGTGGAGGTCCCCAGATGCTGGAGAGCTCTCTACTCCAGCAGCTTCTTTCCTCATGCTGCCAGCCTTTGGAACTCTCTCCCTGCCCCATTTCCTTGACATTACTGACATGCAGAGGTTTAAAACTAATGGAAACAGACATCTCGCTGCACAGCTCTCAACTTAGGATGACACCCTAAACCTAGTCCCTAATTCTCAGTAGCCACTTTACGTCTACAGTGGCATCCTGCCTTGTTTGAGGTAAAATATCTTTAAAAGAAATGTTTTAAGTGTTCATTTAAGGTCTACCCTACTTCTCAAACCTTGAGTTAGTGAAACAGTGAAGAATATTAATTTTCCTCTCCTTAATTGACCATGTAACTATGTAATAGCTTATCTTTTTTGTGGTCTTTTCTGGATCTTGCCAGAGTCCAGGACAAGAATTTATTTACTCCGGTAGAGTAACCAGTGTAGTGCTGTTACTTGAAGTACACTAGAACACGCGCCATTCCTTGTATGAGCTAATGTCAAGGGGATCTTATTTTAATGTTATTTTGAATGAAGATGGTGTCTAGTAGACATTCAAACTTTCACCAGTGTGTCCGTACATGCATTTTTAAAGCGGATTTATCTGAAAATGCTGAATCACACACTTCACAAACATAAGGTTTTTCACCAGTGTGTATCCGCATGTGGATTTTAAAATGGGAAGGCTGTGAAAATCCTGAGCCACACACTGCACAGAGATAAGGTTTTTCTCCAGTGTGCGTTCGCACATGTACAACTAAACTTGATTTCTGAGTACAGGAATATCCACATACTTCACAAGAATATGGCTTTTCGCCAGTGTGTGTCGAAATATGTTTAACTAAACTTGATTTCTGAGAACAAGAATATTCACATACTTCACAAGAATATGGCTTTTCACCAGTGTGTTTCCGTAAATGTACAATTAAACTTGATTTATTTGAAAATGAGGAAGTACACCTGTCACAAGAATAGGGCTTCTCCCCAGTGTGCGTTCGAATATGTTTCACCAAATATGATTCTTGAATAAAAGAAGATCCACAAATTTGACAAGAAAATCGCTTTACACCAGTGTGTTTTTGCATATGCACAATTAAATTTGATTTCTGAGTAAAAGAAGATCCGCATTCATCACAGGAATATGGCTTTCTCCAGTGTGTGTTCGGACATGTTTAGTAAGGTTTGATTTACGTGAGCAAGAATAACCACATGTTTCACACGAATATGGATTTTCTTCAATGTGTTCTTTCATGTGTTGTGCTAAAATAGAATCATGACTAAAAGAAGAGTCACAAACTTTGCAAGAATATGGCTTCTCTTCAGTGTGTGTTCGAACATGTTTTGCCAAATCTGATTCCCGAATAAAAGAACATCCACAAATTTGACAAGAAAATTGCTTTCCAACATTATGGTTTTTCATATGCCGAAGTAAACTTGCTTTCTTAGTAAAAGCAGATCCACATGCATTACATGAATATGGCTTTTCTCCAGTGTGAGTTCGCAGATGTTTCGTAAAGTTTGATTTATCTGAAGAAGAATAGCCACAGGTTTCACAAGTAAACTTACTCTTTTTTATGCGTTTTAGCATGTGTTGTGCTAAAGTTGAATTTTTAATAAGTGAAGAGTCACAAACAACCCTGCGTAGTTTCTGTTTAGTGTGTTTTTCCATTGCTTTTTCCTGTTTATAGGTACTTGAAAATGATGAATCACATTTGTCATAAGAATATTGTTTCTATGCAGTATGGAGGTTTCAGCTTTTTGTTACAACTTAAAATCCAGTGATTTTCATTTCTTTATCACAAAAAATCATCCAATGCTTTCAAACAGGAACATCTGTAAATAAAAATATAAATCAAATTTAAATATTATTTACATTTAAATGCATTCAATGAACTTATTATTATTATTAGAGAAACTCATAAGCTTTGAGTACAATTCAATCCCCAGTCAATAATGTTGGATATTCCCATTTGATAGATATCTTAACGGATAAATGCATTGGGTATTTATTTACCTCCTCTCCAGGAGGTTAGGCACAAGAACAGTTTTTCTTACTCCCACAAGGTAAGATGTGACCCAAGGTTGGGTCGGGAGAGTGGGACTTGAAAAGCCAGCGCCTGAGAAGGTGAGCACTCTGGCCTACAAAAAATGCCTGGGCAGCCCCGTTGGTATTCCCCGGTAGGGGCGCCTCAGGCAGTAAGCAATAAACTTACCCCTCCCCAAAGAGGAGAGGCAAAGCCTAGGAGGGTGGACCTCATAAAACTGCACAGGACAAACTCATAGACCGGCGGAATCAAGCCCCGAAGGCCAAGACGATACCAGTCTATGGGGTGCAGTATCCATCAGAACAGATACTACACTTTGATCTTGGCCAAAAGGCCAAGCAAGATAAATGCATTGGGTAGGATATATTCTAAAGCCAATTCTATCCAGATGTTGTGAGTTCGATCCCTGGTGACTAAACAAAATGAATGTATATGAACAGTGAATGTAAGTAGTCAATAAAAGTTGCATTTTGTTCTTTTACCATTTCTTTTTTTGCGTAGATGTTTCTATTTACTTGAGAGTCAGCTCTTCTTTGGGTCAGTTGGTGACTTATATTTTTGGTGGATAAGATTTACTGGTCGTTGGTTTCAGGTTTCAGTTGTTTGTTGCTTTTTTTATGTTCTTTGTTAGGCTCTTATTGGAGAAGTAGATTTGTTTTGAATTTCGTTGCACATAAACAAATGGCCACACAAAAATTTCCTGTGGCCAATGTATGTGCATCAGATTTTGCTATTACTTACATTTTCAAAGCTCACCTGATAATATGTGGGGTTTACTAGGAATTTACTCTATTAATCAGTTTAGTTCTGGTGAGATGTAACATATCACTCAATAAGTCCAGGACCTAACATGGTTTTTAAACCATTATTATATATATATATATATATATATATATATATATATATATATATATATATATATATATATATATGTTTACATGTTATTATAGCCTTATATAAATTATCAAATCTTTCTCTCTCTTATATATATATATATTAGAAATTGAAAAAAACTAAATATTAGTAGAGCCGTTATGCATGGCACAGGCAATCCTCTGTTACTTATGCTGGGGGAATGTCATCGTCACATATATTATCGCAGCTATTGGGTAGTCTGTTTTGTTTGTGGCTTCTTCAGAGACGCAGTATAGCAGATTCGGTCGCTTCCTGTGGTGGTCCTATTGAAACCTGTTGATCTCCAATGCTGTCGCTTGAAGGATCAAGGCCATCATTGACCAAGTAATCGGCCTCATCATCCATCACAAGCATGGTGATGGATGATGACCAATTCTGAAAAGGCTTTCAACCTTCCGTTAATGAGCATTTCACTGACAACCTTAGTGCTTATTCTGGATTTGCAGGTCAGCCATTTGGTGAGCCATTGGTGAACACACAAAGAGTCAGTTCTTCTGTGTATGACAAGGTTCACCCCTTTATAACTGCATCCAACTATGTTACATTTATGTGTCGCATGTTCAATTCTGGCCACAACCAGCATGCACCTTTAATCTTGGTTCTGTGCAATTCAACTAAGACAACTTTGGCCAGAGAACTTGTGTAAACCCACACGTTAAGTTTCTCGCTATTGACACACCATTCTCCATTCCTCGCCCAGTTGGCGGTCTCTATTAGCATACATCTCAATAGGAGATCGTCCATCCAGTCATCCCATCCTTCTGTTATTGCACTTGCTCTTTACTTAATAACAGTGGCTGTTACTCATAGCCAGCTGCATACTTGATGTTCAATGAAAGTTTTCACTTAACCATAACTGTATATTTTATTTATATACTCATGAAACAATTTTTTATTAATTCATTTGATTAATTATCGGCTGTTCTGGCATTTCACCTGGGTAATATTATGTGTATTTTTTGTAGCTCTGTATTAGTGAAAAAGATGGCCGTCTGACTAGGATGTTAAAATCCATGTTTTTCTCGTGGGAACATGAATCAATGCGTGTTACTTGTATATGATTTTTTAATGTTTGCTACTTAAAATATATTTCTTTTCTGGAAGCGTAGATGAAAAATCCTGACTTGAAACACACATTTTGATTGTTTAGATATGTACTAAACGAACACTTTTCTATTGTAATAGTGTCTGGGAAGTCTCACATAAAGTAAGGAACTGTCCACTCCCCAAACAGTTAAGCTGGACACTCAGGCTCCATCCTTTGACTGCTCCAAAATTTTGCTGGCTAATCCAAAGTGCAATGCTTTCATCTATGTACATGTTGGCGACATATGCTGAAGTCGTATTTGTTGTATAATAAAGAGAGGGGGCAGAAGGAGACCCTTATTTTAGGGCATCTTAAACATATCTGCTCATGGCGCTTATTCTATACTCTGATCCCACCATTTCACACCCATCATCTGATGAAGGTGATATAGGATCGCCTGTGCTAACTATGATAAATGAAGACAATCATTCACACCGGGATATTTCAAACTAGACCATGAAACAATTGAAAGCGACAACGGTTCTGAAAAGAGTTGCACCTGCAAATCTTACAAGCTATCTCGGCTGTGTGATGATAGATAAATAGACAGCTTCATCCATTAAGAATGTGTTCTTTGATTGATTAACATCAACAGGTTATGGTTGCAGTGCCAACATTTAATTATTTTACATTTTAATATTTATATTATTTTTTGTAGGCATTTTAACTTTTAGCATCTCGAATGTACTTTTGAGGTGCATTGATCTAGAACGGTTAATGACGAGAGAAAGAAAAAAGAAATTGTTCATTAGAAAATCGTTTATTCCAGAAGGGCAAAGTTAGACTCAAGGTCGGTTTTTAAATTTTGGGAATTTCGGCTTCCTAACAAATGATCACTTTGAAGGGAACAAAAATCCTCTTTGTAGTCTCGCCAGCAATGTCACAAAGGGCTGGGGTCTAACAGAACCAGGAACCATGTGTGCCATACTCGGGCAGCAGACACTTGACTCCTTTTCATACACATAAGCTCACTACTTGTATCCACCTTCTTTCAAAAATCGAGGAATGTAATCTTTTTCTATTACATCTGATTTTTACCTTCAGCTGGTGCTTAAAGAACGCGATCAGATTCTGATCAGCAAAAGACTCAATCCCTTGAGGTTCATGCAGGCGCAACATCAATATCACTGTTCATGCTACACCAGGATCGCCAGAAACACCATTCGTCTTTCCCTGTCCCATGCAGGTCCGATGTTGTTGATTACGTAGGATACGTTTAGTGGCATAGGCTGCTTGGGATTGATACAGTTACAAATGGTAGAGGTAATATTGTTCTTATTTATTTTGGGAATTTTGGCTTCCTAAGAAATGATCACTTTGAAGGAAAAATATCCTCTTTCAATCTGTCATGAATGAGAGAGCCTCACGTGGTACGCAATGAATCCAACAGTTAAAAATGGAGGAAGTAATACCGGATATTGTTCTTATTTACTTACCTTCCTGTGTGAAAAATCCAAGATTGTCTGGGAGCAACAACTTGAAATATGAAAGTTTCTTATCTATCTGTACATACAGACAGAAAAATTGACTGCTTTTATCATAGTTAGCTGTATATATGTCACAGGCGATCCTATGTTGCTTACATCGGAGAGATAGTCTGTCCATTAGACTGGCGAATTGCATTAAATGGGATGTTGGAAATCACGGTAAATCATTGAGCAGGGTTCCGATAGGTGAATCTTCACTCATTTATTATAAGCTTAACATTATTATTATACTATAACATTGGTATTATACTATAACGTAATTATTATACTATAACATAATTCATATACTATAACATTATTATTATACTATAACATTATTATTATACTATAACGTAATTATTATACTATAACATTATTATTATAAAATAACGTAATTATTATACTATAACATTATTATTATACTATAACGTAATTATTACACTATGACATTATTATTATACTATAACATTATTATTATACTATAACATTATTATTATACTATAACGTAATTATCATACTATAACATTATTATTATACTATAACGTTATTATTATACTATAACATTATTATTACACTATAACATTATTATTACACTATAACATTATTATTATACTATAACATTATTATTATACTATAACGTAATTATTATACTATAACATTATTATTATACTATAACGTAATTATAATACTATAACGTAATTATTATACTATAACGTAATTATTATACTATAACGTCATTATTATACTATAACATTATTATTATACTATACTGTAATTATTATACTATAACATTATGATTATACTATAACATTATTAGTATACTATAATATGATCATTATACTATAAGGTAATTATTATACTATAACATTATTATTATTATACTAAAACATTATTATTATACTATAACATTATTATTATACTATAACATTACTATACTATAACGTTATTATGATACTATAACCTTATTATTATACTATAACATTATTATTATACTATAACGTAATTATTATACTATAACGTTATTATACTATAACGTAATTATTATACTATAACGTAATTATTATACTATAACATTATTATTATACTATAACATTATTATCATACTATAACGTAATTATTATAATATAACATTATTATTATACTATAACATTATTATTATACTATAACGTAATTATTACACTATAACGTAATTATTATACTAAAACGTAATATTTATACTATAACATTATTATTATACTATAACATTATTATCATACTATAACGTAATTATTATACTATAACATTATTATTATACTATAAAACTATTATCATACTATAAAACTATTATCATACTATAACGTAATTATTATAATATAACATTATTATTATACTATAACATTATTATTATACTATAACGTAATTATTACACTATAACGCAATTATTATACTATAACATTATTATTATACTATAACATTATTATTATACTATAACGTAATTATTATACTATAACATTATTATTATACTATAACATTATTATTATAATATAACGTAATTATTATACTATAACATAATTATCATAATATAACGTTATTATTATACTATATCATGATTATCATAATATAACGTTATTATTATACTATAACATTATTATTATAATATAACGTAATTATTATACAATCACATTATTATTATACTAAAACATTATTATACTATAACATTATTATTATACTATAACGTTATTATTATACTATAACATTATTATTATACTATAACATTATTATTATACTATAACGTAATTATTATACTATAACATTATTATTATACTATAACGTAACTATTATACTATAACATTATTATCATACTATAACATTATTATTATACTATAACATTATTATTATACTATAACATTATTATTATACTATAACATTATTATTATACTATAACGTAACTATTATACTATAACGTAATTATTATACTATAACATTATTATCATACTATAACATTATTATCATACTATAACATTATTATTATACTATAACGTTATTATTATACTATAACATTATTATTATACTATAACATTATTATTATACTATAACGTAATTATTATACTATAACATTATTATTATACTATAACGTAACTATTATACTATAACATTATTATCATACTATAACATTATTATTATACTATAACATTATTATTATACTATAACATTATTATTATACTATAACGTAACTATTATACTATAACATTATTATTATACTATAACATTATTATTATACTATAACGTAATTATTTTACTATAACATTATCATAATATAACGTTATTATTATACTATAACGTAATTATTATACTATAACATTATTATACTATAACATTATTATTATACGATAACATTATTATTATTCTATAACGTAATTATTATACTATAACATTATTATTATACTATAACGTAATTATTATACTATAACATTATTATTATTATATAATATTATTATTATACTATAACGTAACTATTATAATATAACATTATTAGTATACTATAACGTAATTATTATAATATAACGTTATTATTATACTATAACATTATTATAATAATATAACGATATTATTATAATATAACGTTATTATTATACAAAAACATTATTATACTATAACATTATTATTATACTATAACATTATTATTATACTATAACATTATGAGTATACTATAACGTAATTATTATACTATAACATTATTATTATACTATAACGGAATTATTATGCTATAAGATTATTATTATTATACTATAACATTATTATTATACTATAACGTAATTATTATACTATAACATTATTATTATACTATGACGTAACTATTATACTATAACATTAATATTATACTATAACATTATTATTATACTATAACGTAATTATTATACTAAAACATTATTATTATACTATAACATTATTATTATACTATAACGTAATTATTATACTATAACATTATTATTATACTATAACCTTATTATTATACTATAACGTAATTATTATACTATAACATTATTATTATACTATAACGTAATTATTATACTATAAAATTATTATTATACTATAACATTATTATTATACTATAACATTATTATTATACTATAACGTAATTATTATACTATAACGTAATTATTATACTATAACATTATTATTATACTATAACCTTATTATTATACTATAACGTAATTATTATACTATAACATTATTATTATACTATAACGTAATTATTATACTATAACATTATTATTATACTATAACGTAATTATTATACTATAAAATTATTATTATACTATAACATTATTATTATACTATAACATTATTATTATACTCTAACGTAATTATTATACTATAACGTAATTATCATACTATAACATTATTATTATACTATAACATGATTATTATACTATAACATTATTCTATTCTATAACATTATTATAATACTATAACGTAATTATTATACTATAACATTATTATTATACTATAACGTTATTATTATACTATAACATTATTATTATACTATAACGTTATTATTATACTATAACATTATTATTATACTATAACGTCAGTTTGCTTTTAGATTTAATTAAGTATTTTGACCTGCCTCATATTTGTAAAATAAATATAGCGCTCTCTAGTAATTGTCATTGTTTATGAAAACATTGATAACCACGCTCGCCTCGAGTATAGGCTTTATTCCTGCCTGACACGAATGCTAGTCTAACTGTGGCACAACGAAACAGTATGTTTTGTGGATGACTATCTAACTCGCCACCATTCTTGTCAACTACTATTACCAACAATAAACAGCTCTTTATGTCAGCGTTTATATAAAGTATTGAGATGTAACTTGCTAACATTTGAGTTGTGAGTATAAGTGTGTCTGTAGATTATTATATATATATATATATATATATATATATGTAGTCATCCACATACAGACTGTTTCGCTGTTTCACAGCTCATCAGTGCGGCTAGACCAGTTAGTGTCTCAAGCCGGGATCGAAACGCAACCGTCGAGCTGACAGTCGGCGATGCTATGTATATATATATGTATATATATATATTTATATGTATATATATATGTATGTATATATATATATATATATATATATATATATATATATATATGTATATGTATATATATATATATATGTATATATATTTATATATATATATATATATATGTATATATATTTATATATATATATGTATATATATTAGTACTTCATGTATCCACATAAAATATTATAAGGAGATATAATTTTTTATGTATCAGTTTTCAGTATTTACTTCAACAGTGCTCGATACGTAAGTAGAGCTAGGTAGTAAGCAATGAAAATATATATGGCAATCAAGCTACACAGAGGCTCCCGTGTTTCATCCCCGGGGGGGAATCGTCAGGCTAAATGCATGGAGTTATTTTTGTCAGGTGTTTTTATATACATGGCTTGCTAGTTAACCAATCAGATTCTTTGTTGTTCCCTCAGCCAATCGTTGGGCTTCCCGCGAACAAAGGCTTTGTTGGTGACGCTCCTATGTCAATCCTATTGTTTGTTAACAATGGAGTTTCCTATATCCTGTTTTCTTTGTTTTGTCAATACAGTAGGCGAATTTATTTTAACACGTGGTTTCTTGTATTTCTATTTTAGGTTTTAAATTTTAATTTGTTCAGTTTTTTATTTATTTATTTTTTTTATTTATTTTTTTTATTTATTTTTTTTTTTATTTAATTTATTACATATCATCCTAACCATTATTGGGAACTCAAAGAAAATGGACACTCACCAATAATTGAATGGAAAATAGTAAGACAGGCCAGTACATGTAGAAACTTAGACGACCCGTGTAGATTATGCCTGAATGAAAAATATGAAATCCTAAATTTTAAAGATCCCCGAAACCTATTAAACTCTAGAAGCGAAATAGCAAACAGCTGTTTACACAGAAATAAATTTACCTTAGGATGATATGTAATAAATTAAATTAAAAAAAATAAATAAATAATGGGTCAATTTATGTTATCTCTAAGCCAAATAATCTATTATATTTGGTTTCGTGTTAACTTCAATATTAGAAACACCTGCTACCATTTGCCTGAAAATCATGTCTTTGGAATAGTTTTGTGCAGTTGAGGGAAGCTTGTTGGAAATCGCCATTTTGTTGTAGGGTTGCTGCCTCTGTATCCATCCTACTGGCCTTGTTTGAAATGAAGAAAAGGGTCATCAAGTTTTCGGTTAAAAAGACAAACTCCTCTAAGCTGAATAATCTATTATATTTTTGTTCCATGATAGTGGTGGTAGCAGTTTTAGACAATCATGGGTTCAATATTAGCAAGACTTGCTACCATTTGCCCGAGAATCATGTCTTTGGAATAGTTTAATACCATTTGCCCGAGAATCATGTCTTTGGAATAGTTTAATACCATTTGCCCGAAAATCATGTCTTTGGAATAGTTTAATACCATTTGCACGAAGATCATGTCTTTGGAATAGTTTAATACCATTTGCCCAAGAATCGTGTCTTTGGAATAGTTTAATACCATTTGCCCGAGAATCGTGTCTTTGGAATAGTTTAATACCATTTGCCCGAGAATCATGTCTTTGGAATAGTTTAATTGCTGACTATAACAAACCACAATTACGGCGCCAATATTTGATTTTTTATCTGTCAGGCAAGATCACAACACATGTGGGCATTGAAAGAGAGCAGGTATGATTTTAAATCATCATGATTTTAATATAAGCTCCTCTGGACTCATTACCTATGTAACATGTGTACTTTCTTATGCAGTCCACTCATCATGAAAAATCTGAGGGCATAGATGACACAGAGGCTACACTGATCGACTTTCATCAGTCCCAAGCTTTTGACAGGAGCAACCATCATTTCTTGTCATCTGCTTTAGAGACGGCAAGTTTTAAATTGGACTTCCGTAAATAGATCTACATTCAATATCGCTCGCCAACAGCAGTTATGCAGGTAAACTGAAAGCATTCAGAGTCTTTCGCTATCTCCTGGTAGACGTGTCAGAATTATTTGCTGTCGCCCCTGCTATACATCCTTGCATTTGAGCCACTACTCTGTAAGCAAAGGAACAGGGTAGCTAGTTTGGTCCTATGCAGAATTACAGGGTGCGAGTCAGGGTTTCGCGTTTGCTGATGACATCACCGTATTTGTGTCATGCTTTGGAGACAATGAGACAGTAACAGAGGCACTCACATGTTATGAAACGATTACAGGGGCCAAAATCAATCGCAGCAAGTTGATCGGCCTGTGATTGGGTGACTGGAGCTGCAACGCTACACTTCTAGCTCCTTTCTGTTGGATTGACGGTCCAGTTTGAATAATCGGTGTGTGGTTCGGACCAAATCTCCATCTCAAGAGGAATTGGTCAGAGGTACAATCAAAGGTCAAAGCATCGGTTTAGACTTGGTATCAAAGGAATCTCTCCTTAAATGGTAGAGCCAAGGTGTGCGCCACATACGTCTTTCTTCTCATCCTTTACCGACTGGCCATATTTACTATGCCTGCAACCCACCTTAAAGTCCTCCCTCACCTTCTGTCCTTGTTTTCCAAGGAAATCGGTTTGCAGACAGGTTTGTATTCAACGTCCGTGTGAGGGAGGCTTGAGGATGCCCAACTTGACATGTCATCGACATGCCGAGAGACTGGCTTTCGTGAGTCAAACTTTAACAGAGGAATTTGCATGGAACACTGCAGTCAAGAGCGCTTTTTCCGACTTTTTTCTCGACTCCTCGGTCAAAGGCCATCGTGGGCCAAGGAGCAAATCAATGTTCTTTTGAGAGTGCTAAGCTGCACTCAAAAACCTTCCTCAGTCAAGTGACCTTTCTTGGTCATCTAGAAGGGAACTCCACTCTGAATAGAGTTAGGCTGACCACACTTTCTTCAGATGCCATGAATAATAACAGTTCTGGGTGTATGTCAACAAGGTGACAGCTGGTATTGATCCCGAACATCCACTGTCGCTAAACGCATCCTACGTAATCAACAACATTGGACCTCCATGAGTCAGGGATAGACGAATGGTGTTTCTCATGATCCTGTCTGTAGCACAAATGATGGTATGGACGTCGCATCTGAGAGAAAGCTGAGGAGTCAAATCTTTCTGATTGTATTTTTCGAACAGAATTATTATTTGCACAAAAAAATTTTTTCGAACAGAATTATTATTTGCACAAAAAAAATGGGCAAAGATATAATGGGAGATTTTTTTTTTGGTTAACATTGGTCGAAATTTCCGATTTGGCAGCTGAGATGGAGTGGGAATTTTCTATCTAACCGAACAGATCCTATACTTTGCTCCTAGCAAAAAGGCCAAGATTTAATAATTTACTTTTGGGAGATTTAAAAAAAAAAATCGAAAATTTCTATTTTTTTATCTCTCATGTCAGAATCGAGATTTTTATTACATTGAAATAAATATAAACTTTTAATATTTTGGTATTATTGTAGATTAATACCCTTAGCTAAATTCGTCCTCCTCCTCTCCCCTGCTAAAACATAGATTCTACCTTTTTTTTAGTTGATTGCGTGTGAACACACTGAAAAAAGAAACAACAAAAAACAATTTTTTTTATAATTCAGAGTGGAAGATCAGTTTCATATATAAATTTAACGTAAAATGATCTCCCATTTCCGAACCAGTATAGCATTTTAGGGAAGTTAATCAAATTTTTTTTTTTTTTTGCTATGGGAGATAAATTCTGTGGATTTTTTTGGGATGGGGGGGGGGGGCTACTTTTTTAAACGAATACATGTGGTTTTACGACCTTGACAGTCGGGCTTAGGGTTAGTGGTAAAAATTTAGTTAACGCCATAAAAAGTTAGAATGGCCTGAAAATGGAGGATCATTTTACATTAAATTTATATACGAAACAGATCTCCCAGTCTAAAATAATTTTTTCTTCTTCTTTCTGCTAAGTTTTCTAGGGTGTTCACATGTAATCGCCTACAAGTAGAATCTCATTTGTTTTTTTGTTTTGTTTTTTTTTTGGGGGGGGGGATAATCTACAAATTCACCCTTATTATAATATTAAAAAAATGCATAAAACTATGAGAAAAAATGAAGAAAAAAAGCAGTGATTTTTAGGAATAGGTATCCAGAAATTTGTAGTGACGTAGCCAGTTCCGACTACGAACGGAGAAAGTCGAATCAAGTTCCGATGCTTCTACACAATACGAATCAAACTAAACCAATTTTGCAAACTAAAACTAAAACGGCGATCCAGAAGATTGAGCGACCCAGTTTAGAAGTAAATCAGCAGCAAACGGTGTTGAGTCAGATGTAGTCGCCGTTATTAAACTTCCTTCGTACTACCTGCAGGAGTTTCTCTGGCATCGCCAAATTATGGTGCAACTTCGGAAAAGCCTCAATAAGGTAAAACAAATAATAAATAAAAATAAAGACATACAAGTTTTTTGTTTTTTTATCGCAGATAATCAAATGTCATTTTTTCAATCCTCGCTTGTAACATCGCCATCTTCCACAAACAAGGGACGTGACAAGCGAGTGTGAAAAAAAAAATGACAAAATTTTATTTTCTGTGATAAAAAAAAATACTTGCTCAATTTATGTAATTTTTGGTCTACGATATATTTGTTCCGTCCCGGTCACATACATAATACAGATATGTATTTATTATCTGTTTCTCTTATTGAGGCTTTTCCGAAGTTGCACCCAAATTAGTTCGGAACTATCTATCGATACGTCCGTATTATGATTGGTAAAAGCTTTTAAGATAAAAATGCTCATTTCAATATTTTGAAAAAAATTTTGGGACACTTGTATAGATGCGGTACACAAGCCAAAATTTATTTTAGAATCCAATGGTGTAAGGGGCAGACAACTCTCTTTTTTTTAGTATGCAATTTCTCCGAAAATGGAAAATATGCATTTTTTAAATAAGAAGTCATGCAAATTCAATTTATAGAACATTTTTCAAAGAAATAACAATTTGTGAAAATCAACAGTATATTGATAGAACATTTATAGAAGAAAATAGAATTTGGGAAAATGAACAGTATATTTTTTCATTTCAAAACCAACAAAACAAACAGTCCTCTTGTTTGGATTAACAGATCTTTGGGGTATATGTTACGACGCTCAGCAGAGACGCGAACGGGGTCCAAAAAACTAATGAGAACGGGGTTATAAAAATAAATATGCAACAAGTGAGTTTAACCTACGTCGAGAAGAGATATTTGTCTACTTACCTATGATATTTGTTTGTATTTTTACGTACTATAAATGGGTTTTTATTAGATGTAAAAAAAAAATTCTTGTTCATTTTTAACTCGTACTTTTTTCTAGACAAAATGGCGTCTTGTACTTACTCTCTTACGAGCAAGCGCCATTTTAAATTAACTTTTATCGACGACAGTTACTTTTATTTGTTGTATATTTGTTTTTTTAGCGTTTTTACTCTGCTGAGCCTCGTAAAAGATATCCGATCTTTGATTTTTTTTATATAGTTAAAATATTAAATTATCGCAGAAATTAAAATTTGTGAAAATCAACAGTTTCAAAGCATTTACGTCGATTACGTCCATTTTCGGAGAAGCTAGAAATTATGTACTTAAAAAACAGAGTTGTCTGCCCCTTCTTATACCATTGGAACTCTTCTAAAATAAATGTCGGCTCGTGTACCGCATCTGCACAAGTGCCAATAATATTTTGAACCAATCAGAGGATTTTTCTGAATTTATAGAAATTGTCCTTTGGGAGACACCTCGACCCCATATAAGGTCAGATTTTCCTTCAAGAACATGTTTAGCCCAAATCCACGACAGAGCTAATATCGACGTTTCTCCAACCCCCATTGCCCCTCTGTCGGGCCTTGGGAATGCTGGAAAACGCCTTTTCTAAACTCACGCACATAACCACACTGAGATCAACGCACACACAGACAACGCATTAACTCTTTCACTGTCTTACGCATACGCACACTAAAGGCGACACACACACTCACGCACTGTTTGAATCCCCTTTCAATGTCGTCTGCATATTTAAAACAAACTTATAAACCATTTTTATACTTCATACATTTTTCACTGAACTTTCTACTATGAAAACAAATGATTATTAACTCTATTTAATAACTTTCAATGAAATGTAATTTACGTAATTGAGTGAGGAAGTTTTGATTACGATTTTTTTAGACCCGTGGATAATTCACAGCCCTTACATTATCGACTTGGGCTTCCTTGATATCTCAACTAATGTCTTCCCCTTGTTCGGCAAGGACACTCAAATATGAACAATTATTCTGTTTTCCTATTTTTGTAGACTTCCATTTTAAACATATATAAAATATCTCTTTTGTGAATTCATTATTTTGTTTGTTGATCATATAACTTTTCTCTCGCTTTCTCACGCATTTGAATGTTACTTAAAACTGTTTTTCTTTAAAATGTTTCTATAAAACTCGGCTCTCCCAAAGCCCCCCCCCCCCCCACCCCCCAAAAAAAACATTGGAACCCCTAAATAGAATCTTCCAAAAACTAGGAACCCTAAAAAAGACGCCTCCCCCCAAAAAAATAGTTGTGTAGATTGTTCGGTGAAGTTCGTTAACGTTCGCCAGTCTCGGAAGTGTTCGATGAAACTCGGAATTGATGACGTAAGTACTGAAATTTTCTTGGATATCTATTCCTAAAAAGTACAAAAAAACAAGCTTACCTTTCACTCGAGTAAATTGAATACCCCCCCAAAAATTGGGAAAAACTGAACAGAAAATTTGGTCGGTTTGTTGGGATTTCTTAGTCAATCGACAGAATGTCTCTTTGAGTGGCCAATTCATAAAAAAAAAAAATCAAGATTTAAAATGAAAAACATGATTTAAATTTAAAATTGCTTACAGAAAATCATTTCGAATGATAAAGCAAAAATAGGACGGTAATCGGTGAAACGGTGTAAATGATCATTAAGTTCCTTGTGTTAAAAAGTCCGTTCGTTAATTCCGTGTTAAAAACGCTTTGTTTTACATAAAAAACGGGGAGAAAGCCCCCATACCCAACCCCACAGTCACGTTAATGACAGAAATAGATGTATAAACTAGGCCACAGGATTACAGAAAAACAAAGTTTATATTGAAGCGGTTGGCTCCCAAATCTTATCGAATTTTCCAAGCGGTAACAAGGCAAATGAATCCATTGTATTAATTTGTCGGATTTTTGCTGATTACTTTATTATTATTTTGCAAATATTAATTAATTAATAAACAAATAATAAAATCAAAGTGTTTATTAAAAATTATTATTATTGCCTCAGGGACTCAGGGAGAGTATGGGTGTTTCTGCTCCCTTGGCGACCCATGATAACATCGGGCGATTGAAAGATACAAAATGGCGACTCCCGATAAAAATCGTTTTTTTTTTAAATTTTTAATTCAATAAATACTGGATTAATTTGCGTAATTTTTGCTGTACAGTCTTCTATTAAGCTACCACGTTAGCACATAACAATGTTTACACATTTCTTTAACAATGTTTCTCATTGCATCTGCCAGGGGCATTCGGCACAGAGTCTTAGGCTGGATTTGTCACGTACACATGTGTCGAGTCTGAAATGAAAACTGAGAAAGAGAGGAACAAAGCTGTGTGTTTGGGTTTTTATATTACATGCAAAATTAGGAGGTGGATTATTTTTGGGCGCCTGTGATTGGTTGAAAGAAGCTGCTGGTTTGAGATTTTGTCCAATTTAGAGTCGATTCTTAAAAACAAAATTTGCTACTGCTGCCATAGTAGTAATGAAACGTTAAAAGTCTTTAAACAACTTCAAAGAACTTTAAACGCTATGGATTCTTCTTCTTCACTTGACTCCATGCTTATAACAGTGCATGAAGGTCTTCTAAAAATAATCAACTCAGCCGGTGTAGCAGAAATTGACGCAGTTTCGTTTGTGCAAATCCTCATTTTGCTCAAGCTCTATGCCTACGTTCTACTCAGGTGTACTTTGTGGTTTGTCCCCATCATCGACGGGATGCCGTCTCTACTGGCAAACCCTTGCTACTAGCAATCTCTACCAACTGCGTCATTTCACCATGTCTATGATAGCACCATCTCCAGTCGACTCAGCGTCACTTCAACATGACGATGATTTACGAGACCGCATCTACAATATCAAACATTGCAGTTTCTCATCTATACTGCTTGTAGCCATGTCCATACTTCGCAAGTCATTATTCATTTTAGTATGTTTAGTATATTTAGTATGACCCACTGACAAAATGCTGTCTTCAACTAAAGCAGGGCAAATCGATCGACCGAAACGTTGTGTGAATAACACTCAAGATGAGAACAGTAGTCTGAATAATACAACTTATCAATTCATCATCTCAAAAATTCATGACACACTGACAAAATGCTGTCTTAAACTAAAGCGTGACAGACCGACAGAACGATCGACTGAAACGTTCTGCGAATAACACTTTCATGTTTTCTGATTATCTGTAATGAAATGTATTTGGTTATTTGGTTCACTACTCAGAGTTGAAAGAATGCTCTACCACTGAATTATTCTTTCTGTTCTTTTCACCAACAACAGTCCAACACACATGTGAACGACGCTCCGTTCACAACCAAACTTTTGTTGAAAATTGAATTCCTTTTCTCTCTCTCTCTCTCAGCACTCGACGTGGTCACAACGTAAACCTTTCTCTTCTGCTCCCCGGAGCAAACTGTCTACTCTTTTTATGACAACAAGAATCAGCCCATGCAAAACAAAGCTCGTTTGCATATGTGAACTCTCGTCGCATGACAAAAGTTACAAGTTTCCATTTTGTAACCGGAACACTCTGAGTTCAATCCCCGATGGACAATACATGGTGCAACCCTCACTCTTTTTTCCTGTAGACCTGCATGATGGCTACTACATTATCACCCCATAAGTCTCTTCCCACCCTTCGCTAAAATCTTTAAATCATTAATCAATCTAGCAATAAAACTTCAATCTGCTCAGCAGTATGGATTTAGGTAATTCTGTTCTACTGCGGCTATCCTAATGGTCATCTCTGAATGCATATATAACACACTGGACAATGCAGGTGAAGCTAGGGCGGTAGTGCTTGATATATTCAAGGCCTTTGACAAGGTCTGGCATGAAGGTCTTCTCAGAAAAATCAACTAGTACGTGTTTACTGGACGAATATTTAACATAATCAGATCCTTCTTAGCTTAAAAGGATCCATATCATTCTGATGGCCGTATATCGAAACAAAATCACTTTAATGCGGGTGTACCCTAGAGGTCAATACTATGACCATTATTATTTCTGATTTTTATAAACGACCTCCCTGATGTAATCGCCTCTGAAGTGGATGTATTTTTGATGATGACATAATCGACATGTGGACAAATCTAACACACCAACATCTAAGGCAATGGTTGGATCCTAAGAAGATGACCTCCAATTTGTAGTAGAATGAGGCCAAAAATGAATGGTCACATTCAATGCTACCAAGACAAACCTCCTTTTCAAAAATGAATGATCACATTCAATGCTACCAAGACAAACCTCCTTTTCAAAAATGAATGGTCACATTCAATGCTACCAAGACAAATCTCCTTTTCAAAAATGAATGGTTACATTCAATGCTACCAAGACAAATCTCCTTTTCAAAAATGAATGGTTACATTCAATGCTACCAATACAAATCTCCTTTTCAAAAATGGATGGTCACCAAGACAAAGCTTCTTTCCTGTAACAATTATAAAAAACTTTTCCAACCACCGATTGCCATGGCTGATAGCACCTTCCTAAGAGTCCAACATTCAAACTCCTCAACCTAACATTCTTATGTGATATGAATTAGAATAAATATGTAGAAGATACTGCAGAGAAGTTAGGCTCCCTCTACCGGGCTAGAAAACTTCTCACACCTGCCAGTATCCTATATCTCTATAAAGCCACAATTTGCACATGCATAGAGTATTGTTGTCACATCTGGGCTGGTGCACCAACCACTAGTTTCTGTCGTCAACGTTCGGCCAGGTTACGGAAGCGCCCGAGAGTTGACGAGGCGAAAACTGCCAAACGCTAAATCAAAGACTGTTAACATAAACACAACATTTTTTTAAGCAATTTTTGTTTGTTTTGTTTTCTTATTTTAACAAAAACAAACTGTTTATAAGCAAATGTTTCTTGATTAATAGTTTTGTCAACTCTCGGGCACTTAAAAAAAGTTGTGTTTATGTTAACAAGAAATAAATGTAAAAAAAAATATTGAAAAAAGAAATTTAAAAAAAGCAATAAACAAAAAAACATTTTAGTTAAAAACATTTGATTAACAATGGTTCCTTTGACAAATGGTTCCTTTGACAAAAAGAACAAAAATAAACATCTAATTAATAACAGTTGTTTAGCTATGGTTTGTTCGTTCTTTATTTTTATAGATGTATTTTAGTTTGATTTTCTTCGTTGTAATTTATTGGTTGCCAGTCTTTGATTTAGCGTTTGCCAGTTTTTGCCTCGTCAACTCTCGTGCATAATATTAAATAAGGAGACATTAATACTATTATTATTAGTAGTAGTAGCAGTGGTAGTAGTATCACTCTGAGTTCTGTTGATGTAATGTAATAAAATAGACAATAATATGATTATTGTTATAAGCACCATCAACAATATTACTAGTATTAGTAGTAGTAATAATTGTCATGGTATCACTCTTTATATGACGATAAAATGTATGCATTTAACAGTAAATAATTAGAACTAAAAATAAAAAATCTCACATTTAACAAGAATATGTTTTCTCTCTAGTGTGTTAATGTGGCTAACTTAAATTTATTCCAGTGTAAATGTATTTATTGAATCTCACATCCGTATTTTCTCATTAGCAGTAGAAAAAATGGAGATATATATATATATATATATATATATAGGATTCTGAACAAATAAGCTACATCCGAGTTTCTATAACAAAGTTTTAGCAAATCTGCCAGTTTCCGGTCAATAAAAACAGACGGCAAATTACATTTAACATACGGCACTCAGATGTGTTCAGTTGTTGTTTCCTCTACTCCAACTAACCCAGCATCACATTGTTCTTGGCCTTTTGGCTAAGATCAAAGTGTAGTATCTGTTCCAATGGATACTTCACTCCATAGACTGGTATTGTCTTGGCCTTCGGGGCTTGATTTATGCCGGTCTATGGGTCTGTCCTGTGCAGTTCTAGGAGGGACACCCTCACAGGCTTCGCCGCCCCTCTTTGGGGGGGGAGTAAGTTTATTGCTTACTGCCTGAGGCGCCCCTACCGGGGAATGCCGACAGGGGTGCCCAATCAATTTTTAAACCCCACTTTCCCGACCTGACCTTGGGTCACATCTTACTTTTGGGAGTAAGATAAAAACTGGCCTTGTGCCTAACTCCTGGAGAGGAGTAAATCAATACTCCAACTAACCCAGCATTATTTTATGATTATAAGATTCATATATTTAACAACAAAATGACATTTTGCTTTTTCTGAGTTCTCAGAGATAAAAGAGGGGCTCCCCTTCTGGGGATAACACTTGATTTATTTATGTTACATTTATATTTCTTTATAAGTTACATTTATATACCCCTTTTCCTGAGACTTGAATACTGCTCAAACCTTGAGTAAGTGAAACAATGGAGAATGCTATTCATCTCCTCAATAACTATGTTATAGTTTCGTTTTCTTGTGGTCTTTGATTAGGTTTTTTCAGACTCCAAGACACGGCTGGTCTTATGGAGTATCCAGCTTTGTCGCATCACTAGAAGGTATACCATCACTTTCCTCGTATTAGCCAATGCATTGCAATGGCGAGGGGATCTTTTTTATTTTGGAAGACGTCCTACCAGTTTCTATTATTTTAATATTAGGTCATGGTTTCTAAGGGTAAGTATACTCCTGTTAATGTGTCTTGATGAATCTCTGTATGAAGAGAGCAAAGACACTTGAAGATGGCGTCAAGTAAGCTTACAAATTCTCTCTTTTCGCTATTTATATTCACACTTGAGGATGATGTCTAGTAGGTAATTCAAACTCTCCAGTTGGCAGTTTATGTTCATATATGTACAATCAAGATTGATTGATGTGAATAAGAGTGACAAATTTTGCAAGTATATGTCTTTTTTCTAGTGGATATTTGTATTGTACAGTTAATCATGATTTGAGAGTAACAGCCAAATTACAGAAAGCTTGAAGGAGTATGGTTTTTCTCTGTTGTGTTTGCATGTACACAACTTTATCTTACTTAGAAAAGAGGAGCAACATATTTACACAAATTATGTTTTTGCAAAGTCTTTTCATATTGTTACGACCTGGATAAAAATAATTTTATCTTTGTATTTATATCCAGATATTACGCATTTATATAGATATTTTACTGGAAAATTTGGCTCAAAACAGAATTCCCTGAGTTCTGCGATCGTGGAATGCACAAGATGGGATGATTGAAATAAAGAAATAAACAAAAGACAATGATTAAAAAAGAATAGTCAAATTTTATATCATAACAAATATGATCAAAAATCAAGGTGAACAATAATGAATATCTCTTCTAAAACATACTTATCAATGGTGTTTAAAGTCCACTTATTGAATGCATATTTTTTTCTCTTTGTGACGGGACACCTCTTTTGTTGATTCTATCATCTCTTTTCTCTTATTGTCCCTCGTTTTATACATCTTATTTCTTCGCATCACAACTCTCTACGTCTCAATTCAACATCCCCGATCCGACTTACTACATCTCTTCAATTCAACATTTTCAATACGACTAACTATAAATTCAGCACCAAGCCCTCCAGACTCGTCTGCCAAATCAGTTTTCTTTATTTCTCTCACTTCTCTGTGTTCACTTGCAAACGTCACCCTCTCACCTTCACCCCTTTACTCCCATGAAGTCATGCCGAGCGTTAGTAAGGGAGAAAGTGAATATTTGTATTGTACAGTTAATCATGATTTGATAGTAACGGCCAAATTACAGAAAGCTTGAAGGAGTATGGTTTTTCTCTGTTGTGTTTACATGCACACAACTTTATTTTACTTGGAAAAGAGAACATGTAAACAAATTATGTTTTTGCAAGTTTTTTATATGTACAACTGAAGTTGATCTCATAGTAAAAAAAGATCTACATGTTTCTTAAGAATATGTCATTTCCATTTTTTTCCTCAAGTGTGTTTGCATCTAAATTTGATTTCAGAGTAAAAGAGTCACACACTTTACATGGCTTTTTTCTTTTTCTTTCATTTTCACTCAGTAAGCTTTCAGCTATCAAGAGGCTAACACTTGATTTCTAGTAAATACATAGATATCCGAGTGTTCATTTAAGGCCTCCTCTACTTCTCAAACGTTGAGTTAGTGAAACAGTGAAGAGTATTAATTTGCTTCTCTCAAACTGATCATTTAACTATGTTATAGTTTATCTTGTCTTTTCTTGGTCTTGCCAGATTGCAGGACAAAGAATTTATCTTCTCTGGTGGAGTGTCCAGTTTAGTTCTGTTACTTCAGGCACTAGGAAACGGTGCACCATTCTTCGTATGAGCTAGTGTGTAGCCATTCTAAGTGGATCATATTTTATGGTAGTTTAGTAGACATTCAAACTTTCACAAGTGTATGCGCACATGCATTTTTAAAGAGGATTCCTATGAAAATGCTTTATCACAGACTGTAGCATCATTAGGAGAAAAGGTGCACATTCTTCTGTGTATTTTAGTAGACATTTAAACCTTCACCAGTGTATGCGCACATGAATTTTTAAAGAGGATGCACATGAAAATGTTGTATCCAAAACTGACCATTAAACTATGTTATTGTTTATCTTTCTTGTGGTCTTTTTTTGGTCTTGCCGGATTCCAGGATGAGAATTTTTCTGCTCTCGTTAAGTGTCTAGCATAGTGCTGTTAATTGAAGAAGCATCATTAGAAGGTGGACCATTACTCGTATGTATGCCAAGTGGATCTTATTTTAATATGATATTCTGAATGAGACTGGTATTTTAGTAGACATTCCAACTTTCACCAATGTATCCGCACATGAATTTTTAAAGCAGATTCATATGAAAATGCTGTATCACACACTTCACAAATATAAGGTTTTTCACTTTTTTCATTTTCTTTTTCAATTTTTTCACCAGTGTGCATCTGCATGTGACTTTTAAAAGTGGAAGATTGTGAAAATGTTGAGCCACACACTACACAAGAATATGGCTTTTCTCCACTGTGTTTTAACATATGTCTCACTAAGCCTGATTTATCAGAAAAAGAACATTCGCATAGTTTACAAGAATATGGCTTTTCTCCAGAGTGTTTCCTCTGTACATGCACAACTAAACTGGATTTGCTTGAAAATGAGAAAGTACATTTGTCACAAGAATAAGGCTTCTCTCCAGTGTGTGTTCGAATATGTTTCACCAAAAATGATTCTCTAATAAAAGAATATCCACAAATTTCACAAGCAAATCGTTTTCCAACATTGTGTATTCGCATATGCACAATTAAACTAGATTTCTGAGTAAAAGAAGATCCGCATTCATTACAGGAATATGGCTTTTCTCCGGTGTGTGTTCGCATATGTTGTGCAAGGTGTCCTTTCTGTGAACAAGAGTAGCCACATGTTTCACAAGTAAACTTATTTTCTTTTGTGCTTTTTTCTCCAGTGTGTGTTCGAACATGTTTAGCAAGGTTTGATTTACGTGAGCAAGAATAACCACATGTTTTGCAAGAATATGGATTTTCTTCAGTGTGTTCTTTCATGTGTTCTGCTAAAATAGAATCATGACTAAATGAAGAGTCACAAACTTTGCAAGAGTATGGCTTCTCTTCAGTGTGTGTTTTAATATGTTTCGCCAAATATGATTCCCGAATAAAAGAACATCCACAAATTTGACAAGAAAATGGCTTCCCAACAGTGTGTTGCTGCATATGCTTAAATAAACTTGCTTTCAGAGAAAATGAAGACCCACATGCATTACATGAATATGGCTTTTCTCCAGTGTGAGTTCGCAGATGTTTCGTAAAGTTTGATTTATCTGAAGAACAATAGCCACATGCTTCACAAGTAAATTTACTTTTTTTGATGCGTTTTAGCATGTGTTGTGCTAAAGTTGAATTTTTAATAAGAGAAGAGTCACAAACAACCCTGCGAGAATGTAGCTTCTGTTTTGTGTGTTTTTCCATTGCTTTTTCCTGTTTATAGGTACTTGAAAATGATGAATCACATTTGTCATGAGAATAGTGTTTTGTTGCAGTATGGAGGTTTCAGCCTTTTGTTACAACTAAAAATCCAGTCATTTTCATTTCTTTATAATATATCACAAAAACTCATCCAATGCTTTCAAACAGGAACATCTGTAAAGAAAAATATAAATCAAATTTAAATATTATTTACATTTAAATGCATTCAATAAACTTATTATTAGAGAAATTCATAACCTCTAAGTGGAATTCATTCATTAGAAAATAATGCGGATTATCCCATTTGATAGATAGCCTAATGGATAAATGCATTGGGTAGGATATATTCTAGAGACAATTCTACTGGTGAAGAAACAAGATAAATGTCTATGAACAGTGAATGTAAGTAGTCAACCCAAGTGGATTATATAAAAGTTTAAGTTGTACATTTTCAGATGAGAATTGATTTATGTGATCGAATTATATATTTCGAGTTATTTTACGCTGACAATTTTATTTACTTTGTGAGAGATTGTTGTTACTTTTGAAACTAAACGTATATTATTTCCCATGAGGTTTTCTGTTTGTAATTGAACGTTCGTATAATTGTATTAGTGTTGGTTCTTGTTATCTAGTTGATTCAGTATTTCTGCTAAGGATTTGTGATTCCATGTATGTGTGTATTTATTTGTGGGTGAGATTTAGTCTATGAACGTATAGCTTTCGTTGGAGGACGTTTTTCCTTTCAAGAAATTGATCATGTTACTGGGATCTATTGTTTCAAATAATTCTCTTTTTATATTGTTGAATGCTCTTTGTGTATGGGGAAGATCTTTCATTCAATGAAAATGTGTTTCACTGCGTATGGTTTTCCACGTGTTCTTGTTTTACAATATAAGAGTGGGTCAGTTTTGTGTGGCCTATGTATAGCTAAGTCTTGAAACAGATTTCTTTTCTTTCAATTTGAATTTCATTTGGTTGTGGGTAATATATTCAAGCGAACAAGGAATATGCACACACATTATATTCTTTGATGGAAATAGCCCTGTTCCTTTAAGGTAAGTTTCATGTGATTGGTGTAAATGAAAAGATGTTTATTAGTTTGTAGAGTGTTGTTGTATGTGGTTGGTGTAAATGAAAAGATGTCTATTAGTTTGTAGAGTGTTGTTGTATGTGATTGGTGTAAATGAAAAGATGTCTATTAGTTTGTAGAGTGTTGTTGTATGTGATTGGTGTAAATGAAAAGATGTTTATTAGTTTGTAGAGTGTTGTTGTATGTGATTGGTGTAAATGAAAAGATGTCTATTAGTTTGTAGAGTGTTGTTGTATGTGATTGGTGTAAATGAAAAGATGTTTATTAGTTTGTAGAGTGTTGTTGTATGTGATTGGTGTAAATGAAAAGATGTCTATTAGTTTGTAGAGTGTATTTTTATGTGGTGGGATGTGAATCAAAATATGTTTACTAGTTTGTATAGTGTTGTTTTATGTGGTGGGATATAAATGAAAAGATGTTTATTAGTTTGTATAGTTCAGTTTTTACTGACGTTCAGTGTCAATATTGATTTGTTGTTGAGATATTCCTTCCTTAATCAGAATTGAGACACCTGGAAAGGCTCTATTTTCGATGCTATTTGTATTTTATTTCTTGTTCGGTATCTTTGAAGACGGTTTTTTGAAGACAGGCTTATTTTGGATCATTGTTATCAACAATTGTAAAGTTCTTTGTAATTGGTTCTAATTTTTTTTTTTTTTTGGTTAACGTGATTTTTTTTATTTTTATTTATCAGACATTTACAATGGCAAAAAAAAAAGTGGTTAGATCAAAATAGAAACAACAAGAAAATACATCATATTAAAGAAAACAAAAAGCAGGACTGGAAAGAACTATATCACCTGGTCTAGTTCTGCTACCACATGCCACTAGGGAAATGTTCGTCAATGCTGCAATTTTACATTTAGGTTTAGAAAAAAAATATTAAGAAAAAAAAAGAGAAAAAAAAGAATGACAAATATTTGGGGAAAAAGATGTGTACGACATAAATGCATGTAGAGAGAGAGAGAGAGGCTGGCCACTGCGACATGACGGTTCTACGGTTCTGCATATGTCTATTCTTCAGTATCAATTTTAGGTTAATGTCTGTTTTTTATTTTTAATCCAGTGAAAAATGATTTCGTTTTTTAATGCTTCATTTTTATGCATTTTATACTCCGATAATATCAATTAGTTCATAAGGTAGTAGATAAAGTTTTTAAAATTTCTTTTTTCTTGAGAGGCAGCTCTTCTGTGGATCAGCTGGTAGAGTAATAATAATCTCTGCTTTTTTGGTGGATAAGATTTACTGGTTTTTAGTAGCTATCCCAAACTGACATGTTTATGCTGCGGAAATGGTTAAAACAGTCAAATGTTTGTAGAATTTAAATTATGATATCTCTGCTATTTGAAATTAGTTGTAATGAATAATTACGAATAACTTTCCTTACTCTGACTTATCTCCTCTTTGGAGAACTCTCCTGCTTCTACTAACCACTATAAATAGTAGCACTAATACTGTACCGACATTGTGTGCCAAATAAAGCTTTCCCAAGTTACGTCTGTTCTCGTTAGTCATTACATTAGTATTTAAATAAAATTTAATCTTTCCTCTTTCTACTGATATCATTTTTTTAATTATTTATTAATTAACGATCACGGAATATAATTTTTTATTATTCATTAATTAACGATCATGGAATATAATTGACCCATTACTTTATTAGAAATCTTAGTGCAAATGTATTATTTTGTGTAATTTGCGTAGGCTAGACAGCAAACATTAAATTACGACGTAATAAAGTGGTGTTGTCATAATTTTTTTAATTTTTTAAACATGAAAATCTTTCTTTGAAAAATAATTTGTCTGATTTAATATTCATTCTTTAAATAAGTTCATTCTTTAAATAAGTTCATTTTTTCCGGATTATTTTTAATGTTTCAGCTGATTGTTATGACAACCTGGTCTACATCGAATGACTTGTATCAGTTATGCTGCATGGAAATATCTCTTGGTTTATAAACACAAGACGAAAACAAATCCCTATTCTTAGGCAGTTTTATTCTTTATATGAACATTTCATTATCATTAGTTTTAGCTGAATAATTTGATAAGAGTTGCTCTCATTTCCGAAAAAATAAATGTTTCTTGATTTTTTTTAAACTTAAAAGTAAATCAAACATGAAAAGTAAATCAAACATGAAAAGTAAATCAAACATGACAGATTACGAATTCAGTAAAGTAATACAAAATCAATAATTCAAAATATTAATCAATAGAACATTTATTGAAATAAATTAAAATGTGTTTTTTTTCTTTTGCAAAACGAACAGTTTATTTACAATATAGTAAAAATTTGTAATAAATTAAAACAGTCATATTTTTTTGTGTGGGGAGGTAATTTTGGATGAAACTTATTAATTAGTCTAAAATTGTATTTTTTATCCCAAAATAAAATTCTAATTTATTTTTTAAGACTTGAAATTCGAACTTTAATGCAATGCCTTAATTGTTGGACGCCATTATTCTCTTTCGTGCTTAACATCTATAAAACAGGAAATATGTTTGAAAAAAGGAACAAGTTAACAATGATTTCCAAGTGAATGAATAATCCTTAGGAAAGTAGCCGTGTTCTTGGCAGGAGAATAAAGTCACAATAGCAGGAACAAGTTAACACTGATTTCCAAGTGAACGAATAATCCTATAAAATTGAGTCTACTCGCTCTGATTACTTTCTCTGATTACAGATGGATGGATGTGCTTTAAGCCACGGTGAGCATTCAGGCACATCCAGTCCTCATTGATAGTGTTTCTTACTCCCACTATCAATGACATCACCAGAAAAGCTCGACTCAGTTGACAGACCTCCTTTACGATAGGTATGACTAGGTTCCTTCTCCTTCTCTGGATTAAGCCCCCCTCAATATTTTAAAATAAGTATTTACTCTATTTTCAAGCAAATAAAATCGACTTTTCTAAGTGTTTTTGGGGGAGGGGAGGCTGGGTTCTCTCTAATCTCTAGTTTTAAATAAGGGTTAAGATTTTAAAATAAGTATTTACTCACTTGGTAAAAGTGCAGAATAGTTAACAGTCGAGAAATTAAAAAAACAACAAAAACAAAAGACGTATACCAAATGCAGTAGAATTGAATTATATACCGACCTGTATACTTTTAACCTGTTGAAACAGTTAAGTTTTTTTATTTAAAAATATTATTTCGTTCAAAGCGGTCTTTACAAATGACTGTTTGTTGCTTAATGGTGGGGGGGGGGATCTTAATTCGTGAAAAGTTGTAAAAAAAAAAAGATGACTTATCCAAACACAAACCCTAAGACCAAGTTGCAACACACCCCCTCCTACAAACTTAGGATTAGTGGTCGTCAGTTTTTACAATTTTTCAGGAATGAAGGACTCGACATTTAAGAGCCAAGCGACCATTTACTTCCTGTGTATCAAAGACAGCTTAAAAGATGAAATCAAAAGCTTAAAAACAGTTTCATCTTGTTAAAAGTATACAGGCCGGTAGATAATTAAATTCTACTGTGTTTGGTAGAAGACATTTGTTTTTTTTTTGTTTATGATTTCTCGACTGTTAACTATTCTGCACTTACACCATTTAATCTGTTGTTCCTATTTACTTACCTCTCCACAAGGGCAGAGTTAAACACAGGGTAGGTTTTTAAAGTGGGGAAAATCAAGTTCCCCAAAAAAGGGCACTTTGGATTGGAACAAAAATAGAAAAACTTCTCGTTGACTAACCGAGAATTTGTAGCATCAAAACAGATACTACACTTTGTTCATGGCCAACATTCATGTTTTTATCTTTTTTACTAATTTTCCATCGTGTATTTTTACATTTTATTGTCAACAAGGATCTTAGCACCTTTTCTAAGACGTAACCAATGTCAATGTTGGATTATGAGGCCCCTATAATTTGAAGAACGCTTAAGTTAGCTAGTATGAATTGTGACCTAGGTTGAATCCGTGAATTAAGTGCAGCGTGAGATGACGTGTGTGTTGGAAAGGGTAAATTTGGTTCTCATGAGCGGCTCATTTTGCCAAAATCATAATAAATTGACAAGATTTGGCCGGCATCAAAGATTTGGGGCCAACAAAGATCAGGAAAAAAGTGATAGTGAGTACACCTATCTGATTGGGTGACACGAAACAAGGGTCTGTGACGTGACCTGCTTTTTCAAAAACTAGAGTTTAGACTGAGTCCGCCATGGGAGTTCGAAGCGAGATGTCCAAAAGATGAGACCGCTGTGGAACTCGAGACGACTCTCTCTCAGGCATTATCAAGAAAGACCAATAAACGACCTTTCCATAACCTTCAACATGTCTTCTGAGTCCCTTCCTTTGTCGTATCAACGAGTTTTGATTCTCAGAGAACCGATGATCAAGATGATCAAGCAAGCTACAAGATTAAGAAAACCTATGGCGCGAGGCTAGACGACCACGAAGACGAAGATTATGGCCAGACGAAGAAGTGCAGAACAAAGAAGATTAAGAAGAATGTCAGATAAATTGTGAACTATTGTATTAAAAGAGAGTTTTGAGAAATCCATGTACACACACGGTTAAAAACAGGAGTAGAAAAAACTTACATGTAGTTTATAACCTTGTGTGATCGATGGGCTGTATTCTAGGAGACGCGCGCATACATAAATGCCCATCCACATTGATCCCCTGTTGAAAGATACTCCAATCCTCGTCTGCCCACGTGGTAAAGAAAATGAATAACCTTATGAGAGAGTGACTGACAGTTTAAAGGCTTAAAAATGCCTTAACGAAAAAATTTGAAAACACTTCTAAACTTTTGTATTTCAAGAAGCGTTGATTTAAAGGACTTTTAAGTCCATTGAAAAAAAGCGATAACGTAACATCAACGAAGCTATGGTTCACGCTGCTACAGAAGTTTTACTTGATTGGTACTTTATTTAAAAGGTTTATTGAATTTCTTTTTGAGTGAACTTTTAAAAGAAAAAAGTAAGAAAGTTTTCCACATGTAAAAAACAAAAAAAACATTGTAATATTTACTTGCTTCCTCACTCTAGAAGGATTTCTCCTTGAATGACTGAGGACAGAAAACATAGAATCCAAACAAATACTACACTTTAACGTTAATTCTATTTTGAAAAGTAAAAAAGAAATGATAAAAATAAACCGAAAAGAAAATATTGTAAAATCGGCAAATATTTTAATCATAAAAAGTTTTTTTCATTTTTAAATTATTCAGAGCAGACGAAAAAAAAACAACCTTGATTGTGATTGGTGACAGGCATAAAACGTGCCGCCCAATTTAATGTAAAATGATCCCCTATTTCCAGGCCGTTGTAATATTTTAAGACAGGACTGTTAACCAATTTTAATTAAATAAACTTGTTTATTAACAAAAAAATTAAATTATATCACATATTGCTGGCTGGTTGCAAGAATTATACGTGGGAATACCTCTCCCTTTTCTTTTTTCTGCCAAAGAAACTCCATGAGATGAAAGCGGAATATCTCAGTTCTGGTCCCCAACATTTTTCGTATGTGTCTTTAACATTGTTACAGTTTATTCGGTGGCCAAGAAATGCGTGCTCACTTTACGTATAACTTATATAGGAAAGTGATCCCCCACCCCTCCTAACATCTAAAATAATAAAACTTTTCATAATTTTGCACCATTGGAACTATTCTAAAATAGAACATTTTTCGAAGAAATAACAATTTGAGAAAAGCAACAGTATAGTGATAGAACATTTATTGAAGAAAAATAAAAATTTTAGAAAATCAACAGTATATATATATAAAAAAGGCGAAAAAAGACGTTTTGCTTATGAGTCCCAGTAAAAAAAACACACACACACGCCGTAACCCGTGACCTCAAGGTGAAGGCTGCGACGAAATCGAGGCTGGATCGGCGCCATTTTGTCTGGTACAAATACATGGCGAAAATGAACAAGAATTTTTTTTTTACATCTATTACAAACCCATTTATAGTACGTAAAAACACAAACAAATTTCACAGGTAGGTAGGATATTATCTCTTCTCGACGTAGGTTAAACTCACTTGTTGCATATTTATTTTTATAACCCCGTTCTCGTTCGTTTTTTGGACCCCGTCCGCGACTGTACTGATCATTCTTAAACATCCCCAAACAATTTTTTTTCTGGCACGTCTTTTTACTGCAACAAAGATGGCGTCGACAGTCGGGTTCTCGTTGTTTTTTTACCGGGACTCATAATCAAAGTGGCGTTTTTTGTTTGTTTTTTGTTTGCATTTTTTAAATTTAATTTTATGAAACGAACATTTTAACGATAGGGCTGGGTTTAGGGTTAGGGCTGGGTTTAGGGTTAGGGCTGGAGTTAGGGTTAGGGTAAGGGATTTTTTAAAGAAACAACAAAGACATTTAAACATATTTACATGAATTTTTATGCAAGAAACAACAGGAAAAAAAATTCCGGTGTGACGAATGAAAATAATATGTAAATAAAAGCATAATGACATGTAAATAAAAAGAAAATGATTTTATTCCTTTTGCTTAAAATGTAATTTTGTTTTGTTCTTTTGCTTGGCTGAAAAATGAAAAATTGCGCTTTGAATATGAGTCCCAGTAAAAAAAAAATCAGCGAAAACGAGGCTGCAAATTTCGACCGAAACGCCGCCATGTTTTCCTTCAAATTTCTTTACGATAAAAATATCGATTTATAAATAATAGCACTTTTAACGGATTATAATCATTACTAAATGTCACAGATGTGTTGGAAATTCACTTTTATCGGCTTCGGTAACTTTTATTTGTTGTATATTTGTTGTTTTTTTTCGTTTAAGGGCTATTGTAAAAGATACCTAAGACAAGATTTGAAGATTTTAAATCTCCCATATTTTTTTATCCCGCATGTCAAAATCGAGATTTTTATGATATTGAAATAAATATAAACTTATTTTAATATAAAAAAAAAAATCTTGAACAATAATAATTATAAAAAAGTGGAGAAAAAAGCTTACCTTTCATTCGAGGAAATTGAATACTAAAAAAAACAAAAGGAAGCGAAAAACTGGATAATTTTTTTCCTTTTGTGTCCCAGCAGAAATTTTGGTTGGTTTGTCAATCGACACAATTTCTCTTTTATGTGGCCAATTTATAAAATAAAATCAAGATTTAAAATAAAAAGCATGATTTAAATGTGAAATTGTTTAAAGAAATCATTTTGAATGATAGAGCGAAAATGGGAAGGGAATCGGTCAAACGGTGTAAATAATCATTACGTTCCTTGTGTAAAAAAAAGTCCGTTCGTTAATGACGTGTGATGAAACGATTTGTTTTACATAAAGGGGAAGAAAGCGCTTCAACCCCACAGCCACGTCAATGACAGAAATAGATTAGGACCAAGTAACTAAACTAGCACCTCAGGATTACATAAACGGAGTACTGATACAGCTTTTGAACCAGACAAATCCAACTTTTGCCGACACAGAATTATGTAAACAGCAGGAAAAAGCCGAAAACAAACCAACTTCAAAATTGTGGGGGGAAAAAGAGGGGGTTGCATTAGCAGGAGCCGGTTATCGAACAGTGGGCTCTACTGAGTTCATTTGCATACGTAAACGAATTAGTGCCCTATGTAATGTGAGAGAGAATGAGAGAGAGAGAGAGTGAATGAGAGAGAGAGAGAGAGAGAGTGAATGAGAGAGAGAGTGAGAGTGAATGAGAGAGAGTGAATGAGAGAGAGAGAGAGAGAGTGAATGAGAGAGAGAGAGTGAATAAGAGAGAGGGTGAATGAGAGAGAGAGAGAGAGTGAATGAGAGAGAGAGAGAGACACCACTTACCCTCTTTCAGTCAACTTTATTGCTAAGTGAAACACGCATGTGTTTGTCGTAATCTCAGTTCTTTAAAAGAAACGAACGTTCGGTACAGCTGCTATAGGAGAAAATAGACACCTCACAATCTATGTTACCAGTGGCGCGTCTAGTCTATTCTACCAGATAGCGAGCGTTCTATGTTATTTGACCCGTGACAGATGTCGAGGTCGCGAAAGGGAGTATTTTCGCAAAACACTGCCAGGGCGCGACCCAACTGTTCTTCTGACTTACACTCCCTCCCCCCATCGAGAACAATCATGAAAATCGCGACACATTGAGACAATAGTGCTGGACCTTCGTTAGGTGCTATATTGCAATAAAACGACAGCATGGACGACACGCAGGAAAACCTCTAGCCGTTAAACTCCCTTAGCCGCTGTAAAAGGAAATACATTACAAAAAGGAATTTGTTTCTTCTGTGGGAACACACGGCATGCACGGGCGATGTGTCCTGCACATAATGCCGAGTGTAGAAAATGTAAAAAAAATGGCCATTGGGCTAAGGTATGTAGATCATCCTCCTCTCCTGCTGCTGTGTTGTACGACCCGGACTCCCCCCCCACCCAATCTCTCCTGACTAGGAACGGGTGCCAAAGACATCACCTACACCAAATGCGAAATAAATGGGCAGGTAGTGAATGCTATGGTAGACTCCGGCAGCGTGAGGACGTTCATTAGCAAAAATACAGCAAGAAAGCTGAAACTTTTTGTTATCCCCAAACTGAAAACCGTAGCATTGGCGGACCCGAATCATCATGCTAAAATCATCGGCGAAACTGTTGTTGACATCTCTCTAAACGGTAAAAACCACCACGCCATGACGGTGGAAGTAATTAAGGACCTGTTCACGGATATGATTGTCGGAAAAGACCTTCTAAAACAATATAAAACTGTGACGTTGAAATTCGACGGTCCCAGGGAAGAACTTGTTATTGGAGCGATGGGTAAGAGTAACAGTTTTCCATGTATCAAAATTTCTCCTCCTCCCCTCTTCTCTCATCTTTCTACTCGGACGACCCCTATTGCCACCAAATCTCGTCGTCACTCATTCACTGACAACATTTTTATTAAAGAGGAAACTGCCAGAATGCTGAGGGAAGGCATAATAGAGCCCTCTATATCTCCTTGGCGAGCCCAAGTTTTAGTGACCTCTAACGAGAATCAAAAAAAAAGAATGGTGGTCGACTACAGCGACACCATAAATAGATTTACAGAACTGGATGCCTATCCCATGCCTAACATTACTAAAATGATTGATGACATAGCTCGATACAACGTTTTTACAACACTTGACCTGAAGTCTGCTTACCACCAAATCCCAATTAGTCACGCCGATCGGAAATACACAGCATTCGAAGTAAATGGAAAACTTTACCAATTTACTCGTATCCCTTTTGGAGTCACTAACGGAGTGAGTGCCTTTCAAAGATGCATCGATGACATTGTAGAAAGAGAAAAATTAACAGATACTTTTGTGTATGTAGACAATGTCACGATATGCGGAAAGGATCAACAAGAACACGATTACAACCTTCAAAGGTTTTATAATGTAGCAAAAAACTGCAACATCACACTCAACCAAAGTAAGAGCATCATTTCTACTACTTCTATCACACTTCTTGGGTACACAATCCAGAACAACCAAATTACTCCTGATTACCTGAGGCTAAAACCACTCCTTGAAATGCCACCGCCTCTAAATCTACAGTCGCAAAAACGAATAATTGGTATGTTCTCTTACTATAGTAAATTCATTCGAAATTTTTCTGATAAGATACTGCCGCTGAACCATAACAGGGAGTTTCCACTACCCCCGTCTATTCTAAATTCTTTTCAGACGCTGAAGACCGACTTAAGTAATGCCACCCTTATAACTGTTGACCCGGACAAAGAATTTGTAGTGGAAACTGATGCCAGTAAATACTGCATTGCTGCTACGCTGAACCAACAGGGTAGACCCGTTGCATTCTTTTCTCGGACACTAAGTCCGAACGAGATTAGACATCACGCGGTCGAAAAAGAAGCTGCTGCGATTGTCAAAGCTCTTCGAAAGTGGCGACACTTCTTACTCGGGAGACATTTCAAAGTTATTACAGATCAAAAGAGCGTCAGTTTTATGTTCGATAATAAGAGAAAATCAAAAATTAAAAATGATAAGATATGTCGTTGGCGGATCGAACTGTCACAATTCAAATTCAGCATTACTTACCGCCCAGGAACGGAAAATACAGCTGCTGATACGTTTTCTCGCATCTCTGCATTAACGCACACTTTGCAAGACCTCCGCGACTTGCATGCTACACTATGCCATCCTGGAGTCACGCGACTCAGCCACTTCATCCGGACAAGAAACCTTCCTTTTTCTTTAGAACAAATTAAAAACATAACAGACTCGTGCCCCTCCTGTCAGTATTTGAAACCTAAATTTGCCAGTTGTAACAAAGGAACACTCATACAGGCTATATTACCTTTCCAGCGACTAAACATCGACTTTAAAGGCCCTTTACCTACCTCTGTACGTGGTAACAAATACTTACTCACCATAATTGATGAATATACTCGCTTTCCCTTTGCCTTCCCCTGTAAGGATATGACTAGTAAAACCGTGATCCATTGCCTAAACCAACTATTTGCTATTTTTGGCATGCCCGATATGATACACACTGACCGAGCTGCTGACTTCCTTGCAGGAGAAATCAAAGATTACTTACGTGGCAAAGGTATCGCCACCTCTAAAACAAGTAGGTATCACCCTGAGGGTAACGGGCAAGTTGAGAAGCTCAATGGAACTTTATGGAAGGCCATCCAAACGACCTTACACTCTAGCAACATGAAACTGCCTCATTGGGAAGAGATACTACCAAACGCTCTCCATTCAATCAGGTCGTTACTGTGCACTGCCACCAATATGACTCCTCATGAGAGAATGTTCAAATATAGTCGTAGATCTTCCTCCGGAACTTCTGTTCCCACTTGGGCGAAACCAGGCCCAGTATATGTCAGAAACCATACTAAGTCTAGTAAGCTCGACCCTCCAGTAACCCCTGCTACCTTATTAGACATCAACCCCTACTATGCTCATGTACGACTACCCTCTGGTGCGGAAACTACTGTCAATGTGCGAGACCTGGCCCCTAACTCCTCAAACCAAGAAGACGAACACGATGAAAACAATACTGCAAGCCCTGAAGCCCATAAAGAACCGCCACCTGACGAAAACAATATCGACGTGGAGGAGAAGAATCCCTTACCTGATCCTGAACATATCCATACTAGCCACGATGTGGATGCTGAGAACAAAAATCCCTGTGAGTCAGTGCGGAGATCGTCCAGAATGCGGCGATTTCCAAGTAAATATAAGGACTTTTTAACCTAGTACAGAACAGACTAAATTTAACTTCTGTAATTCCATACTTGATTATTGTTGAAGGGGAAAATGTTATAATAAATTACTGTAACTCTTCAGGAAATGAGTCATGGTTATTCCCCTTTGGCCGGAACTAAGGATTCCGCCATATTGACTTTGCCAAACACGTGTATATATTTTAAGCTGATAAAACCTTTACGAAAGGCATTCTTATTCATTCTTCTTTTATCATTACATCACCTTAGGACAGTTGGGCTGAGAGACGCTCCAGCACCTCAGACCTTTGCAGCGAGTTGTGGTTTTGCAACAAACCGTTAACAAATTTGCGATGAATTCGCTTAGCAATATGAAAAGCAGGAGTTAAGAATTTTGATGACCCTTTTCCGGGGAAAACTGTAAGGAAACGTGCGTCGCAAAATGTAAGAAAAAGAGAGTCGCAAAATGTTGGAAATTTAAGACGGCTAGGGCTCAAATTCCCACAACAAGCACGAAAACTGAACCGTTGCAAACACCAACAGTCAACAAAACAGGAAAATAAATAAATAAATAAATGAATGCTAGCGTGTGCTTACCTGCTTTTCAAAGTTGCGACATTGCTCTTTTAGCGTCGCGGCTCGTTCTGCCTGGTAACATAACATGAAATGAAAACGAGACCCTTTCATAATTCTAACGGAATAAGTAAGGTTCACCTAAAATAATTATGGTTGGGGAAATAACACATAATGTGGGAGAAGAAAAAAAGACAAAAAACACACACTGCCTTACCTGGACAGAACGTCCAGCTAAAAGTAAATAACTCTAAAAAACAAAACAAATCTCATCCGAGATTCACTCGTAAATAATAAGAGAAATTAGTTTCTCTGGTCTTCCCAAAAATTAATTTCAACGTTAGTCACGTTTAAAGAAATAGTTGGTAACTTATTAGCTTATTAGCTTATTAACTTATTAGGTTGGCCTCGGAAAGAGATAGGGTATCAAAAAAAAAAACGTAATTTGTGTCCACCAGTATGGAATACAGACACGCATCTGTGGGGAACATGAAGGGGGCTTACCTGCGAAACGTCCTCGTGTTTGTCTGTCCTGTGCGATGAAAGAAAAGAATTCAACATGGCGTTCATGAACCTTTATTACGTACGGTTCACGCAGAGTCTCGCAAAGTCATGTTGCACGCATGCAAATTAGGTGTGCTTCAGTATAATAAAAGCGGGTCTCTTACCGTCTTAATCGATTCGGTGCGAAGTAAGTGCACGTGTGACGAACGGTGAGATCTGCTTTGGAAGTTGACAGAGGACGTTGTGATCTACGGACAGAGTGATTTACGTTTCTTTGGACCTTCGTTATTACTACAGCATCAACCAGCCCCACCGGGCCCCAACTGAGCCATTAAATAAAACGTAATATGTGTCCACCAGTATGGAATACAGACACGCGTCAACCAGCCCCAACTGGGTCTCAACGGAGCCATTAAATAAAACTGTAATATGTGTCAACCAGCCCCAACTGGACTATCAAATACCCAACATCTTCTCCATCTCCCTGCCAACTCCTCTCTTCCCTTCTTGGAAGAAGGGAAGGTAATCCCAACACCGCTTAGAAATGAGGTAAGGAAAATTCCTTCAAAACAAAATGAAAGACCCAGTCTCCCAAGAGGAACTTCAGCGAAAACATACTCTTATTAAGAGGAAGACATTTGTGAAAGGAATGGAGCATGAGAAATTTTCAGCAGAGGAGTTCTCAGGCCTCAATGAGACTCCATGTTTACCCACCTGAGACCCCACACCCAGAGTAGAAGCAGGCCGCAGATGAAGCGTTAGAAAACTCAAAAGCAACATGCTAAACACACCCCACCACAACAAATGATACAAATCAAGAGAGTATTGATTTACTCCTCTCCAGGAGTTAGGCACAAGGACAGTTTTTATCTTACTCCCACAAGTAAGATGTGACCCAAGGTCGGGTCGGGAAAGTGGGGTTTAAAAATTGTCTGGGCAGCCCCGTCGGCATTACCCTGTGGGGGCGACTCATGTGAAGCAATAAACTTACTCCTTCCCAAAGAGGGGAGGCGAAGCCTGGGAGGGTGGACCTCCTAGAACTGCACAGGACAGACCCATAGACTGGCATAAATCAAGCCCCGAAGGCCAGTCTATGGGGTGCAGTATCCATCGGAACAGATACTACACTTTGATCTTCGCCAAAAGGCCAAGTAAGTCAAGAGAGTAACACACCTCCTAATCACACATCCTGATCTGGCTGTAGCATCAAGCCACCCAAAAGATTTGACGAATGAAACTTTCAGTCAGTGTGATTCCGTTCATTATTTGGGAAAAGGGGATGTGATGTTATGACACCAGTAACATCCCTTACTAGAACTCTTCAATTAAGGAGAACTAAGAAAGTGTTCTCACCCCCCCCTCTTCTACCAGTTCAATAAAGTGCATCCACCAAGACACATTGAAATCCCATGTCGTGCGTTCGACTTGTCCTTAATATGTTTTTAATATGTATTGAGATACTTTAATAGGCGGTGGCTGGGGGTTAGGGTGAGAACAAAGAAGATTACCAATGCCAAAGAGTAATGTTTCCAAATAAAGAATGTTTTTCTGGAAATAATGTTTTTCTTGGAGTGGTGTTTTTTTTTGTGGGTGCCGTCTTCAAAGACTTTTGTTGTAATGCAAGCGGGCCGAAAACAACAAATGTTGGGATACAAGGAATAAGGGTTGGCTAAGTCCGAACTGTCATTTGCCGAGATGATGGGTAACGGAAAGGAGTGGGAAGGCTCTCTGTGACTGCCGTCATGGGCTTTGTCACCAACGGGTTCAGCCGCGGTCCTACTGGGTTGAAAGGAGGGGTCGAAAAGAGGCCTGAACACAGCATGCAACCGTTTTTATGAGCTGACTTATGTGACACTTAAGAGGGTAGATGTTGGGATGCTCGACAGTCAATTCGCGAGGCCCTTAAATGACAAGGCAGCAGCTAATCGGTGATGGGCTTTTGTTTTTCATTTATTTTTCATTTTAATAAATGTTATTAATTGGTCACTTCATGAGAGTGAACTGCAGCTTTGATTATAAAGCAACCATGGATTGAGGATGTGTGTATGAATTATTTTAGCCATTTCCTGGACAAAAGGGATTTTAATAAGAAAAAATAAATGCAGTTTTGTAAAACATGTTCAAGCAGATAAACTTGCAGGATGATCAAAGTAAAATACTCTTTTATTTTAAGCAAATTTTGCCCTTGTAAAAGTGTTGCTTGTTCTAGAATGTATTTTTGTATTTTAAGCTGAAAATTCTTATACAGGGTGGTGCAAAAGTCGCGCATTGGTTTGTTTAGGTGATAGAAACTAAGCTTTTCTGATAAATAATACATTTACTTGGTAATTTTGTTGCAGTAGTTTAAAAAAATAATATCCTTTAAATGGCACCATTTTTAATAGAGATTTATTCTTTATGCTTTTGCTGTTTGCTTCTGAATAAGAAGACAATGGTAATATCAATCTCACTTTTGAATGACTGTGATGAGGGGAAGATGACAATATACAAGAGGAAGTTCCCACTACAAAATAATGAGTTCAAAGTTCAGAAAGGTGGTTAAGTTGGGTTTGTGAAAACGTGCTTCGTGAGAACTTATCTTGTCAAAGAGTTCGGGTAACTGGTTGCACGTGTACACGCCTCAATTCTGGCTCTTGTCGTGGGGAAGTAAAGGCTTTTTGTAGGTGACGTCTTCAAGGACTTTTGATGCAATGCAAGAGGGCCGCCGATAACAACCAAGGTTGCGAATCTGAGAACAAGAGATGGCTAATGCCATCTTATGCTTTCGAGATGAAGTCAATTCAGTCCAAGATGGTGGGTAACGGAAAGGAGTGGGAAGGCTCTCTGTTTCTGCCGTTGTGGGCTTTGTCATCGAGGGATCCAGCCATAGTCCTACTGAGTTGAAAGGCAGGATCGAAAAGAGGCCTGAACACAGCGTGTAACCGTTTTTATGAGCTGACTCACATAACACCTAAGGAAGTAGTGGCTCTTATAGGACAAGGAAGCAGCCAATCCGTGTGGGGGAAGTTAATAAATTCCAATACCTAAACTAACTCTAAACTAAGTTTAAGTTTTAGTTTGCAAAATTGGTTTAGTTCGGTTCGTATTGTGTAGAAGCATCGGAACTTGATTCGGCTTTCTCCGTTCATAGTAGTTCCTACTATGCTTACGTCACAACTGCAAATTTCTGGATACCTATTCCTAAAAAGCACCCAAATGCTGGACCAGTACCGAACAACAACAAAAAAAAGAATTGAAAAAATTTAAGTTTCTGGTGACAATTTTTTTTATAAAAGTTGTTTCATTCATTTTTTTCGTCAAAAACTAAATAATTTTTCATAAAAATAAACACGCAGTGTGTGTTTTTCTTGCTTTAAATGTTGTTTCATTGTTATTCGTTTTCTGTTGGAACGCTGCCTATCCTGGGTTGTTCTAGGAGGTGCACCCTCCCAGGCCTTGCCTTTCCTCTTTGGGGAGGAGTAAGCTTATTGCTTGCTGCCCGAGGCGCCCTTACCGAGGAATGCCGATGGGGTTGCCCAGGCTATTTTTGCTCGGCCAGAGTACTCCTTCTTTAAGGGCACTGGCTTGATCTCCCCACCTTCCCGACCTTGTGTCACATATTCCTGCGGTGGGAGGGAATTAAATACCATTGGAACGTTGCCTCGTTTTGATTTTTATGTTGGCTAGTTTTCATCCGGTTGCGTCGGCAAAAGTCGGATGTGTCTGGTTCAAAAGCTGTACCAGTACCCCGTTTTTTATGTAATTTTGGGGTGTTAGTTTAGATTCTTTGGTCTTAATCTATTTCTGTCATTAAGGTGCCTGTGGGGTTGAAGCGCTTTCTTCCTGTTTATGTAAAACAAAGCGTTTTCTCACACGTAATTAACGAACGGACTTTTTTACACAAGGAACGTAATGATTATTTACACCGTTTCACAGATTCCCTTCCGTCATTCAAAATGATTTCTTTAAACAATTTCACATTTAAATCATGTTTTTTTATTTTAAATCTTGATTTTATTTTTTTTTATAAATTGGCCACATAAAGGAGAAATTGTGTCGATTGACTAAGAAATACCAACAAATCGACCAAAATTTTCTGTTTGGGACACAAAGAAAAAATTATCCAGTTTTTCGCTTTCTTTTGTTTTGTTTTTAGTATTCAATTTCCTCAAATGAAAGGTAAGCTTTTTTTCTTCACTTTTTCTTATTTAATGCATTTTTTTGGTGATTTTGTCGTTTCGCAGCCAAAATGGCGGACAATGAACCGTCTGTTAATTTCCGAATTCACAAATGAGTAAGTAAACCCAAATAAATTGTTTGGGGCTAATTTCAAATTTACCTTAAATTATTTTAAACGAAATACAGTTGTCCAAAACAATTTATTTAGGTTTACTTACACATTTGTGTGGTCGGAAAAAAAATCCGAAATTAAAAAACGGGGTACTGGTACAGCTTTTGTCCGCCAGTTTGACTGCGAAACGACAAAATCGCCCATTTTTTTTTGGTGCTCTTATCGAACCTGAACCAGTTTTCGTGACGTTCGACTCGGAAGCGTTCGGCTGTTTTACGCAAACGCCCGAGAGTTGACGAGCCGATTTGTACCAGACGACATTTTTGATACGGTGCTGCGTCCTATGATCATAATGTTTTGCTTGCTTTTGTTTTGGTTAGGGTTAGGGTAAGGAATTTTTTAAAGAAACAACAAAGAAAATTAAACATATTTACATGAATTTTTTAAAAGAAACAACAGGGAAAAAAAACATAGCGAGGTTAATTATTTACAAGGAATTTGAAGAAACAAACAAAAAAAAACGTACCAAAATTACTTTTATCACGACATATTTTTTAATTTTATTATTTATTCTTACTTGCTCGCGATGATACTGCAGTGCAAAGCTGTTCGTAATTCATTTTGAGTTATTTTCTTCAAAAGAACTTCCTGACAAAAAATCCGTCTTCGAAAGCACTTTGTTATCGGCTGCTCGCTGCTTCGGCTCGTCAACACTCGGCCGTTTGCGTAGGACAGCCGAACGATTCCGAGTCGAACGTCACGAAAGCTGGTTCAGGATCGATATAAGTACCATTTTTTAAAAATATTTATTTCAATCTCTATTCTGACATGAGGGATAAGAAAAATATGAATCTCCAATTTACATTTGAGAGATTTTAAATCTCTCAATCTTGTCCTTTCTCCCTGGAGCAAAATGTAGTATCTGTTCTGATGGTCAGTGAATGAGAAATCATTCTAGACTAAGGCAATTGAATAGTTTTGTCTCAATAGTGCCTATTTTGGGGCAGCTGGATTTTCCCCCACATTAAAAACCGACCTTGTGTCGAACTCTGCCCTCGTGGGGAGGCAAGTAAATAGGGGCATATTGATTTTTTTAAAAATCTATTTATTCATTTAATTATAATTAATGATTTCTAAAAAAAACAACAATATTTCCTACCTTAAAATGGTGCTTCTGCATTATGACAACCAAATGGCGACGAACAAAATCCCCTTCCTTATTTCTAGAAGAGTGAATCGAAAAGGGAGATAATTCTATTTTTTTTACGGGGACTCATAACGAAACGATTATATTTGAATTTTTATTTCCGTAACACAGATGAAGAAACAAGAGAATTTGTAAGAAGATACATTTACAAAGAGTATTTTTGTAATAAAATACATTAAGAAACAGTATTAAAATGGAAATAAATTAGATTTATTTAATTAACTTTAACATCCCATAAAATATAAATTATTTGAAAAAAGTTTTACACTGGGTACATTTCAATTATCTGGTAGAGAACACTTAGTACATATTTATAAAAAAAGTTTTACGCTGGGTGTTAAACTTTGCGTGTTAGAGTGAGACATAGTGGTAGGCAGTGAACCACAAAGACGAGGAAGAAAAGACAAGAATCAATGAGGAAAAATTAATACGCGTGCACGAGGCACGAACTTTTATTGCGAACTAAATATAAAACAGTGGAATCTCTTTTGGCGCCTAATTTGGCACTATTTACATGTCACGTGGTAGTTCCTGTAGCATACTGATTTCATCACGTAATATTAAGATTAGAGTCACTGACCTCGTCACTACTTGGCCAGGTGGAACTATATTCAGTTGATTAAACTCAACACTGGGTACAATTACACAAATCTAACTTTGCCTTATCTCTAGTTAGATATAGAATGTCTTGAAGATTTAACGTATTGACATCCATTTTCGGAAAATTAAGAAAAGAATTAAGAAAGTTTGAATTATCTCCCCTTCCGAAAAAAATTCAAATGATATCCCCTTTCGATTCACTCTTCTAGGAAAAAGGAAGGAAATTTGGTTCGTTGCCATAATGCAGAAACACCCTGAAAATAAATATGAAATAATTTAATTCAAAAGTCAGCTAGCTGTTAGATATTGTAGGAAATTTATTTGCCAGAACTCGATGAATTTAGGTAAAAAATCTCACCGGCAAAAGTGGATAAATAGGGAAAAAATAGCACAAGTGAAAAATTTAGATAAAAATCTGGCGCTTGTACAGTTTAACGTCCGCGACAAGAGAAGAGTTAACAAAGCCCCACCCTCTTGCCATGTTAAGAATGGCTTTCTAAGTTTGCCGGGGGATGTTAAACTGTACAAGTTCACAAAAATTTCATGAGTTTATGAAAATTTTGGACACTATATAAAGCGAAAACATTAAGAAGTTTGTCAAATTAAAAATAAATTGTTCCTGTTTCAGAAAAGGCAACCAAAACATTTACAGGCGTCACAAATGTGAACGGAGAAAGACGATGTAAGTTACACTGTTCCAAATGTTACCGAAGTCCCCCCCCCCCTCTACATTATCCGAAACAGTACTTTGTTCTAAAAGGGTACTGTTTTGGATAACGTAAACAGATTTACAGGCGGAGTTTTAGAAGCCATTCGTAACATGGAGACGGTAATGTTCGGAACAGCATGACTTGTTTCGTCTTTCTCCATTCACATTCTTAACATGTGTAACGTTTGCTTCGTATTTTTCCATTCGATTTGTTGTACATACGTCATGCCTACGTTATGCCAGTAAATTTTTGGTTGCCTTTTCTATGCCTGATATTCTACTTTTTGTAGTGAACACCCCAAAAAAACAATTCTTTTAAAATTTAAAGTGGGGGATTAGTTTCGCATATAAATTTAACATAAAATGATACCCCATATTATTTTTAGGGCAGTTACCTAATTTTTTTATCTCTAAACCTAAGTCCGACTGGCAAAGTCATAAAACACGAAATCGCATAAAATACAAACAATAGAATTGTGTGTGGCGTCGGTCAAGTAGGAACAGAAATATTAAATCTGTAACTATTTTGTATATTGAATTTATGTTGGAGTCCTCCCATGTTGATCATATTAAGAAAGCTATAAAAAGTGAATGATTGCACTCCTCGTTCTTTCTCGGTATACATACCAGTCGAGGATCCGATCTCGACAATCAGTCCAGCAGAGACTGAGCCATTTCGGTGGCCTTTTATCTGTCGGGCTGAGGTATTAACCCTGGCTAATCCTGGGAGGTCCATCCTGCCAGGCCTTGCCTTTCCTCTTTGGGGAGGAGTTAGTTTATTGCTAACTGCTGACCGGGGAATGCCAACAGGGCTGCCCAGGCAATTTTTAAGAGGCCAGAGTGCCCCTTCTTTAGAGGTGTTGACTTGCTCTCCTCACCTTCCGGCCTTGTGCCACACCTTGCTGCAGTGGAAAGGGAGTACATATCGAGAGGAGCGGAGTAGAGAAAACTGGCTCACACACTGAACCTACTTTTTATGCTCTCCAGAGCGTTCCACCAATCACAATCAAGGATTTGTCTCACATGACTCAATTTAACCAATCAAGGGCAATTATTTGAAAAATTGTCTGCTCTGAATAATTAAAAAAAAAATCGGTGCCTTTTATTACGTCTGCTCTGAAAATTTTAACCTTTTTTATGATTTAAATATTTGCCGATTTAAATAAAAAAAATTTTACGTTTTTTTTATTTTTTACTATTAAAAATAGAATTAACATTAAAATGTAGTAACTTTTCTGATACTATAAAAAATATTGTAAAATCTGCAAGTATTTAAATCGTAAGAAAAGCTATTTTAGAGAAGACTATTTTTTAAATAATTGCCCTTAATTGTTTAATTTGAGTCATGTGAGAGAAATCCTTGATTGTGATTGGTGGAGCACCCTAGAGCGCATAAAAAGTATTGTGAGGTTACCAGTTTTATGGAAAACTACAACCCTTTTGTTACTATTACAAGGACGATGTTTGCTTGTAAGCAATGGGGTAGTTTGTTGCAATCCAACTATAATCATAAAGGAGCTGCCACGGCAGGGAAGGAATTTATCGTTTTATTTCTTTCACGTCGAGTATGGCTTTTACGTCCCCTCTCCATTACGTCAGACAAAAAATTCTACAGATTAGCTGTTGCTACTGACAAATCAGGAATGATAAAAACTATGGAAGACCAAGCAAATACAAAATACCTAATACCTTTGTGTCTTTATGTATATATATGAGTTTTCTTAAAATTAGTAAAACATATTTTTTAAGTCAAATTTAACAGTCCATATCCTCAATTTTCAAACATATGAGGAATTTTATTTTCAAGATAGACAATGGCAAACTGACCTATTTATGCTGAAAACAATGGGTAAAAAAGGGAATTTTTTGTAAAATTTAACTTACGATAACTCCGTTATTTTTTAGGTTATATCTATGAAATTACATGTAAACAATCTTTCCTCTTTCTTATAGTAAAATTTCTTTTACTTTTAGCATTAGTTTTTTTTCAGGTTTATTTAAATTGTAACTATTTTAATGACAAATGTTTTTAGTTCCACTCTTTTCTTTTTAAACAAATTTTTAGTCCTGTTTTTCTCTATCTCTTTCCCACTTTCCTTTTATCCCTCTCTCTCTCTTTCTCTCACTTTCCTTCTCTCTCTCTCTCACTTTCCTTCTCTCTCTCTTGCACTTTCCTTTTCTCTTTCTCTCCCACTTTCCTTTTCTCTTTCTCTCCCACTTTCCTTCTCTCTCTCTCTCTCCTTCCCCTTTCTCCTTTTCCCCTTTCCTTTTCTCTTTCTCTCCCACTTTCCTTCTCTCTCTCTCTCTCCTTCCCCTTTCTCCTTTTCCCCTTTCCTTTTCTCTTTCCTTCTCTCTCTCTCTCTTGCTTTCCTTCTCTCTCTCTCTCTCCCACTTTGTTTTTCTCTCTCTCTCTCTCTTTCTCTCTCTCCCATTTTCCTTTTCTCTCTCTCCCATTTTCCTTTTCTCTCTCTCCTTCCCCTTTTTCCTTTTCCCCTTTCCTTTTCTCTTTCCTTTTCTCTTTTTTGTCCCAACTCTATCTCTTTTCTCTTTTTGTTTCTTTGCTCTCTTTTTCTGAATAAATATTTATAATTTCGTGCTAATTTTCCAGGTTTAAAAGAATTTTGTCTGACAGATTTAAGTAAAGGGGGTGGGAGTGATGGACCTATGACCCGCAAAATACTAACTCAGTCAGATTATCCGCGATATTTTATCACCACCTCTGAAGTATGGTGAGCTATAATTGTGTAAATTCTAAGGTTACTTTTGAGCCCCTATTTACTGCCTCCCCACGAGGGCAAAATTAGGGACAAGGTCGCCGATTTTGAACGTAAATACATTTCAGGAGGACCCTCCAATACGATGACCATCATTAACGGTGAAAGTTAGACATGCACCAATACTTGAGCCACATGCTAAATTCAGGCACTACACCCACTACTACTGATTGGTCACTACACCCACTAGGTGCTCCGACTTACACAATCAGAGAAAAATGTTGAGGCATCACAGATGACCAGTTACACATGAATAGCTGTTTATGCACGTCAGGGTTGGCTCAAGGGAAATACTGCAGGTCATATATGTATCGGATAACTCGTCTGGGTTTAACATTAGTATCAACTAAGAAGGAATTATATCTGATAGCACCTGTTTTTGGCACCTATAACACGACACAGCATATTGACCAATACCAATTGAATGGTTGTCCTACCAAAGACTGTTACCATTCCATTTTCTTCAACCAAAAACAATAGCTTGGAACAATGGATATTTTAAGTCTGACACATTTAATCAACCAAACAATAAAAAGATGGCCACTGGACATCATTTTTATTTAAGGGACACCAATTTTATCTACACACCAATTTTATCTACACACCAATTTTCTTTCACTAATATTTGAAGAGGACAGTGAAACTGGACATTTGTAGTGACATAACACTAGTTAGCACATCTACAACTTGGTGTCCAAAGGAGGTAGTTGCAGACATGGTTGATTTTATAAAAATTGAATTCCATGCTACTTCATCCCCATTCAATCAGCCTTCACAAGGAAAGCGTATTTAGATAAATGGAATGAGTAACACAATGTACCTCTCCCTCTAGCTAAACATAAGGCCATTGCTTTTATCTTATAATAAGACCGATATTGGTACCTCCATGCTCTCCCATGTTTTCTTCTTTCTGAAGAAGCATATATTAATTCAATGAACGATTTTGAGTCCATAAAATACACATTCTGGCACTGTGGACATAATGGTATTGATTTGGATCCTGGAAAATTTCATTTTGCAGAGAAATTGATATTATCGAAGCAGACATGGACATTATTATACAAAATTGATATTATCGAAGCAGACATGGACATTATTATACAAAATTGATATTATCGAAGCAGACATGGACATTATTATACAAAATTGATATTATCGAAGCAGACATGGACATTATTATACAAAATTGATATTATCGAAGCAGACATGGACATTATTATACAAAATTGATATTATCGAAGCAGACATGGACATTATTATACAAAATTGATATTATTGAAGCAGACATGGACATTATTATACAAAATTGATATTATCGAAGCAGACATGGACATTATTATACAAAATTGATATTATCGAAGCAGACATGGACATTATTATACAAAATTGATATTATCGAAGCAGACATGGACATTATTATACAAAATTGATATTATCGAAGCAGACATGGACATTATTATACAAAATTGATATTATCGAAGCAGACATGGACATTATTATACAAAATTGATATTATCGAAGCAGACATGGACATTATTATACAAAATTGATATTATTGAAGCAGACATGGACATTATTATACAAAATTGATATTATCGAAGCAGACATGGACATTATTATACAAAATTGATATTATCGAAGCAGACATGGACATTATTATACAAAATTGATATTATCGAAGCAGACATGGACATTATTATACAAAATTGATATTATCGAAGCAGACATGGACATTATTATACAAAATTGATATTATCGAAGCAGACATGGACATTATTATACAAAATTTATATTATCGAAGCAGACATGGACATTATTATACAAAATTTATATTATCGAAGCAGACATGGACATTATTATACAAAATTGATATTATCGAAGCAGACATGGACATTATTATACAAAATTGATATTATCGAAGCAGACATGGACATTATTATACAAAATTTATATTATCGAAGCAGACATGGACATTATTATACAAAATTGATATTATCGAAGCAGACATGGACATTATTATACAAAATTGATATTATCGAAGCAGACATGGACATTATTATACAAAATTGATATTATCGAAGCAGACATGGACATTATTATACAAAATTTATATTATCAAAACAGAAGAGAATCAAGATGAATGAAAATGAAGCATTAAAAACTAAATGAGTTTTGATTGGATTAAAAATCAAAAACAAACCTGAACCTCTTAACGAAATTGATACTGAAGTATCGACAAATAAACGATAAGCAAATAACCACAAGCACAAAAACACATTCTTCCAATAAACCTGAAATACATATAGCCAGAAGAATTCTAAGGAATTCAAAAACAACACAACACAACTAAACACATAATAACAAAAACATTTTACAATGGAATTGTAGAGAAATCAGTACCAATTACAAAAACCTTTTAAAATTGTTGATAAACTAACCTAAAATTAGTCTGTCTTAAAAAAATGCTCCACAAAGATACTAAACAGTAAAAAAAACTACAAATAGAATCGTAACATACGGAAAAATAAAACGGCCTTTGTAAGTGTCTCAATTCTGATTAAGGGAGGAATATCTCAACAACAAATCAATATTGACACTGAACGTCAGTAAAAACAGAACTATACAAACTAATAAAAATATTTTGATTTACATCCAACTATATAAAACAACACTATACAAACTAGTAAACATATTTTGATTCACACCCCACCACATAACACAAAACTGTACAAACTAATCCACATCTTTTCATTTACATCCCACCACATAACACAAAACTGTACAAACTAATCCACATCTTTTCATTTACATCGCACCACATACAACACTATACAAGCCAATACACATCTTTTCATTTACATCCCACCACATAACACAACACTATATAAACCAATACACATCTTTTCATTTACATCCCACCACATAACACAACACTATATAAACCAATACACATCTTTTCATTTACATCCCACCACATACAACAACACTATACAAACTAATACACATCTTTTCATTTACATCCCACCACATAACACAACACTATATAAACTAATAATAGTATAAATCCCTAGTAAACCTCACATATTACTAGGTGAGTTTGGAAAATGTAATTAATAGCAAAATTCTATGCATCTGAAGTAAAAGAAAGTAAAAAACACAAAATCGGTCAGACACGGACATTATTATACTTCAATTCATTAGAAGAAAATAGATTTATATTTTAAATAGAAATAGTTCAAGAAAAGCGATAAAGGTTGTACTTTTTTAATGGGGCAGGCTCTAAGCCTCCATCTTGAACAGCATAATCTGTTCTGCAATTGTATGATCCATCATTTGATAGTGAATGTTCAAGCTTATTTCTGAAAACCTTTGTCATTTGTTTCAGTGCGAGTAACCTTAAAGACACAAAGTTACTTCCATCAAGAAATTTAATGTGTGCACATTCATTGTTGGCTTGAATATTACCCACAACCAAATTAAATTAAAATTGAAAGAAAATAAATCTGACCAGGAGAGAAGAAACCTCAAGAATGTTCTCCATAGATAAAACTTCACCCACAAATAGATACACACAAACATGGATGCACAAATCCTTAGCAGAAATACTGAATCAACTAGATAAAAAGAACCAACACTAATACAATTATACGAACGTTCAATTACAAACAGAAAACCTCATGGGAAATAATATAAGTTTAGTTTCAAAAGTAACAACAATGTCTCACAAAGTAAATAAAATTGTCAGCATAAAATAACTCGAAATATATAATTCGATCACATAAATCAATTCCCATCTGTAAATTTAAAACAACCTTTTATATAATCCACTTGGATTGACTACCTATATTCACTGTTCATATACATTTATCTTGTTTCTTCACCAGGGATTAACTCCACAACATCTCTGTAGAATTAGCTTTAGAATATATCCTACCCAGTGCATTTATCCGTTAGGCTATCTATCCAATGGGACAATCCACATTATTTTCTAATGAATGAATTCTACTTAGAGCTTATGAGTTTCTCTCATAATAAGTTCATTGAATGATGATGTCTGCATTTAAATGTAAACAATATTTAAATTTGATTTATATTTTTATTTACAGATGTTCCTGTTTGAAAGCTTTAAATGATTTTTTGTGATATACTATAAAGAAATGAAAATCACTGGATTTTTATAGTTGTAACAAAATGCTGAATCCTCCATACTGCATAGAAACACTATTCTCATGACAAATGTGATTCATCATTTTCAAGTACCTATAAACAGGAAAAAGCAATGGAAAAACACACAAAACAGAAGCTACATTCTCGCAGGGTTGTTTGTGACTCTTCTCTTATTAAAAATTCAACTTTAGCACAACACATGCTAAAACGCATCAAAAAAAGTAAGTTTACTTGTGAAACATGTGGCTATTGTTCTTCAGATAAATCAAACTTTGCTAAACATCGTCGAACTCACACTGGAGAAAGACCATATTCATGTAATGCATGTGGATCTTCTTTTTCTATGAAAGCAAATTTATTTCGGCATATGCAGCAACACACTGATGGGGAGAAATTTTCTTGTCAAATTTGTGGATGTTCTTTTATTCAGGAATCATATTTGGTGAAACATATTAAAACACACACTGAAGAGAAGACATATTCTTGCAAAGTTTGTGACTCTTCTTTTACTGCTGATTTTATTTTAGCAGAACACATGAAAGAACACACTGAAGAAAATCCATATTCTTGTGAAACATGTGGTTATTCTTGTTCACATAAATCAAACCTTGCTAAACATGTTCGAACACACACTGGAGATAATGAAACAAACAGAGAAAAACGCATCAAAGAAAGTAAGTTTACTTGTGAAATATGTAGCTACTCTTGTTCAAAGAAAACAGACCTTGCAAAACATACACGAACACACACTGGAGAAAAGCCATATTCCTGTAATGAATGCGGATCTTCTTTTACTCAGAAATCAAGTTTAAGTGTGCATATGCGAAAACACAATGTTAGAAAACGATTTTCTTGTCAGATTTGTGGATATTCTTTTATTAAGGAATCATATTTGGTGAAACATATTCAAACACACACTGGAGAAAAATGCATGACAGAAAATAAGTTTACTTGTGAAACATGTGGCTACTCTTGTTCACAGAAAGGACACCTTGTCCAACATATGCGAACACACACCGGAGAAAAGCCATATTCCTGTAATGAATGCGGATCTTCTTTTACTCAGACATCAAGTTTAATTGTGCATATGCGAAAACACAATGTCGGAAAACGATTTTCTTGTGAAATTTGTGGATATTCTTTTATTAGAGAATCATATTTGGTGAAACATATTCGAACACACACTGGAGAGAAGCCTTATTCTTGTGATAGGTGTACTTCTTCATTTTCAAGCAAATCAAGTTTAGTTGTGCATTCACGGAAACACACTGGAGAAAAGCCATATTCTTGTGAAGTATGCAAATATTCTTTTTCTGATAGATCAAGTTTAGTAAAACATATCTTAACACACACTGGAGAAAAGCCATATTCTTGTGAAGTATGTGGATATTCCTGTGCTGAGAAATCAAATTTAGTTGTACATGTGCGAACACACACTGGAGAAAAACCTTATGTTTGTGCTGTGTGTGGCTCAACATTTTCACAACATTCCACTTTTAAAATCCACATGCAGACACACACTGGTGAAAAAATTGAAAGACCAAATGAAAAAATTCAAATAAAAAAGGAAAGACCATATATTTGTGAAGTGTGTGATACAGCATTTTCATATGAATCCTCTTTAAAATTACATGTGCGCATACACTTGTGAAAGTTTGAATGTCTACTAAACTACCATAAAATATGATCCACTTAGAATGGCTACACACTAGCTCATACGAAGAATGGTGCACCGTTTCCTAGTGCCTGAAGTAACAGAACTAAACTGGACACTCCACCAGAGAAGATAAATTCTTTGTCCTGCAATCTGGCAAGACCAAGAAAAGACAAGAAAGATAAACTATAACATAGTTAAATGATCAGTTTGAGAGAAGCAAATTAATACTCTTCACTGTTTCACTAACTCAAGGTTTGAGAAGTAGAGGAGGCCTTAAATGAACACTCGGATATCTATGTATTTACTAGAAATCAAGTGTTAGCCTCTTGATAGCTGAAAGCTTACTAAGCGAAAATGAAAGAAAAAGAAAAAAGCCATGTAAAGTGTGTGACTCTTTTACTCTGAAATCAAATTTAGATGCAAACACACTTGAGAAAAAAAATGGAAATGACATATTCTTAAGAAACATGTAGATCTTTTTTTACTATGAGATCAACTTCAGTTGTACATATAAAAAACTTGCAAAAACATAATTTGTTTACATGTTCTCTTTTCCAAGTAAAATAAAGTTGTGTGCATGTAAACACAACAGAGAAAAACCATACTCCTTCAAGCTTTCTGTAATTTGGCCGTTACTATCAAATCATGATTAACTGTACAATACAAATATTCACTTTCTCCCTTACTAACGCTCGGCATGACTTCATGGGAGTAAAGGGGTGAAGGTGAGAGGGTGACGTTTGCAAGTGAACACAGGGAAGTGAGAGAAATAAAGAAAACTGATTTGGCAGACGAGTCTGGAGGGCTTGGTGCTGAATTTATAGTTAGTCGTATTGAAAATGTTGAATTGAAGAGATGTAGTAAGTCGGATCGGGGATGTTGAATTGAGACGTAGAGAGTTGTGATGCGAAGAAATAAGATGTATAAAACGAGGGACAATAAGAGAAAAGAGATGATAGAATCAACAAAAGAGGTGTCCCGGCACAAAGAGAAAAAAATATGCATTCAATAAGTGGACTTTAAACACCATTGATAAGTATGTTTTAGAAGAGATATTCATTATTGTTCACCTTGATTTTTGATCATATTTGTTATGATATAAAATTTGACTATTCTTTTTTAATCATTGTCTTTTGTTTATTTCTTTATTTCAATCATCCCATCTTGTGCATTCCACGATCGCAGAACTCAGGGAATTCTGTTTTGAGCCAAATTTTCCGGTAAAATATCTATATAAATGCGTAATATCTGGATATAAATACAAAGATAAAATTATTTTTATCCAGGTCGTAACAATATGAAAAGACTTTGCAAAAACATAATTTGTGTAAATGTGTTGCTCCTCTTTTCCAAGTAAGATAAAGTTGTGTACATGCAAACACAACAGAGAAAAACCATACTCCTTCAAACTTTCTGTAATTTGGCTGTTACTCTCAAATCATGATTAACTGTACAATACAAATATCCACTAGAAAAAAGACATATACTTGCAAAATTTGCCACTCTTATTCACATCAATCAATCTTGATTGTACATATATGAACATAAACTGCCAACTGGAGAGTTTGAATTACCTACTGGAAAGTTTGAATTACCTACTAGAGACCATCTTCGAGTGTGAATATAAACAGCAAAAAGAGAGAATATGAAAGCTTACTTGACGCCATCTTCAAGTGTATTTGCTCTCTTCGTACAAAGGTTAATCAGATCACCCTAACATGAGTATACTTACCCTTAGAAAACCTGACCAAATAATAAAACAATAGAAATTTGAGTGACGTCTCCCAGAATAATAAAGAAACTGGTAGGACGTCTTCCAAAATAAAAAAGATCCCCTCGCCATTGCAATGCACTGTCTCATACGAGGAAAGCGATGGTGCACCTTCTCTTAGTGATGCGGCAACATGTAACAATACTTAGCTGGATACTCGATAAGACTAGCCGTGTCTTGGAGTCTGAAAAAACCTAATCAAAAACAACAAGAAAACGAAACTATAATATAGTTATTGAGGAGATGAATAGCATTCCCAATTGTTTCACTTAAGGTTTGAGAAGTAAGGAAAGAAAAAAAATGCCGTATTCGAGGCTCAGGAAAAGTGTAACGTCAATCCCTAAAAGCTCTCTCATATAAATGTGACTTATAAAGAAATCGAGTGTTATCCCCAAGAGGGGAGCCCCTCTTTTATCTCTGAAAACTAACAAAAAAGCAAAGTGTAATTTGTTAAATATGTGGATCTTTTAATAGTAAAATAACGATGGGTAAGTTGAAGTAGAGTGACCAGCAAGCGAACATGACTGTGAAGTGTAAGTTGGAGTAGAGGAACAACTGAACACGTGTGAGGGTCGACTGTTAAGTGTAATTTGCTACCTGCTTTTATTGACCAGAAACTCAGATTTGCTGAAACCGTATTATTGAAGCTCAGATTTAGCTTGTTTATGGAGAATCCCATCTATCAATTTCCTCCACTGCTAATGGGGAAATACAGATGTGATATTTCATAAATACATTTACACTGGAATAAATTTAAGTTAGCAACATTAGAGAGAAAATATATTCTTGTTAAATGTGATCGTTTTTTAGTTTTGGTTAAAGCTGATATACAAGCACTTGTTAGAGATGGCAAGTGTTCATTTCTATTTTCTGCTTTCAATTCTGGTCAATTCACCTAATTACTAATGAGTCACCACTTACCAAGGTCAAAATCTACTAAAGAATAAGGGTTAATATGATAGATGGACTTTTGCTTACTGATGAAGAAAATTATGAGAGGATTGAAAATGATTAATGGAATGAACAATGTTTGATTACTTGTTAGAGATGGCAAGTGTTCATTTATGATGTCCTTGTATGATGTCACCAAAGTTAGCTGCAGATTTTCAGTAAGTCACCGATATCTGGTTGTAGAATATTTCTCTACTGACGACTGAAAGATATTGAAAGGTCTCGGCTGGTCAATTCACCTCTCTCCTCATGTTATGTTTTAAAGACCAAGAGTGTGGTGTTTGGTGCTGGTCGGCAGGTTTCGTATCAACTGCGGACGCAAAGGTCACTTTAAGTGAGAAAAAGAAATCAAGAAAAACTGGTTTTCTTTATAGAAGAAAATTATTAACTGAACACTTTATTTTTTGTACATTGAATGAATATTTCAATGTTTCTCATTCATGCGTTTTCACTGTGTACTGTGGTGAGCAAAAAGGAGTCCCGAATCAACTAAATATAGGTTCTTATATTGTTCTCAGAGGGATTCAACATCGCCCAGCGCTTCTCAGAACGATTTCTATTTGTCCATTCTTTCACCGATCACACCCATTTGTCTCTTTTTAAGACTTTCATGATTGCTTCAAGAGGTAACTTTGCTGTATAAATATTGTCTTTATAATGACTCATTTTTCATCCATTGTTGGGAAAGCCTTCCCTCTCCATGTTACTGAAATTGCCAACTCGTCTCTACAGCACAGCTGCATTTCCCTCACTGCTTTAATCCTAGCAATCTAAGCGTTACATGTATCGACCAAGGGAAGAGTTTATCAGGCATGTCTATGCAGTGTGATAGTGTATTGAAGTGAAACCTGGCTAGTGAGGGTTGAGGAAATGCATTGCATGGAGAGAAATGATTTGAGAATGATACAATGAACGTGTAATGTGAGTCTAAGACAGGCTTGATCTGAATAGTATATGCAGAACATGAGACTGATGGGATGGCCACGTTGAAAGAATGGATAAAAGTTCTTGGTTTAGTAGATTGAGTAAAAGAGTTGAGGTAACAGGGTTAATTGTCAGATGAAGACTAAGGAAAACATGGAAGGAAATGATTTGAATTGGAGAGAAAGAGCGATAAAGACCTGGCAGAGATAGCTCAGTTTAGAAGTCAATTTCTAAAACCCGGTCATCACATGCCAGCATGTAAAACGGATGTTAAGCTGAATATGATGATGGTTTAAACCTCTAAGACCAGAATTAACTGAATACACCAGATAGTTTCATATGCTTAGAATGTGAGAATACATCAGCAAACGGATCACACTCTATTTCAATGCCCTGTACAGTGTTAACACCTTTCACAAGATTGACTAGAAGTGTTTTCTACCAAATCAACAAATTCCAATGAACATTTAGATGAAGGACGTCACAATTCAAATTTATTTAAGATTGATGGGTTTAATTTTAATGATATTCACAATTTGTAAATAAAATTTATTTTTATTTTGTATTTGTCTGGTTTGTACATTTTGGGTGAAAAAAACATCTGATTTGTTTTACAATCATACTTAGACCACTTGAAATAAATTTTGTGTGTAATACTCGCATTTTTAGTATAGTGTGCGCATGATAGAGAGAAAAAGTAGAAAAGAAAAGTGCAAAAAGATATAGAGAATCAGCTTCAACGATTATTTTAATTAGTTCAGTCACACCGTTTTAGCAGATTTGACTTTTAGACTTAAATTTCAATAAGAGGTAAAGGTATGTTTCTGCTTTTAAGAACTGCGTTAAGGAGTGAGTAAAAAAAATGTTACTCTGCTTTTGTCGAATAATGTGCATACACATTTATATTACTTATTAGCCTCTCTTCATTGATGTTATTTTATTTCTTCTTATTTACTGTTAAATGCATACATTATATCGTCATATTAAGAGTGATACCACGACTACTACTAATACTAGTAATATTGTTGATGGTGCTTATAACAATAATCATATTATTGTCTATTTTATTACATTACATCAACAGAACTCAGAGTGATACTACTACCACTGCTACTACTACTACTAATAATAATAGTATTAATGTCTCCTTATTTACTATTATGCACATATTTTATCGTTATACGATTGATACCACCATTACTACTACTAGTATGAATACTTCTTATTTACTGTTACACGCATACATTTTATCGTCATATTAAGAGTGATACCACGACTACTATTACTACTACTACTAAATTATAGTTTCTGCCTTATTATATAACTGCTCCCCTAGAGGTTAAGAAACATTAAAAATGTAATTTTAGCAAGTATTAAAACCGAGCCTGCCACTCAATAACAATACTTTAAATTTGAAGAATTTACAGAAGTTAACTAGGATAAAATGACAAGGGAGAAACAGATGTTCATAAATGTAACACATGATGATGATGTTAATCAGTCTTTCCTGCAATGTTATACTTAGTAGGTTATTGTTGTTATGCAGTTTTTAAGAAAATGAATTGCAATAGTTACACGAATTTTGTATCTGGAAAAGATGATGTGGAAGAAATAGCTGAACTAAACAGCTATTTTCAGAGGATTAATAGAGGTTCTCTATTAAATCCTAATGATATGACAACAAATCTTGTTCTTTATAGCAGCCACTATCAAAACAATGATCAGCAATGTCTACTTGCTAAAACAATGATTTATATCACTACTAAACTAATAAGCGCACATAATTTAAACTGGAATCTTAGGAAAATATCCACAATTCCAGTAATTATAGGAGCAACCGGACTCATGAAAAAGATTTTTTTTAAATACCTAGCGAATATACCCAGATGAACCAAGTGCAAGAGCGATACAAAGAACTGTGCTTAAAGGGTTGGTTAGAATCTTAAAAAGATCTCTCAGTTGGAGTTTCTGAAATAACGGTGTAATATTTATCATCTGGTATGAAGCCCCATCCCCAGCAAAAACAAAAAGATAAGAAAAATGAAAAATAAGTGAAAGCTACTCGTACACATCACAAAACAGCATATTTTCTCTAAAGTAAAAATATTTGTTACGTTTACAACCGCTGTTTATCGTATTTCGTTTTTTGTTTGATCGTTTGCATTATATTGTCTCCTTATTAACTATTATGCACATATTTTACCATTTTATTTCATCACTAATATTAATAGGCTAATACTTTGCCCTGTCGGTGAGGCTGTGAATTTGCCAACTGCAACCCTATACAGAGGGCTACCCCCCCCCCCGAAAACGGAGCCACCTTTTGACCGTGGATGGCGACCCGTGATGTCTTAGAACAAGGTCATCGTTGCTGAGCGGTCCATTGCCTGGTCACTTCGGCCCTTACAGGAGGTCAGAGAGGCACGATCTGATCAATCGGCTGGTCACATGATGCCCTAGTATCTATAAGTTCATCTTCAACAGTATTATTCAATCTGATTCTTCAAAAAATCAAAACCTTATTTCTCCTTTTAATTTTTCTCCTCAAATAGATACTACAAGGCAGTGACAGATTCAATCATGTTGAGAACAAAAAGCAATGTATTATGAGAGCAATGTATTCTGGTTATCTAAAAGCCATGTATTCTCGGAATATAAATAATTGGCATACTTATGGAATTATATTTGAAGATTTTATTTCTAACAACAACAAAAACGGGGAATGTCGGTCTATGCCTTGAGGGATTGTCAGAGTTTTTTTTCTCATAAGAGTAACGTATTCAAAGAGTAATGTCTTCTAAGAGCAATGTATTCTGAAAGTAATGTTTTCAAGAGCAATGTATTTTAGGAATATAAATAATTATCCTACCTATAGAATTATATTTGACAACCACAGATGGTTGATATGCCATAAAACAAACCAAACCAATACTAATAGTACTAATAATAGTATTGCTACTAGTACTACTAATAATAGCATTGCTACTAGTACTACTACTAATAATAGTTTGTACTAGTACTACTAGTAGTATTGCTAATGATTCTAATAACAATCATAATATTGTTTATTTTATTACATTAACAATTATAAATTTATGATGGAAAAAAGTCAAATTCTAAAGTACTTTTGCGATTTACAGTTAACTTTTTCGTCATAATACTTATATGGGTTGAGGGATGGCAGCAGGATTTTATTGGGTTATTCCCAGGCAACACTGGATTACGTGTCCAGCTAGTTGAAAATAAATCCTTGTAAGTTTTGGAGAAAAAGGATCTATTTTTGTCATTTCTCCGTATCTATTGCTTCTATATCTATTTTTTCTGGATATCATCATCGCCTAGTGGGCTGCATTTTGCCGTTATCACCAACATCGTAGCCGTGTCAGTAATCAAGAACTTCCCAAGCACCGAAAAGAAAAGGCGAGACCGATGGAGAGTTTAAACTGGGTCTTTATTTTGGAGAGAAATTCTCGTCATACGGATAAAAGTCACACATTAACATTAAATAGAGAGAGACCATAGGATATACTTCTGTGACATCTTAATCTCTTAATTTTTGAACTTGCTACTTATTAAAGTGAAAGACAGTTTTATACTCAACAGACAGACGGAGGATTTGCCTTCTTCGTCTTATCCGAGACTTAACTTAAAAGTTCAGCTTATCATGGCAGATCTGCTCACTTCAAGCTCCATAGCAAAGACCATTGAAACCCTCGTTTCTTTGTGTCTGAACAACATCGCGCCTCGAACTGTCTGTTTTCATTTCTGACATTTATTGACCCATATCCTTTGTTTCTTTGATCTTAAGGTTGCCTGTCTGTTACTGGGAGAACAGATTTGTTTTCCACAAATTTGTGTCAATCTGACATATACGCAGCTAGATAATTCTGACCTCGGTCACAATCTATACTAGCTGAAGTACACCTTTTAAAAATAGGGTCTCCCATAATATAACAATTACATTAACAGAAGTTATTGGGGACATGGTCATTTTTATCATTTTTTTCTTCATTTCTCTGTATCTATTTTTTGCTGGATATCCGAAATTGAAAGTTTAATTTTGTAGAAACAATTCTTTGAAACAGCAGTAAACAGTAAACCAGCTTTGCTTATAGATAACAATAGATAATAATAGGTTTATTACAGGTAGCATGGTAATAGGAATTATTCTATTTTTAATGCAAATATCAATGTATATATTGAAAATTAAACGATATTTTGGAGTAATTCTACTGGATCAAGCTATTAATCTGCCGTTTTTTTTCTTTGTCATTTCTCTATTTTTATAGTATCTGAATATCTCGTCAGAATTCAGCAGTTCAGCAGTTGTGTTTCTTGGTTGTAGAAACAATTATTTGAAGACAAGAGTAAACCGGCTTTGCTATATATATATATATATATATATATATATATATATATATATATATATATATATTTATATATATATATATATATGTGTGTGTGTGTGTGATGAAAAGAGAACTCTTCTATCCCCTTCTATGCTTGGGAAGTGAATTACTTCCCTTGATCACTCTTTCTTTTTAGTCAGCCATTGTTTCTCGTATAGACTAGATCCCTGTGTAGATCTTTGTCGAATAAAGCTTCTTCAAGCAAACTCAGTCTTCTTAAACTCATTCTATTCAATCCTTTCGATTAACTCATTACAACATATATAAGTAAAACTGATCTATTTCTTGACTTTTCTCATCGATACGTTTCCCTATAAAATCAATATTTCCCTATAAAATCAATATTTCCCTATAAAATCAATATTTCATTCTGAAGAGGAGTCAATTACAGAATTTTTTCACAAAAAAAAACAATTAAAAATTCCAAATTATCTTATTGATTGCATAATCTATCCGGTTCAATATTTCTTTCCGTAACATACATTTCCCGATATTCAGTGTTTATTTTCATTGGATAATCATCTCTTGATTATCAAATAGAAAACACAAATGGCATTCAAAAACGGATTTTATTGTATTTGCATATAATTAAATTCAAACACTTATTATATGCAGGGCTATCCCGCGTTACCTTGGGCAAAAATGTAACATATTTCTATTAAAATTTCTATCTCTCTCTTTCACGGTCACCCCTCCCTCTCTCCACCCATCCCATTCCTTTCTCTGGACATACACTTATAGATTAGTCGGCATAAGAGAAATAATTCTTACAGAAAATCAGAGTTACTTCCCTTTAGTTATTATATATATACATATACATTATTACAAACATTAAAATTACTGGAAAACCGAAGCCACCCCGTGACGAAATCGGCGGCAGTTTAGGGTCAAAGAATGGGCATTTTTTCTAAATTTGAGATATTATTCATTCCTGACAATGCTGATCAAGAAAATATCAACTTTGATGGTTTTTGGTTTGTATGTTTCAAGTTTCAGAGTTGCTTTCCTTTAGTTATATATATACATATACATTATTACATATATTGAAATTACTTGTATGTTTCAAGTTTCAGAGTTGCTTCCCTTTCCATCGTCTCTGGACGCACATCCTCCACGTAGTTAGGGGTGCCGCCCCCCCCCCCCTGCAATTACATTTGCACCCCCTGAAATTTGTGATTCAAAAAATATTATAAATATAAATACTCTTATATTTCGTAGTCAACTATACTTTTTCATTATGAACCAGTATTTACTTTTGTGTAATATATTTTACAACAGGGCCGGATTAAGGGGCCAAGGGGCTGGGGCCCTGGGCCACCTACCAAGAGGGTACCTCCCACCAATTTTTAACATAATTCCGATTTCAAAAACGCTTCTTTGGATCTAATTTTGTTTAAAACTTCCATTCCTGTACTATAAATATAATATAAAAAATATTTACGGATTTTAAACTACCAGTTAAAATAAATCTATTGACCATAATAACATCTAAATATGATTTAAATTTATGTTAAAAAGGAAAACATTTAAATGTACGCGTTCTCAAACTCAAACATAACTTCGCTAGTTTCAGATCAAGTGGTGAGGGAAAAAAAGCCTCGATTCTTTTCACCTGTTTCCTGCTTGGTGAAAGAGGTTGTCAGTGTGTCTGTCCTTTTTTGTCAACTTACGAAATATATGTTTTTTTTTAATATTGTTAATTCACACTATTTAATATTCTAAATTATCAATTAAATAATTATAATCCAAATGATGTAATATAAACACAAAATGAATTCACGTTGTTGTTCTGCCAGCTTCTTTTAAAGATATATTTTTTTAATCTATAAAAGAAAGTGTTGTCTTCATTCAAAAGATAGAAATGAATACTAGCAACCTAAATTATATTCAAATGAAACTGGGAATTAGGTTTAAAAATGATATTTGTATTTTATCACGAATCTCAAATACGTTTTTTTTCTTTTTGTTGTCAGTTGCAACTATTAATTTTAAAAATTGTGAATGTTACATTCAACATTTTTGAAATTAACATAGAAAAAAATCCCAGATTTGACCCGAGATGAAGTTGAAAGAAAAACAGCATTGGTAGCCAGATTTCTAACTTGGGGGGGGGGGGGGGGGGGATTTTTAGGAGGGGCAAAACTAATATTGATATTCTAATATGAGTGACGTTTTGGTTCAGTGTGTGTGTACTGATATATCAATATATATAAGTAGTAAAAAAAAATTTAATTTCTTTTGTATAATCTAAATATATTGTTATGTATTTCGGTAGGTTCATGTAAATAACAACATAAGCATAGTAAACACGCACATATGACGGTTTGCAACACAGACTAACATTACATAACACAGTCACACAGATATTTGCATATCGGTCCAAACAAGCTATGCCCATTCGTGGATTTATTATCGTCACGACTGATTTAGATACAAATTCTGAAGGGCGAAAATATTTGTCGTCACTAATGAAGACCCTTTATTCGGATACGAACTACGAAATCTGGGTATGGTAACTTTTAATTTCACGTTTCGTGTGACAACATCTGTCCCGGACGAATTCCCCTCACTATTCGACGGAAAAATTGGAAATATTTCCGGACCTACCATTAACCTCCACATCGACCCTTCTATTTCACCACTGACCCAGTGACACTGTAGAATACCTTTTCATGTGAGGAAGGACGTTGAATTCGAATAAAAACGCCTCAAGGAGATGGACGTAATTGAGGATATAACTGGGCCTACTCCATCCTGGGTAAGTCCCGTGGTGATAGTCCCCCCCAAAAGCGAGTGGTGTATGAATCTGCATAGACATGAGAAAAGCAAACGAAGTCATTCAAAGGACTAAACATACCATGCCGACCGTAGACGACTTGAATGCAGATTTAAACCACTCAATAGTGTTTAGTAAACTGGACCTGTCGAGTGTGTACCACCAATTAGAGCTGGGGAAATCCAACAGATACATCACCACATTCAATACACATGCTGAACTATTCAGATACAAACGACTACTTTTTGGAGTAAATGCTGCCTCAGAGATATTTCATAAGGCCATTGCAGACCTTTTGAGAGGCATTACAGGAGTCAAAAACCTCTCTGATGACATTATCATCTATGGACGTGACCAAACCTCACATAATACCAGTATGAGGTCCACACTGGGGCGTCTACAGAATGTCGGGGCCAGGACAAACAGAGAAAATTCCTTATTTAAGTGAGATAACTCACATTCTTTGGACTTAGAAAAAATTGCAGCAATTGCAAACTCCAAATCACCCACCAACGTTGGGGAAGTCTGCTCATTCCTGGAATGGTCCATTATGTATTCAGATTCATCCCACACTATGACAGTGTCATACACAGAATGAAGGTAGTAGGATACAGAAGAAAGGGCAGTGGGCCAGTTAAAGTAAGTCCTGTCTGAAGCTGGGGTCATGATCTACTTTGACCAGAACAAGGAAGCACATCTTTGTGGACACAAGACCTGTCAGATAAGGGGAAATGCTCACACAAAACGGGAAGACTGACAGATGTGGAACAGCGATACTCACAGACTGAAAGAAAGATGTTAGCCGTTATATATGCTGTCGAATATTTTCCCCTCTAGGTTGAGGTTCACTAACAACCGACCACTTCTCAGAATCGTTAAATGCTTCAGGTCAGCCACGTCCAGAATTAAACGCTGGCATCTGCACCGCAAGCCATAGTGTACCAGCTTGGCAAAGACGACCTCAACCTACTACCTCAGCCGACATCCTCATCACAAACCCAAGAGAGACAATGCAGAGAGGTGAAGCTAGCCACAGGAAAAGACCCCGTTACAGAAAGTGACGGCTGCATTTTTAGATGGAAATTGGAATGCCCCGCAAATATCCAGTCTGAACACACTTTAAAGACAAATTATCCACACACGATGGCCTTGTGATCCCTTCCACTTTACAAGAGAACCATCGAGATAGCTTCACCCCCGCGAACACCAGGATATTGTCAAGACACAGAAGGGTGATGGAAAAGGTCTGGTTCACCGGAATCAACAAACTAGTGGAAGAGACGGTGTGAAACTGCATTCCCTTCCAGGCTTCCAACCCGACATCATTACACCCTGAACCCATATGCACCACATCACTCTCCACTGCTCATGGGCTGAAAACTCCCTGGACTTTGCTGGGCCGTGCCTCATCTGAAGACTATGTACTACAGTAGAAGTACTTCTCTTGATATATGCAAGAGTGGTTATTCCTCGCCTTGATGCAACTTTTTCCAGACAAGGCTTCCCTGATATTGTCAAGTCTGACAATTGTTCCCTCTCCAATAGCAGGAATTCAAAGACTTTGCCACCCAGTCAGGATTCCGTTAAAGAAAAGTTACACCTTTATGGCCCGAGACAAATAGAGAGGCTGAACAGTTTATGAGAACCTTAAACAAGTATATTCGCATCACCTAAACTGGAAAACCCAACTGCCCCATTTCCTAAGGCAGTACAGGGTCACCTCCACAGTTCAACTAAAGCATCTCCATTTGAAGCCCTCACTGGAAGGAAAGTAAATATCGGCATACCTGCTGTTCCAAAAGACCAGAGTCGATGCACACGTGACAGAGAATAAAAAATGATGGTTTATGCAGACATAAAAAGGACAAAGTTCTCACCACTCTGCCTAGGTGACAAAGTACTTGTCAGGCAAAAAGATCTCAACAAGCTATCCCTACCTTTCAACACAAAACAATTAACAATTATTAGTATAAAGGGTAACATGAGTGACAAATCACCCGAAACTTCTCTCTCTTCAAGCGAATAGACCCTGACAGTTCTCCCGGAGAAGAAAGTGTTGAGTCAGAAGCAGACTCTGAATATGAATACCGTCCACATTCACAATCGGAAAGGTCCTCCGAAGTATGCACAATCCACCATTTGCGAAAAAGACTCCCTCCAGCTAAGTTTAAAGTTTAGAAATTAACAACAAAAGAAATAAATAAATATGTAAATAAATTGGCAAAAGAAAAAAAGGCCTATTTCACAAGTACACTACATTCACACACTTATAAACTGTTGGGCTATTAGATTTTTGCTTACTACACGAATACATAGCCAGTAAGTAAGCAAAATGGAGTGTACCCCCCCCCTTTCTTACCTTACATTTAATACACACACATGGACTCAATAATCTAACATTTAATTAAAGAGAAGAGAGATTTAGTATTCAGAGTTGGTTTTCTCTACATAGTCAGCAGAGTTGCCTCCCTGAACATAGCAGAAATTAAGAGGCTATCAAGCATGCGAATTGAAACCCCGGAAATAAACAATGTCCTAAACTAATCAGTTTTAAGTCCTGCACTGATTGAAACCACACGTATATCTCTTTGTCTTTATTCTATCTTTCCTGTTGCAGTTTGTTTCAGCCTCACGAGCCGACGACATTACACATATCTGCCATTTCTGCTTTTTTTCACTGCAGAAGATTGTTATGAATGAAATAAGGAAGGACAACAAACATAAAATGTGAATGTTTATTACTAAGATAAGAAGTTTTTATTTCTAAAATATTAATGACGTTGCAGTTTTTGCTTAACTGTATTCTCGATATCTCGATCCATGTTCGTCCAGTAGACGTAACTCCGCATAAGACTCTTCATCCCAACATGAAACTCTGGTAGAATACGATTTTACAATGTCGCTGGAATGATCACCTTACTATTGCTTCCGGAATTTTTTTGTTTTTTTCGATTATGCCCTTTGTAATATTTTTTATAAAATCATTCTTCATTGCTAGTGTCACAAGAAGTTCACTTACGATAGTACACAACATGTTTTTCACCTCAACTTCTGTTTGTAAAGCGGTTAATACCTCAAGTATCTCAAGACAGTCTGTCCGCATGACTGATCTTTGAAGATGGGAGATATTCCATCTTTTAGTTATGATTTAGAAGAATGATTCCCCATCTTTGTAATTTATGAGCCGTATGTGTAGGCAAACCGACCATAATTAACAAGCCATAACTTGTTAATTATGGTCGGTTTGTAATGTAAATCTTCTTCCGTGCACAAAATGAGGAAACTTTGTTACCGCAAAAATGATGCCCAGCGCTTTTTTTTCTATTTGTGAGTAGCTTTTCTATGCTGGTAAGGGTGTACGAGAAGCATACTCTATCGACTTCAGCAAACTATCGTCCATTCTGTGTAAAATACATGCTCCTAAGCCATATGAACCACGCATCAGAAGACGATCTCGCGTTCTGGATCATAATGAGTTTAAAATAAATCAGACGTGAAATCTTTATCTTCTCAAATGTCTCCTGACATTCTGCCATCCAAATCCAGTCTCTCTCCTTCTTCAATAGTTCATTTAAAAGTGCTCATAGGTTGTGTATACTCGGGATAAATAAAGTAATTCGCTAACCCAAAGACGATATATTCTTTATTGCACCTGCTCTCTCTAAGTTTGATCTTCTCCCATTCTTGTCTATTGTTTGTCCCATAAAGAACTCACATCTTCCTATTTTTAGATGGAAAACTTATGTATGTGCACTTTATACTGTTCTGTAGTTTTATTGATTATTAAAATATCTAGACTGCTCAGTAATGCGTCCATTAATGAAATATAGTCGACGCCATCTTTACTCCAAATGGTAGTCTTTCAAATTTGTATAACCCTTTATGTATTTATCCAGAATAACTTTGAGCATTCTTCGTCCAATATGCATCGTTTAAATCCACTTTTGAAAAAAACTTTCCTCCATTTAACTTTGTGAATATTTCTTCCAGACTAGGCAACAAATAATGGTAATCCCTTAATGCCTAGTTCAAACCCGTGGAAAAGTCTGCAGACAAATTTCTTTTTCATTACGTATACTGTTGGCGAAGCTCATTCACTATATTCAACCTTCTATGGCACTCTGATTTTCTCAAGCCTATCCAGTTCTAAGTTGATTTTTCTGATACGAACAGAACATTTCACTTCTTTTTGAAGATCGGTTGTATATCCGGTTTCAACTCAAATTTGACAATTACTTTATTGCATCTATCAAGCCCTACCAGAAAAAATTTGTGAAAAATTCTTTCAATTCTTTTTTTAATTTATCAGCTGCAGCTTCTTTAAGTTACATTTTTAGCAAAAAGAATTTATTGAAAAATCCGTTTGAATTTCTCCATCCAATCTGTGGTTAAAAAATTACTTGAATTCATAACAGATACGTTTAGTTTTAGCGTTTTTCTTTGAAGTGTAACTGTATTTATCAGTTTGCTTACAAATTTGATTTGCTCTCCGGTTCTGCCTTTTGCAATTTTATTAGTCCTTAGTAAAAGGATTTCATAGTTTTATAGAGGCAATCTCTGTACCAATACATCTGCCCACAATTGAAACATGGATTGCTTCTCTTTTGATCATCAAATTTTACTGGTTAAGTCACTTTTTTCTTGTTGCGGATATTTATATGGACATTCCAGACTGTTCAATATCCTTTGAATAACCCGTTAGCAGTCCTTGGCTATTTGCTGGAGTGTTAAATCTGGTTCATTTCCGAGTATGCGTTCTACACCAATCCTCGTGCAAAAATGAGACATTTGAAGTTATTAGCACTTAATTAAAATAACCTGAAGTCATCACAGTGCTTATTAACTATGCTTGCACTAAATTTTAGCTTGCTGGTCTTTTGGGGTAAAATGTAGTTTACAAATTTTGTATGTTCCACTGTGCCCAATTTCCTTAACAGTAACCGAACCTTTCTGAAATCAGTCCAGTTTTCAGTCTGAATTATATATGCCTTCATAATGCTTGAAGTATGAGGTAAAAGTAACACCATTGTTCGGATCGTAGTTGAAAGTTTCAATGGTCTTCCAAATCATGTTCTGAAGAAACGCGCTGTCACCTGTAACATTTTCCCACCTTTTTGACAATTCGAATTTCTACTGTTGCTGTTGGATCTGAATGAACATCTTGAATCTTTTATTTTGTGCCAGCTGTTCTTTCAGTAATTCTAATGTTTCTACTTCGATTTTATTTCGGTAGGATGCCTGTTTTTCCTGTAATCATAGTTCATTTTGCTGATGCCTGAAAAGCTCCAGGATTATGTTTTTCAAATCCTCCATTTTTCCCATCACTTGAAATAACTGACTTCTCTGTGTATATATCTCTCTATATATATTTATAATCATGCGGTTCATAGTTTTTTTCTTACTGTGAGATAAGTTTGTAACCTTTCAGTGAAAAAAAAGTTCAGACAAAACTATTTACTTTTTTTTTCCTTCGCTAGTGAAGTACTTGACTTTTAACTGTGCACACTATACTAAAAATGCAAATATTACACACAAAATTTATTTCAAATGGTCTAAGTATGATTGTAAAACAAATCAGATGCTATTGTAAGAACCGATTCTCTATATCTCTTTTTCTCTTGAGCTCTCTCTATCATGTTCACACTATACAAAAATGTATTACGCACACCAAGATTATTTTAAGGGGCTTAAGTATTATTATAAAACAAATCAGATGCCATTGTTTGTTTTTTCACCCAAAATGTGCATATATTTTACAGAACTAGAAAAATGAAAAATAAAAATTTTATTTCCAAATTGTGAATATCATTAAAATTAAACCCACCCATCTATTTCAAATAAATTTGAATTCTGACGTCCATCATCTAAATGTTCATTGGAATTTGTCAATCTTGTGAAAGGTGTTAACACTGTACAGGGCATTGAAATAGAGTGTGATCCGTTTGCTGATGTATTCTCACATTCTGAGCATGTGAAACTATCTGGTGTATGCAGTTAATTCTAGTCTTAGAGGTTAAAACCGTCATCATATTCAGCTTAACATAGCAGTGGAGGAAATTGATACATGGATTCTCCACAAACAAGCTACATTCGAGCTTCAATAATATGGTTTCAGTTTTTGGTCAACAAAAGCAAGCAGCAAATTACACTTAAGTTGTTCAGTTGTTCCTTCTGACCCTTGAATACTGCTTTTTTTTCATTTCCCACTTCTTGAACTTTGAGTAAGTGAAACAATAGAGAATGCTATTCATCTCCTCAATAACTATGTTATAGTTTCGTTTTCTTGTGGTCTTTGATTAGGTTTTTTTCAGACTCCAAAAGTAAACAAAAATCCATCTATCATATTAACCCTTATCCTCTAGTAGATTTTGACCTTGGTAAGTTGTGATTCATTAGTAATTAGGTGAATTGACCAGAATTGAAAGCAGAAAATGTATTTATGAAATATCACATCTGTATTTCCCCATTAGCAGTGGAGGAAATTGATACATGGGATTCTCCACAAACAAGCTACATCCGAGCTTCAATAATACGGTTTCAGCAAATCTGAGTTTCTGGTCAATAAAAGCAGGTAGCAAATTACACTTAACAGTCGACCCTCACACGTGTTCAGTTGTTCCTCTACTCCAACTTACACTTCACAGTCATGTTCGCTTGCTGGTCACTCTACTTCAACTTACCCATCGTTATTTTACTATTAAAAGATCCACAAATTACATTTTGTTTTTTTGTTAGTTTTCAGAGATAAAAGAGGGGCCTCCCTCTTGGGGATAACACTCGATTACTTTATAAGTCACATTTATATGAGAGAGCTTTTAGGGATTGACGTTACCCCTTTTCCTGAGCCTTGAATACTGCTTTTTTTCATTTCCCACTTCTCAAACCTTAAGTGAAACAATTGGGAATGCTATTCATCTCCTCAATAACTATATTATAGTTTCGTTTTCTTGTGATCTTTGATTAGGTTTTTTCAGACTCCAAGACACGGCTGGTCTTATGGAGTATCCAGCTAAGTATTGTTACATGTTGCCGCATCACTAGGAGAAGGTGCACCATCACTTTCCTCGTATGAGACAGTGCATTGCAATGGCGAGGGGATCTTTTTTATTTTGGAAGACGTCCTACCAGTTTCTATTATTTTAATATTAGGTCATGGTTTCTAAGGGTAAGTATACTCCTGTTAATGTGTCCTGATGAATCTCTGTATGAAGAGAGCAAAGACACTTGAAGATGGTGTTAAGTAAGCTTTCAAATTCTCTCTTTTTGCTGTTTATATTCACACTCAAAGATGGTGTCTAGTAGGTAATTCAAACTCTCCAGTTGGTAGTTTATGTTCATATATGTACAATCAAGATTGATTGAGGTGAATAAGAGTGATAAATTTTGCAAGTATATGGTTTCTTTAAGTGCAGTTGCTTGTATTTGTCTTGCACTCGGTTCACCGGGTATACTCGCCAGATAGCTCTTGAAATTCTTCTTCATTAGTCCCGTTGCTCCTATAATTACTGGTATGATGGAGATTTTCCTAAGATTCCTCTTTTTTATCATTTTAATTTAGTTTATCTAAAGAGATCAAGGGGGCCCCCTCTTGAGACTAACACTTGATTTTCCTATGAGTAAAATTTATATCCGAGGGATCTCTTAAGGATAGATGTTGTTCCTTTTAGGGCTGCTATCTGTACTTCCCTACAGTTTGGTCTTCCCGGGATTGTTTTAGATTTTTTTTCACTAGACCCGTTGCCCCCACTACAACCGGTATGATGTTTATTTCATTGATGGACCATGTTATTCCTCAATGTTTAATTTTACTTCAGTCGAAGATCTCAGAAATCAAGGGGCCCCTTCCTGGGGCTAACACTTGATCTCTATATGAGATACATAGATACCCGATTATTCTATTAAAATTCTCCTCTATTTCTCACGCATTGAGTTAGTAAAAGAGTTAAGAATAATTTCTTCTCTCCCCAACTGACCAGTCAAGTATGTAGTAATATATCTTTGTTGTAGTCTGTTGGTCTTACCGGATTCCAGGACAAGAATTCATCTAGTCTGGTGGAGTATCCAGCTACGTGGCCTCCAGTGTGCGTTCGCACATGTACAACTAAACTTGATCTTTCAGCACAGGAATATCCACATACTTCACAAGAATATGGCTTTTCTCCACTGAGGTTTAACATATGTCTCACTAAGCCTGATTTAGTAGAAAAAGAATATTCATACTTCACAAGAATATGCCTTTTCTCTAGTGTGTTTCCTCTGTACATGCACAACTAAACTTGATTTGCTTGAAAATGAAGAAGTACATTTGTCACAAGAATAAGGCCTCTCCCCAGTGTGTGTTCGAATATGTTTTGCAAGGACTGTTTTCTTTGAACAAGAATAACCACATGTTTCGCAACAATATGGATTTTCTTCAGTGTGTTCTTTCATATGTTCTACTAAAATATAATCATAAGTAAATGAAGAGTCACAAACTTTGCAAGAGTATGGCTTCTCTTCAGTGTGTGTTTGAATATGTTTTGCCAAATATGATTCCTGAATAAAAGAACATTCACAAATTTGACAAGAAAATTGCTTTTCAACATTGTGTTTTTGCATATGTTGAAATAAATTTGCTTTCATAGAAAAAGAAGATCCACATGTATTACAGGAATATGGCTTTTCTCCAGTGTGTGTTTGAATATGTTTAGTGAAGTGTGATTTATGTGAACAACAATAGCCACATGTTTCACAAGTAAACCTACTTTTTTTAATGCGTTTTAGCATGTGTTGTGCTAAAGTTGAATTTTTAATAAGAGAAGAGTCACAAACAACCCTGCGAGAATGTAGCTTCTGTTTAGTGTGTTTTTCCATTGCTTTTTCCTGTCTATAGGTACTTGAAAATGATGAATAACATTTGTCATGAGAATAGTGTTTCTATGCAGTATGGATGTTTCAGCCTTTTGTTACAACTTAAAATCCAGTCATTTTTATTTCTTTATAGTATATCACAAAAAAAATCATCTAAAGCTTTCAAACAGGAACATCTGTAAAGAAAAATATGAATCGCATTTAAATATTGTTTACATGCAGACGTAATCATTCAATAAAATTATTATTATTGGAAAAACTCACAACCTCTAAGTAGAATTCATTCACCAGAAAATAATGTGGATTGTCCCATTTGATAGATAGCCTAACGGATAAATGCATTGGGTAGGACAAATTCTAAAGCCAATTCTACTGAGATGTTGTGGGTTCAATTCCTAGTGAAGAAACAAGATAAATTGATATTAACACTGAATGTTAGTAGTCTACCCAAGTGGATTATATGAAAGGTTGTTGTAGCCAGTGCTTGGGTGTCAGAATGGTGACCAGTAAGAAAGACTGGAATCCAAGATTTCTGGTTAAGAAAGGATTCCAGGTAATTGGAAGGGGAGGGGAGACCTAAGCATCTGGGCATGAATGGCAGTTTGGTTTTCAGTTGGAGCTGTGCCCTTGTCCTAACAAGATGGGTCCACTGGGGCTTTTGGCTAACGGATTGTGCTGATTGGAGAAAGAAAAGGAAATGGTAATGAGAGAAAAAGAAATGGGAATAGGAGAAAGAGAAACGGAAAAGGGAAAGAGAATGAAAGGGAGAGAGATAGAAAAAGAAAAGGGGAAAGTGGGAGAAAAAGGGAAAGATAGACAGAGAAAAATGAAGAAGAGAGAGAAAAGGGGGAAAGAGAGAGATAGAATAGGAAAGGGATAAGAGAGTAAAAATGAAAAGAAAATAAAAGAAAAAAGGGAAGGGACAAAATTAGAAAAAGTTAAGAGAGAAAGAGAAAAACAGGTAATAGGAATGAGAAATAAAGAAACGGAAATGGGAAAGGTAAGAAAGAAAATTAAAAGAAAGAAAGAAAAGGAAATGTCGAAAGAGAAAAAAAAATTGGAAAGAGAAAGAGAGAAAAAGAGAAATGAAGAAGAGAGAGAAGAGAAAAAGGGGAAGAGAGAAAAAAGGGGAAGAGAGAAGAAAAGGAAAAGGTGAAAGAGAGAGAAAAAGGGGTAAGAGAGAGAAAAAGAAAAGGGGAAAGAAAAAGAAAAGGGGAAAGAAAAAGAAAAGGGGAAAAAGAGAAAAAGAAAAAGAGAGAAAAAGAAAAAGAGAAAGAGAGAAAAGGAAATGGGAACGAGAGAGAGAGAGAGAGAGAAAGGAAATGTGAGAGAGAGAAAGGAAATGTGAGAGAGAGAAAAGGAAATGGGAAAGAGAGAGAGAGAGAGAGGGGGAAAGGAAATGGGAGAGAGAGAGGGAGAGAAGGAAGGAAGAAAATGTTTGCTTAAGACGAAAAAAGTATCAGAACTAACAGAGACTAGAAAAATAGAATGTGTACTTTTGTAAGTATGGATGTCTAAAAAAGACAATAATCAGAATCTCGGTAAAAATGAAAATTGAATTGGAAATATTTAATAGTGAAAATAACTTTTTATTTACAGAATTATTTATTAGTGAAATAATTAATTTTTCAGTAAAATTAAATAAAGGTGATCGAAGGTACAAATCACCCCCTCCCCCCTAAATATGTGTGCGTGTCAATCATTGACCAACAGAGTCAGACCAAGATACAAGTTGATGTTATGTAGAGTATACCACCAGGGGGTTGATTTGTACATTCGATCCCCTAAACGCATTTGCCATATGCATCTCCTCCCTCGTCCGAGAAGATTTGACTTATTTCTCTAAGCAATTACACCTAAGGCCACTTTTCAATTCCACTAAAGGCAGATAATTTAATATGATGTAACATGATTTAATATAATATTAATCAAAGTACATACACTGAATTTCACCTTTTAATTCCACTAAAATCAATTAACATAATTTAATATTAGTCTATGTAAAATTAAAATCCGATAACCTACCTTGCTTTCAAAATAAAATACTCACATTTATTGGATCAAGAGTACAATAAGGACCCCAGTTCATTAACACAACACGCGGAACATGTTCTGGAAGTAACCGGCGTCTTTCGGTTCGTCTTCTGTTTGACCTCGCAATACACTTTTTCTTAAAATACACAACACGAAATATAGAATGTTCTGCGTTCAAAATTTGCTTTTTTTTAGTAAATAAAAGTAAAACAAAAAAAGCGATAAATTGTTTTGTTTATTGCAAAACGAAAGATTACAAGTCAGCCGATTTTTTAAAAAGCATATATATTTCGTTTATTTTATTTACAAGTTGTTTTGTAAATAGCGACCACGTGTATTGCGAGGTCAACAGGAAGACAAACCGGAAGACGTCGGTGACTTCCAGAATATGTTCCACGTGTTGCGTTAATGAACTGGGGTCCTTATTGTACTCTTGATCCGACACACCCAATACGGCTTTAGCTGACAATTCAAAGTAAAACTTGAATTTATAGACTTTACCACTCCCCCAACCCCACCCCACTCCTTCACACACACCCTTAAAACATTAGCTTTACGCATTATTCCAACTGATTTCGGTGGATCCAGTTCTGTTCTCTTTAGTCGGCTGAATTTCCTACCAAAAGCCGAATATTTAAGATAATATGTGACAACTTTTGAAACATCTATCCGCTCGGGAAGCCAGGTGTTTGGACGCAGATATGAACCTTGCCATATAGCATCTTTTAACAGACAATCTTAGCCTCGGATCCGCTGAATTGGATACTTAAAATATCAGTCCACGAATTTTTACTTGTAATTCTATGGAACTATACACAAAACGGAGACACGAATCCCTATAGACCAAGTGAGATATTTTTGAACCCTCTGCCTTTTATTTGAAACCCTGTAAAACATTTTTTAAAAACTTTCTCCAAATCTACAAACTTTTGCTATTTTTCTATCTGCACAATAGCGTCCCCTTTTGTCTTCGGCAATGGCTACTCAATACTGCTATCATTCTCCCTCTTGGCCATTTATTTCTTTATCCCCAACCTTTTCTGTTATTTCTTCAATTTTCAAAGTGAAATGGAACAGGTAATATTTATTTATTATAAATACCACATTACCGAATTTTATCCTCTGACAAGAAGAGTTCAATAATATAGAGATGGTAGTTCGACCTGGCACTGTGTAAAACAGAAAACCACCCATAGGAATACTTGTCCGAACAACTATTTGTACTAACCAGGTGATTACCGATGGATGATTTCTGTTCTTTTTTTCCCCTCTCTCAATCGTTTTCTCCAACTTAAACAATTTTCCCCCTCATATCTTATTCGATTTTCTTAGTTTTTAATTTATCATCATGACGTTTCCTCTTAGAGGGTCAGACGATGAGGCCTTAAGGAAAAAATAGAAAAAGTTAAAGAGAGAGAGAGAGAAGAAAGGAAATAAGAAAGAGAGAGTGATAGAATAGTACATAAGAAAGAGAGAGAGAAAAAAGGCAATAGGAATGAGGATAAAGAAAAGGAAATGGAAAAGAGGAAATGAAAAAGAGAGAAAAGAAAATGGGAAAGAAAGAGAAACCCTCACCCTAACTCTTACGTTAACCCTAACCCTGACGTTAGAGTTACATATAACAACATTAGCTCGGGTCGTATTCTGGAGAAGCACACACAAAAACATAACGTCATGGAATTTCTTTTTTATTAATAATAAAAACATTAAATAATTTTTTTTTTTTTCGAATTAGAAATTTAGTAATGTTATTTACAAAAAGTCTTGGATTTTTCTTATGTTTACATAACATAAATATTTAGTAAAGAAAGTTTGTCTTTGTCCAAATTTTATGTATTTTTTCTGTGTTTATTTTAACTTCATCATAAAAACGGATCCAGTATAGGATATTGCCGAAAAAATTACTTTTCATTCGGCGCTGGAAACTTTTCGAACTAGTACCTCTCATTTGTCTAAATTTCATCTTACACTGACCACAGGATCCTTCCACACTTGGTGTGGATTGTAGGATCATTCGAGTCCACAAAATTGTATTTGTGTTTCACTATAACATGGTTAAGAAGGGCATTTATATGTTCGCCAGCCATCGGTTATAATACGTGTTCCTGGCCGATCAAATCGCTCAATGATTGGTGATTGTTGTCTTTTTGGACATCCATACTTACAAAACCTCGGTTAGTATGCCGGATTACCGAAAACAGAAAAACCTTCGGCACTTCTGCATTTCAACCGTCACTTGGACTTAATTTGCTTCCCTCTTTTGAAGGCAGGGGCAGACAATCAACCGGAAGTAACCGAATTAGATGTTTTTATATAAAATGACAATATTAACAGCGAAGAATAATAATAGCGAACAATGTATCGTTATTGAATATGAAAATATTTTATTTAATAATTTAAAAATTTATAAAAATAATAAAAATGTGTTGTTTTTGTTTGTATGAATTAAAACTTTCTCAAAATAGTCAACAGTGATTTTTAAAATGAAAATTTATAATTTAAAACGAAAATCCAACAAACAGTCAACATTCCAGTTGACTTGGTGGAATGAATGGAACTCTTCAATTATTAAGTCCCAGTGACGGTGGAAATGCAGAAGTGCCAAACCTTCTTACATTTTCAAGTATACAAGAAATACTTTTAATAAAAAAAAGTTCCGGCTTTTATAAATATCATTATTCGGAGGGAACTTTCATAACATTGCATCGGCGTAGAATTCGCAGAAAACGGGGCAATGTTCAAGTACGACTAACTCTAAGCAAAGTTGTTTCCAACCGGAAACGGTGTCCGTTCGAAATTGGTTCCGATAATAAAAACTTCCTGTTTTGGTTAGTTTTGTACTGAATTTTATTTTAAATAATTTATTAGACAAAAATAAATAATAACTGTTAAAATTTTATTTTAAATAATTTATTTGACAAAAATAAATAATCACAGTTACTGAAAATAAATAATCACAGTTACTAAAAATAAATAATCACAGAGGGAAAATAATAAAATAGGTTGTTTCAGAAATCATAGTACTGTTATTATATGGCCGAAGTAATTTACTTTTACTTGTCGACGCCAGAGAAACTCCTGCAGGTAGCTATTGAAATGTGCTGCACTTGTACCTCGCATGGACCTGAATTTGTCTTTAGCGTGACTCCATGAGCCTTCAATACGATTAGTGTGGATCGTATTGTCTACGGGCTCCACAAAATTATACGTGTGGTTTACCACATCATGGTTAGGTAGGGCATTGTAGACCCTGCCAACCATTCCAACGTTTTCTTTTCTCCATTTGTGTCCATTAGTAACACTTGCAAGGAGATAGTGCGCAACCGACATTCATCTGCGGTTAGTACGTCTTGCACGATATAATTCATTATCATAAAATACAAAAGAAATAAAACCAGAAACTAGAGAAAAATTAAACTAAAGAATACCGGAAGTTGTTAAGTACGAAGTTTATTATCGGGTACGGATGGCGGCGTAACACCGTAGCACCGCCGCAGAAACTGCTCTTACAGTTAGTCGTACTTGAACATTGCCGAAAACGGAAACCACAAAACATGGAAAATGTCACGAATTACCTTAATTGGCAATGTTCAAGTACGAGTAACTCTAAGAGCAGTTTCTGTGTGCTGCTACGGTGTCAGGCCACACCCCGTACCCGATAATAAACTTGTACCTAACAACTTCCGGTATTCTGTAGTTCAATTTTCTGGTTTTATTTCTTCTTTATTTACTCTTCTGTATTTACTCTCTATATATGATAATGAATTATATCGTACAAGACGTACTAACCGCAGATGAATGTCGGGTGCGCACTACCTCCTTGGAAGTGTTTCAACAGCTACCTGCAGGAGTTTCTCTGGCGTCGCCAAGTAAAAATAAATTACTTCAGCCACATGATATATGCGATCCGACAGTACTATTATTTCTAAAACATTCTTATTTATTTTCTCTCCCCAAATCAAAATTATTTCATTAGCAAAAAACATTGCATTTTATTTTTCGAAAGAAAATCAACCTGTGTAAAAAACTAATCTGTGATTATTTATTTTTAGTAACTGTGATTATTTATTTTTGTCAAATAAATTATTTAAAATAAAATTCAGTACAAAACTTACATTATATTTTCGTAGAAAACATAACACCTATTCGACTAACCAAAACAGGAAGTTTTTATTATCGGAACCAATTTCGAATGGACACCGTTTCCGGTTGGAAACAACTTTGCTTAGAGTTACTCGTACTTGAACTTTGCCCCTTAATTCTATTAAACTTCTTTTAAGAAAATGTTTATGTCGTCAATCTGAACGTTTACCGTTATCTTTCCATTTGGTAACATTTATTTGTTGCCTATTTGTTTTTTCACATTTTTTTTATTCTGTTGGATATAGTAATAAATCGCCTCTCATGTCAGAATCGGAATTTTTATGAGATTGAAATAAATATAAACTTTTAGCTCTCCAGAAAGGTTCGCGATCCTGCTGACTTCCGGGTTATCCTGCAGTAAATTTCAAGTACGAGTGATCATAAATGATAAAAGAAACTTTTTTTAATGGAAAATTTAGAATTGTATTTATAATATAATAAGTTGTTTTTATGAAAACATAACAAATCTTTAATAAATCTGTTTTTTTTATGAATCAAATATTGTTGAAATGTCTTCTTTTTATTGATATAAATAAAGTTTTGAAATATCTTGTATTTTGTGAAACAGCAACATATGTGTTTTGATTTTTTATGAAAATCTAATAAAATAGCTTAGTATTTTAATAGTAATTTTTAAAGCAAATGTCTTTTGTATTTTGTGAAACAACAACATAATTTAAAGTATTTAAAAAGAATAATAAAAGCGTATACAATAAAGAATATTGCCGAAATAATTTTGTTTTATTCGGCGCCGCCAGAGAAATTCTTGAAGTTGTCAGCGCTAGACATTTCAAAACTAAATAAAGTTATCAATTAAAAAAACAGATTTTTTTAAATTAAAGATTTGTTATATTTTCATAAAAATATAAACAAACATATTTGATAATTTGTTTTGCTCACAACTTATTTAATTATATTAAAAATACAATTCTAAATTTTACGTTAAAAAAAGTTTCTTTTATCATTTATGATCATCCGTACTTAAAATTTACTGCAGGATAACCGGAAGTCAGCGGGATCGCGAACCCTTCTAGAGAGCCAACTTATTTTTATATTTAAAAAAAAATGCATTAAACAACAAGAAAAAGTCGAGAAAAAAAGTTTACCTTTCATTCGACGAAATTGAATACAAAAAAAAAGAAAAGAAAGCGAAAAACTGGATAATTTTTTTCTATTTTGGTCGGTTTGTTGGTATTTCTTAGTCAATCGACACAATTTCTCCTTTATGTGGCCAATTTATAAAATAAAATCAAGATTTAAAATAATAAAACATGATTTAAATGTGAAATTGTTTAAAGAAATCATTTTAAATGATGACGCAAAAATTGGACGGTAATCTGTGACCCGGTGTAAATAATCATTACGCTCCTTGTGTAAAAAGGTCCGTTCGTTAATGACGTGTGATGAAACGATTTGTTTTACATAAACGGGAAAAAGCCGCTTAAACCCAACCCCACAATCACCTTAATGACAGAAATAGATTCGAACCGAATAAATAAACTAGCACCCCAGAATTACATAAAAACGGGGTACTGGTACAGATTTTGAACTAGACACCCCCCCCCCCCAATATTCTAGCACTAAGTGAAATGAACCTTCAATCCTCAATCGCCTGTATTTATCTACCTCCCACAGCGGTAAGATGTGACACAAGGTCGGGAAAGTGGGATTTGAAAAGCCAGCATCGGTTCGAATAATAAAACGAGTTACCTTTAAGTTGCCATAACGATCTGTACCTATTTGAAGTTATTATAAAATAAACCCAACATATTCTAAAAGCTGTTGATCCTTGCAGACACACTAAGCCGATTACGCAAAGGATCAATGTAATAGATACAGAAGCTGATGACGAAAACCATACAATTTCAATGATCAATTTCTCAACAGAAAATAGAGACAACGAGAGACAAAACTATGAGCTTTGTCAAAGAAATTGTGTTCCAAATATAGCCAGAAACTATCCGAGATAGCTAATATTTACTTCCCTCCCACCGCAGGAAGATGTGACACAAGGTCGGAAGGTGGGTTTGAAGGAAAAACCAGTGCCCAAGAAGCGGAGCACTTGTGAGAATTTCTCCTCAAATAGAAGATGGCTAAAATCACAGTCGTAACGCCGACAACCACACTTACCTTGATTCTGGGAGAACTTCAAAAAGGGGAATGGCCTGTCTTGTGTTGCAGAAATGGTACGAACTGCGTAATCAGCCTTTTAGTTGATCATCAATTAGGGATAAATTATTGACACGAGGTTACTTTAATTGCTCGGTCGTTAAGTCCTTTTAAGGGTTGGTGCGTGGTTAATTCCTCGCAAAACACAACACTAGAAACTTGTAAAATACAAGGGTCGGTACACACAAGGTTCACTGTTGCCTCGCAAAATCTCAACTGCTGTCAGATTCGAAAAAAGCCCCGCATGGGGGAAAAAGGCGCGCAAAAGAAGGTTCACTCCAGACTTAGCGGCGCCGAAGTTTACGGTCAATGTCAGGGTCACTTTTCCTTCCTTCTGAAGGAGGGGTCGGCAAGTGCGATTGCTGGCACGTGATTTCTAACAAGGAAGGGTCAGCAAGTGCGAATTGCCGGTACTGTGATTTCTAACACACTCCCCAGAGAGGAGCAAAAAAGTAATGGATAATCATTACTTTTTTCAAGTAGTTATGTTATTCTGTCTGGCATGGCATAGTTGTAATTACAATATTATTTTTCAGACCATAATTGTGATTTTTCAAAGAATAATATAATAGTTGTTATCCAAGAAACAAGCTAATTCCACTAAATTTTTATTTTTTATTTTATTTTTTGATTTAAAAAAATTTTTTTTATTTATTTTTGATTTCGCTGTTATACCTAGCTCTCTATCATAGACGGAGATAAAGAGCGATCCTTCGATCTGAATTAATCATGCTCAGGAAGCTGATCAACATGAGATGTTGTTTGTTCCGCACAATCCGGACAATCCCAATCTCCATCAGTCACCTCCACGGAGACTCCGACACAGTCAAAATGGTACCATCTGTTGCATTTATCGCAACATACCATTGGTGAAGAGCCGTCATTCCTAATGGAACATGTAGGACAGAAAAAAGGTCCTCCTTCCTCCTCCAAATCAGAAACTGCCTGAGTTGCAGAAGAAACCTCCCTGATTTCCAAGGGATACAAATGATTCAAGGAATGGATCTGTTCGCATTTATCTTTCAATATGCATGCCGAACGAACTCGCCCATCCCTTCCTCGAATGAGACGTAGAACCTTACCTAGGCTCCAAAAGGGTCTCGTTCGGTTTGGCGTTTTCACCAAAACAATTTCCCCAACGGAAATCCTTTCTGGGCAATGACTTAACAAGTTCTTGTGATTTTCTCTCAAGGATAGGAGATAATCATTATGCCACAATTTACGGAATTTCTCAACAAAGCTCTCTCTTAGCTGAAGAGATTCCAACAACTCAATCCTACTTGGGGGGTCAGGACAGAGGTCATCGACCTCATGATTTCCTAGCAATAAACGTGGATTATAACCGGTTTGCAGGAAATGGTTCGGGGTTAGAATATCTAGTCCCATATCCGAAGAAGTAATATAAGTAAGAGGCCTGTCATTAACAGCTCTTTCTACATCCGAAAGTACTGTCAGGAAGTCGAAATATTCCAATTTCTCTCTTCTTACGAGTTTTTTCAAGCATTGTTTAACTGTTTGGATCATACGTTCCCACGCACCCCCATGCCAGGTAGAATAAAGAGGTATGGTAACGTGAGTTATAAACGTAGATCTAAAATGCTGCTTAAATTCATCTGAGACAAATATCTCGGACAACACTATCCCAGAGGCCAAGAAAGTTTTGGCATTATCCGAGTAAACATGAGTAGGTACTCCAAACAAATTTGTGAATCTGAAAAATGCCAGCAAAAATGAACGAGTACTCATATTTGGTAGCAATTCTAAATGAACTGCTCGTAGACTCATACAAGTGAATAACAAAATATACATTTTGACATCCTCTCCATTTGTCCTCACCCAAAATTGCCCAGTGAAATCTATACCCACTTGCTGGAAGGGGTGAATAAAATTAGCCCTATGCACAGGCAATTGAGAGCCAGTTGGTGCCTCGAATGGCAGTGAGTTTATTTTTTTACATACAACACAGTGCTGGATTACTCTTTTAACAGACTGTCTTCCTTGGGGTGCCCAGAACCCCATTAACCTTAACTTGGTCAAAGTGGAATTTGAGCCGAGGTGGCAACAATTCAGATGTGCCTCCTTAATTACTAGCTCAGTCAGGTGATGATGCTTCCCCAAAAGAATAGGGTGCTTTACCTGATATGGATGAATGTTGGAGCTCTGAATGCAACCAGAAGCTCGAATTAAACCATCGTTGTCCATAAACAACCCAAGTCCAGCAACTCTTGGCGGAATATTTCTTCCAGATGGCAATTTCAGATATTGAAGTTCCTCAGGAAACTCCTCCCTCTGCATCGCCGCGAAAAGCAGCTGTTTAGCCTTACTAGCAGAATCAGTCTGCCGACGTTTTAGTTTGTCAACGAACAATAAAACCTTCTGCAAAACATTGACCACTCTCGTCAACGAAGAGAAGTTGGATACCTCTATGGGCAAAGTGTTGCTCTCAGCCGAAGAATCATCAACATACATACAGGAAACAATCCTTTTATTAGCGTTGTTCAGACAGGGAAGAGGAGCATTCGGCCAACCAATGTCGGCCCGATGTATCCATTCAGGGCCGTAAACCCATAAATCATAATGATGCTTGAATTTTGATGAGGAAACACCTCTAGTAAGTAAATCCGCTGGATTCTCATTAGTCGGAACATACTTGAACTGGACGGAGATTCCAAGTTCACCATTTATCTCCTCCACCATCCTTTTAACGTCCTTAATACGGTTCTCAACAAATATATTCCCTTTGGCTGCCTTCCCGTTGAGGACCCAAGACAAAACCACTTGAGCATCCGAAACGAGATATAGGGACAGGATAACTACCGGGCTCAATGCCTTCAAAATGTTGGGAATAACTCTAACGGCAAGATATATAGCCATAAGTTCCAGAGTTGGTTGGGATTTCTCTTTAAGGGGGCTACCTTGGCCTTTGCAAATATCAATATGCATTCGTTCCCTTGCTTAGCATACAGAGCAAAGCCGTAAGCAGCTTTAGAAGCATCACAAAAACACAGGAATTCAGTAGGAACGTGTTCCCTCAACGCCCTTCTAGGAAACTCCAACTCGCTTAACAAATTCAAATCATTGGCCAATGAACGCCAATTTTCTTTAAATTCTTCTGGGATTTTCTGATCCCAAGACAAATTGTTTTTCCAGAGTTTGCTAATCAAAACCTTACCCTGAATAGTAACTGGGAGGCACAAGGATAGCGGATCGTAAACCCTTGAACACTGAGCCAATATACTGCGCTTAGTGCAGGCCTCAGGATCAATTACTGTAGGTGCAAGGCTCACAGAATCCTTTTGTGGAAAAAACCGGTATCCCAACACTTTCTCCGATACAGGAAGAGGGAAGGATGCACTCCCATCCTCTATCATCTCCTCCTGCAAGCTCTGATTATTCGAGTTGCAAGATTGTAAGTCAAACCCAGCTTCCTTCAGCCTGTCGCGTACTGAATGGTAAGTTGAATAGAGTAATTCGAGATTACTGCTGGTCTTGACCATGTTATCAACATAAAAGTTGTTGCAAAGTACAGATGACGTTTCGTCATAACTGTATTGCTCCGCATGATACTTGAGTATAAAACTCAAGATGAATGGGCTTGCATTAAAGCCAAAGATAATAGAATTATATCTGAAGGTGCGCAAGAGGTCACCCACCTTCAAGAAAAAGCAAAACCGATTTTTATCTTTATCGGTCCTCAAACGAACTTGTAAAAATGCCTTCTTAAGATCCCCCAAGAGTACATGATCATCCTTCCTAAAGGTCAATAATAGATCCAACAACTTGGCCGTCAAATTGACACCCGCATAAGCTGCATCATTTAAGGAGACCCCCCCCCCCCGCCTTTTGAGGGAACAATTAAAAACAGGACGAATTTTGGTAGTAACACCGGTCCCTTCCTTAATAACTGGGCGATGCGGGACCCAGCAATAATTTTGAAACTCCCCTGGAGAAACGTGAACAGGCTCAATAATACCTAATTCCTCGTATTCTCGGAAGACTTGTAGGTATTCCTTATATATGCCCTTCCTCTTTAAGGAGTCTGCCACTCTTTGCATAATTTACAAGGAAGGCACATAATTTGACTCAACAAGAGATATTTTCTCTTCATCCCATGGCAAGTCCACATAATACTTCCCATTTTCCAGGGCAATATTTTTCTTGAATTCATTTATTTTGTCTTCATCATATGACGACAAATCAGAATTGCTATCAACGCCTATCGAGTCGAGAGAAAAAAAATTCTCTACCCCATGCTCCACAGAAGAATCTTCGAAGAAGGGACCCCAGGGTTCCGGAAATGAAACAATCGGATTTAAAGCTCCCTCAATGAGGTAACTCGAACAATTGGGTAAAACACGGACTGTCTCCGCGAAGGAAGGGGATTCAAGTTGATCACTGTCATAACTCGAACAAGAAACAGCTGATATCTCCAAAGGGAATAATCCCATTTGGAGTTTGCCAAGCCGATCCGTTGAGACAGCTAACCAGACGGAAATTCTCTAGACGCTGAATGATATCTAACCCTATGAGACCGTCCGAGGTGGAATAATTCAATTTTTCATACCCTGGATTGAGGTGAAATCCAGCCTCCCTAATGTTAGCCACAATCTCAACAAAACGAGATACCTTAAACTTCAGATTTAAACCATCTGAGAATAAGGCAGAAAAAATGAAGGGAATCTGATTTCCCAATCTAACAGACACCCCAAGTTGTGAAAGCTTGACATTTTTAGTACCTATAAAAGTATTGATAGGCATAACGACAGAACGAAGGCCTGGGGTGACTTGGGACACATCGCGGAAAAATGTGATTTTGAACCACAGGATATACAAGGATAAGGAAATCCCTTCAACTCACGACAATTTTCCTCCCTGTGGGCACCCAAACATTTCCCACAAAGGCTGAGCTCCCTAGCACATTCGATCCTTAATTCATACGTCGAATATCAGCGACAATCCTTCATTCCATGGTCGGACATCAAGCATAACTTGCAATTCCTCCCCCTACCTTCATTAACATTATTTTTGAGGGAGTAATTCTCCCTTTTGATGTACAGGTCCATGAGACCTGTCCGCCATACTGCCGCGGCTATCGGACAAGGAGGACGCCTGTTTTGGCGGGCAAAACTCCCGCGCTTTATTAGGGCGCAATGGCGCCGCAGTGATGAACTCGATTATTTCAGGGACATTCTCCATGATGGCATGGAGAGAAGGGTATCTTTCCCTGCTTCTCGACATCAACTCCTTCCGGATTTCTAAGGGAAATTTCCGGAACAAGACATGCGCGATGAGTTTACCGGACGTGGAGTCTTCGGCAAAAAAATCGGTATTAAAGGATTTATCCAACTCCGTCAAGTCTGATTTTACTTGCTGAATATAAATTTTCAGTCTCTCAATGTTGGTAATAGGGTCGGGCTGAGGAAGGATTTCCTCAAATATTTTATTTTTTATAATATCAGGACTCATAAACGTTTGCCTTAATAAGTTCACAGCCCTGCTATAATTATCTGACGTAATGTCAAAATCCGCCACCAGCTCAAACGTTCTTCCCATGAGTTTCGACTTCAAATAAAGCAATTTATCTGCTTTATCATCCATCGAAGCCGTGCAGAACTCGAAGCGCTTCAGGAAGGTCCTAAATTCGAATTTGTCCGAGGAAGAGCTGCCGTCGAAAACAGAACACTGCAAGTCCAGTCTCATGAGAGGAATTTTCCTGACATTCTCCTGAACACCCACTATCCCGTCTGAGACACCCCCCTCGATATTAATCATTCCTTCCCGAATCGTGTCCGAGAATCTGTTGGATTCCTCGCAGACCAAACTCCGCTCGTCCTTGGACTCGCACTTCGTTAAGAGCTGATCAACGATATCATCACAGTCTGAAATCCACCTTTTAATATTTTCCAAGTGGGAATTTTTTACAGGCTGTGACATCGAACCATTCTCTACCCATTCGAGAGTTGAGGAAATTCGAATTTTTTTCCCTTCCAACCTACTCTCAAGCTCCTTCTTGGAGGGAGACATAACTAGGCAGAAATATTTTTCTTTTTTAAACTTTCAATTAAAACTAAACCTTAAGTTCAATTTGACAATGTTTTTTTGTTTTTTTAATAATAAATATTTCCTTTGTTTAATTTAACAAGTAATAATATCTAATTTATTATTTATTTATTTTTTTTATCAAAAACTTTACTTTCTAAGGTTATACATAAATACACGTATATATGTAATGTAATTTTCCTTTTAATAAAAACTTCACTTCTTTTTTTTCTTTTTAACGAAGCCAGACCAGACAGAAGAACAATAAATAGTGTCTATAAACGTAGACAAAGATATCGTTTCTGCAAAATCTTCTATGTGAGATGGCTAAAATCACAGTCGTAACGCCGACAACCACACTTACCTTGATTCTGGGAGAACTTCAAAAAGGGGAATGGCCTGTCTTGTGTTGCAGAAACGGTACGAACTGCGTAATCAGCCTTTTAGTTGATCATCAATTAGGGATAAATTATTGACACGAGGTTACTTTAATTGCTCGGTCGTTAAGTCCTTTTAAGGGTTGGTGCGTGGTTAATTCCTCGCAAAACACAACACTAGAAACTTGTAAAATACAAGGGTCGGTACACACAAGGTTCACTGTTGCCTCGCAAAATCTCAACTGCTGTCAGATTCGAAAAAAGCCCCGCATGGGGGAAAAAGGCGCGCAAAAGAAGGTTCACTCCAGACTTAGCGGCGCCGAAGTTTACGGTCAATGTCAAGGTCACTTTTCCTTCCTTCTGAAGGAGGGGTCGGCAAGTGCGATTGCTGGCACCGTGATTTCTAACAAGGAAGGGTCAGCAAGTGCGAATTGCCGTACTGTGATTTCTAACACACTCTAGCCTTCAGAAAATGCCTGGACAGCCCTGTCAGCATTCTCCAGTAGGGGCGCCTCAGGCGATTAGCAATTAACTAATCCCTTCTCAAAAGATAAGAAGGTAAAGCCTGGGAGGGTAGCACCCAGATATTATTTACTCTTTCCCAGGAGTTAGGCACAAGCCAGTTTTATCTTACTCCCACAAGTAAGATGTGACCCAAGATCGGGTCGGGAAAGTGGGGTTTGAAAAGCCAGTGCCCGAGGAAGTGAGCACTCTGGCTATTAAAAATTGCCTGGGCAGCCCCGTCGACATTCCCCGGTAGGGGCGCCTCAGACAGCAATAAACTTACTCCTCCCCAAAGAGGGGAGGCAAAGCCTGGGAGGGTGCACCTCCTAGAACTGCACAGGACCGGCAACTCCCAATAGACCGGCGTAAATCCAGACCCAAAGGCCCGGACAATACAGGTTTATTATTATTAGCAAGCACTAAACTGCCACAGACCCCCTTTTTTATTTAGCCAAAAGGGTGTCATGTGACGACTATGCAAATTCAGGTGGATAAATAATCAATCTAAACAAGGTAGCTGTTTCACCATCACTCTGCCAGAAGCCACCGGAAGGTAAGGACAACTTTTCCTGACAGTTTAGAGGTGTATGAGTTTGTAATATGTGTAAACATTGGAAGCGATGACGGATACCGCGGCACTACCTTGCCAAAATTGCCTAATTTTCCTAAATTCCAATACTCTATTAGCCATCCCACTTATACTACATTTCGCTCCTCGCCAAAAGTCAAGGAGAAGGATACCAGTTTAGTTAGTTGGTCCGAAGTAACTGTTGGGTTGGAGCGCTTTGACCCCGTTTATGTAAAGCAAAGCTTTTCTGCACATTAACGAACGGACCTTTTTTTTACACAAGGAACTTAATGATTATTTACACCGGTTCACCGATTCCCTTCCGATTTTTGCTTTATCATTCAAAATGATTTTCTTTAAACAATTTCACATTTAAATCATGTTTTTTATTTTAAATCTTGATTTTATTTTTTTATATAAATTGGCCACACAAAAGATAAATCCCGTCGATTGACTAAGAAATACCAACAAACCGATCAAATTTCTGTTTTGTTTTTCGATTCAATTTCCTCGAATGAAAGGTAAGATTTTTTTCTCCATTTTTTCTTATTGTTTACTTCATTTGTTAAATATTAAAATAATGGTTAAATTTGTCAAAATCACCCCCCCCCCCTATTTTCCCAAAATATATGTTATTTTATGTTATAAACAAATGAGATTTTACTTTTTCAGGCGATTATGCGTGAACACCCTGAAAAACTCGGCGGGAAAAAGAAGGAAAAATATTTTAGAATTTAGAGTGTGATTAGTTTCGTATATGAATTTAACGTAAAATGATCGGCTTATCCAGATTAAGGGAGACATTCGAAAAAACAAAAAAAACCCAAAAAACTGAGGAATATCTGTTTGATGTACGTACCTGATCAAAGAAAATTACATTTTAACGAATGACGTGGAAATACGGCCTCCATTACGGCTTATTATGAATTTCGGTTATATCCCTTGAATATCCCTTAAATAAGTCGTAATCGAGGCCGTATTTCCACGTTATTCGTTAAAATGTAATTTTTCTTAATTTTCTTTTATAAAATAAAAACAACTTGATTAATTTACGTGATTTTTGGTATAGAATATATTGTGACAAAAATCTATCTTACTAGTCCCTTTCGGTGGCGATTCATTTGACAGCAGTGAGTGGCAGGTTGGTTGGTTGGGGGGGGGGGGGGTCGGCCTGGCTTATGACTCAACTTTCCCCACTTTAATATAGTCTAATGCCCTAAAACATTACGTTCTGCGCATGTCTGTGTGGGGAACTCTTCATTATTTAAGAAACATGATTCGGCACTTTTTTCTCTAGTATTTTTTTGACATCGGTTGCTGACGTCTATTCGACCAACGAAAAAAACGTCTCTGTATAGCAGAGACACACTCTGAACAAAAATACCTGATTCGACAGGAGTGGGTCGCGGATTTAGAATTGTGGGTGCACTAAAAAGCCCACTAAATTCGCAACGCTTTGACAACATGGATATTAAGCCAGGTGGATACTCTCCTGTTTCAACCCCAGACTAACAAAGCACTGATTACACTCCTGCTGGATCCCCACCCCCTTGTATCGTGGAAGGACCACATTTACTTTGTTTGTTTTTTTTCTTTCATTTTGCGAATTTAAGGTGTGCACTGACTTTATTCTGCGACCATTAACACCTAGTGCAGTATGACTCTTAGTAACGATACTAGTTATGAAGACCTCCTAAAGGAGCAACAGTCCATCCGGGCCCTTATAGACAATACTATTTCAAATCTGAAGGGACTTGAGTCATTGGACAGGGTAACTTTACAAAGTTATGAAGAGGATATCGCATCATGGCGCCAGGAATTGCTCCTCCTGGATCGTCAACTCAGTAGAAAGGCCCCTGGTGACTCTGTATCAGAACTTCTATCTGAGAGCTTTTTTATTAAGCTTAGGACTACAAAAGAACTGGCGAGTTTGAATGCTTCCTTGCCACCAGAGGCATCAGCATTATCTGAAGAGGTTGGCAATTCAATCCCGTTACAACCAGGACTACAACTCGCTAGGCCCTCATTGAAATGTCCTGTTTTTGACTGGCAGGACAAAGCAAATATGTTTGCATATAGGGATTTCCTTGCTAAATTCCAATTTTGTATGTCGATCATACATTCAGACAAAGAACGGCTATTGTGGTTGAGAGAGCATCTGACGGGAAGACCGTTTCAACTGATCGAATACTTGGACATTGTTGACGGGAATTACTTGGTGGCCCTTAAGATATTAAAGGACGAATATTGGGATGAGGAAGCTATCCAAGAGACCATATTTGAGAAGGTAGTTGGGGGCACCAGACTTCCTAGTGAATGGGGAAATCTAAAAGAACATATTTCCCAAATACAATATGAACTCGGAGAACCAGACAGGTTTTTTGGCTATGACTTCCTTCAAGAGAATTCAGGCAGTGGATGGATGGTTGCTCACATTCTGTCCAAGAAGCTCCCTTCTGATATACAGATGGAATTGATGAGGGCATTAGGCTCGCCTTATCCCCCTCTGAATTTTATGTTCACGCACATTGGCGGCATTGTGAAGGCACTATCGTGTTTAAACCAGACTCGCAACGTTACAAAGCAAAGGTAATGTCTCAAAGCAGCAATCCTGGACCTTCACGATGGGTTAGGCCCTAAGCACTAGGGACGTGCTGGAGAAAAAATATTGCAACCTCTGTCAAAATAACGGCCACTCTAACCACCATTGTACCGTCTACACCACGCATGAACAACGAGTAACACATTGTAGAGAGTTACGGTTGTGCGAGTTTTGTACTACTGTGGCACACATAACAAGGGATTGCCCTGGACATAAGGGTTTTAAGTATCCGTCTAAGATTTGTGGGTCCCTAAATCACTTCAGTGTAATGTGCCCAAAACCTACTCCTGCATCAATTCTCAGCCATGGGGAGAACAATATTTACTTCCTATAGTCTCGATCAAGTTGAGATGGAGGGGCCGAGTGATAAAGGTAAACTGCATCATTGATACTGGCAGTCAAAGGTCGTACTTTTCTGGTGAGGTCTTTCATCATCTGAATTGCCATTCAGATGACCTACAGGTTGTATACATGGACATATCCACCTTTATTGGTGGAGAGAGCCGAACTTTCAGGCAATTAACAACAATTGTAGAATTTTCTCCTGGACTTGCACGTCAGTTTCCAATCCTGGTGGATGAACGAATGGATCTTTCCCTGAACATACCAGACGAAACTGCCGTCCTGAGGAATCTGCGGAACAGTAATCTGGAACTTGCCACTGATTTACAAAACATTGATCAGCTCCCACTATCTGGATTATTGGGAGTAGACCTTCTTCAGTTTTTTCCCATGACCCTTGTTGACTGTATGAAGGGAACTGCTTGGCAAACACCAGCAGGTCTTATCCCCTTTGGTGACATACGTCATTTTCTACCTGAAGATCCGATGCCTCAGGGGGGAGATTTGATTGACTATGAGCGGATCATAAATCATCCCAGTATTACCAATGCGCCTACCTGTATGGTCAACAGCATCATTGATGCTGAACCTTCATACATTGATCCATACCATGACATATTTGAGGAGAGCTCTGTGAGCAGAGGACTTGAACACATTTTTAGTCTTGAATCCCTGGGAATCTCTGAACCAGATCCCTGGTCAGATTATGATAAGGACAAGGTTGCTCGATTCATGGAGAATATAGAGTTCAGGGATGGGCGGTACATCACGAACTGGTGGATAGCATGAGTGTGAAGTCATTCCTGCAGGCTTTTATACACTTTACGAATTTGTACGGAATCCCTTCACATTTGTATAGTGATAATGCCAAGACCTTTATAGCTGGGTGCAATTTGTTGAAGAGTGCTCTTACATCAAGTGAATTTCAGGAGAAATTTGGAGCCTGTTCAATTAAACATAACAGCATTCCTCTGCACTCTCCATGGTGTGGGGAAGCATGGGAGAGGATGATTAAGACGATTAAATCTTGTTTGTATAAACTGATCGGCCGTGCGTCCTGTGACTATTTTCACTTCCTTACTATTGTATCTGATGTCCAACGTGCTATCAATGATAGACCCTTGACGTACCGAAGCTCAACGGATATGGGTCTTGAAATAATTACCCCCAATCATTTTCTGTATCCGCTCACCAACCCCAAGCTTATCCTGAGACTAGAAGATCTTAGCCTGGATAGTATTGACCCACCAACAAGAGCATTGATGTTGAGTTCCTTGGCAGATCGAGATGAACTGATGAGAAAATTTCGCCAATCATCGTATGAAGATTACCTCTTGAGCTTGAGGGAAAGAGGGGGAGATTTGCTTGGAAATTCCACAGTTGATGTTCATTTGGGTGAAGTCGTAGTGGTGAAGATACCTGGAAAAACTCGCCCATTCTGGTCACTCGGGAGAATCACACACCTGTTTCGGGGAGATGACGGTTTGGTGAGATCGGCTCGGGTCAAACGAGGGGATGGATCTGAACATGTTCACTCAATCAGATACCTGTACCCATTGGAGCTGGGCGACAGAGACTCTATGGAGCCAATCGATGAATCGGTGCCATACCCGGATGACTCATTGGGCGAGGGTGTGACTGAGATAGAATATGTAGTTTCTCTCGACGAACCTAGTACTCAGGACACTAGAGATGATACACGCATATATCTTTGTCCAGGGTGTGGTTGTCCTGATGGAGGACAATGGATTTGTTGCGACAAATGTGATGATTGGTATCACTTCCAGTGCGTCAGCATTTAACATGCACCTCCGGATGAAGACCCTTCGTTTTGCCAAAGGTGCTCTGATAGCACTGTATGATTTAGAACCTGCTTGAGGACCTGCCAAACTCTCGGCGTATTCCTTCTCTCTCTTTGTGTGTTTTTGAAAAAAAAAGAGAGAGAATGCTAATTTATTCTTTTTATTTTCTTTGAAAAAAGGGGAGAATATTCCCCCCTTTTTTTTTGGTGTGGGGGAGGATGTGAGAAAAATCTATCTTACTAGTCCCTTTCGGTGGCGATTCATTTGACAGCAGTGAGTGGCAGGTTGGGGGGGGTCGGCTTGGCTTATGACTCAACTTTCCCCACTTTAATATAGTCTAATGCCCTAAAACATTACGTTCTGCGCATGTCTGTGTGGGGAACTCTTCATTATTTAAGAAACATGATTCAGCACTTTTTTCTCTAGTATTTTTTCGACATCGGTTGCTGACGTCTATTCAACCAACGAAAAAACGTCTCTGTATAGCAGAGACACACTCTGAACAAAAATACCTGACCCGACAGGAGTGGGTCGCGGATTTAGAATTGTGGGTGCACTAAAAAGCCCACTAAATTCGCAACGCTTTGACAACATGGATATTAAGCAAAGTGGATACTCTCCTGTTTCAACCCCAGACTAACAAAGCACTGATTACACTCCTGCTGGATCCCCACCCCCTTATATCGTGGAAGGACCACATTTACTTTGTTTTTTTTCTTTCAATATTCAGCCCGTGACAGGTACATACATCAAACAGATTTGTTTGTTTGTTTTTTGTTTTCTTTTTTTTAGTGTCTCCCTTAATCTGGATAAGCACCACCGGCTCTCTTGGCTAGAACGTAACCGAGCTGAGGGAGATAACTTTCTTACACGCCGCTATTCCGAATTCGTGGCCATAAACAACGTTTTAAGTGTAATTTAGACGCTGAAACTAATAATTAAAAAAATGTTACGGTCTTTTGACACAAAGAAAGATAATGCGACTGTTATTTCATTGCGTGATTCATCCGTTCTTGAGACATCTGCTACTATCGTCGCATTTTCAAATCGTCTTTTATCAAACTTAACCTAAATACATAAAAAACAAAAAAATAGGGTATCTTTTACAATAATCCGCAGAGTGAAAACGCTATAAAAACAAATATACAACAAATAAAATAACTGTAGCCGATAAAAGTTATTTTCCTACTTATCTGTGACATTTGTTTGTATTTTTAAGCCGTTTCAACTGCTATTTATTAGAAATCAATATTTTTGTCACACAAACATTGGACAAGCGATGGGGGTGGGGTGGGGGCGGTATCGTAACAAGGTAAGGCGGGGCGGCCAATTTGTTTTAGTAAAAATATGTGCCAAAAAAACAAGAATTTTTTTTTTACATCTAATAAAAGCCCATTTATAGTACGTAAAAATACAAACAAATTTCATAGATAAGTAGGAAAATATCTATTCTCGACGTAGGTCACCGTCACTTGTTGCATATTTATTTATTTTACCCTGTTCTCGTTCGTTTTTTGGACCCCGTTGGCGACTCTGCGGATTATTGTAAAAGATACCCAAAAAATAAAAACGAGCAGATTTCTCTGAGACTGGCTATAAGAAACGATGAATCACGCACTCAAATAACAGTCGCATTTTCTTTCTTTCTTTGAAGGCTGTAACATATTTTTAAATTAATTGTTATGAAGTTTCAGCGTCTAAATTATTACACTTAAAATGTTGTTTATGGTCACGAATTCGGAATAACGTTTTTTTTGTGTGTTTTTTTAAACATAGTTCACCCCAAACAAGGCAGGCTGCCACTGTAGACGTAAGGGGCTACTGAGAAAAAAAGGGTGAAGGTTTTTTTTTGGGGGGGGGTCAATCTAAATTGGGAGCTGCGCAACGAGATGTCTGTTCACATTAGTTTTAAATTTCTGCATGTCAGTAACGTCAGGAAATCAGGGAGGGAGATCCAGAGTCCAGCAGCACGAGGAAAGAAGCTTTTGGAATAGAAAGCTCTTCGGCATCTGGGGACCTCCACAGTGAATGGATGGGATTTGGCAGATTGTCGGGTTGGTCTAGTAAATTTATGTCGGGGGGGGGGGGGGGTACCAGAGCAGCAAGCTCATCAGAGCACAATCCATTGAAGTACTTGTAAAACAGGCACAAAGAAGCAACATTGCGGCGATGGGACAGGGGCTGGAGCTTGATGGATAGTTAGGGACCTATCAAGTTGGTGACTCGTTTTTGTACCTTGTATAAGAGGGAGAGATTAGTGGATGATGCACCATCCATTCACTGTGTAGGTCCCCAGATGCCAAAGAGCTTTCTACTCCAAAAGCTTCTTTCCTCGTGCTGCTGGACTCTGGAACTCCCTCCCTGCTCCCCCGACATGCAGAAATTTAAAACTAATGTAAACAGACATCTTGCTGCGCAGCTCCCAATTTAGGTTGACCCCCCCCCCCCCCCAAAAAAAAAGAAAAACAAACTTTCACCCTTTTTCTCAGTAGCCTCTTACGTCTACAGTGGTGGCCTGCCTTGTTTGGTGTGAACTGTTAAAAAGCAAATTTAAAAAAAATACTGCAATTATGAATTTAATTTAGGGAACAAACAAAAAAATCAAATAAACAAGCAAATTCAAAACGAACGATGAACAATTTAAAAATGAAAACAAACGATGAATAATTACAAAAAAATGAAAACAAACGATCAGTTAGTTTAAAAGTTTATATTGAAGCGGTTTTATCGAATAGTTGTTTTGTTTTTTTTTTATTTACCAAACGGCGACAGGGTAAATTAATTCACTATTTATTTGCTGTCTTATTTTTACAGATTTCTTTTCTTTTTAAATATTTGTTTTCTGTTTTTTTGCGGATTAAATTTTTTAAGACAATTTCTTCAGCAATATTCTATATTGGATACATCATTATTATAATGTTATTATAATTTGAAATATATTTCAATTTCATTTTTAATGGACATTGTTTGATTTTATTATTTGTTTCTTACAAAAAACATACCCTCCCTTAACCCTTCCAATAAGCCTAAGTCCGAGTGGCAACAATTTTAATAAAGAGTTCGGTTTTATTATTTGCTTATTAATATTTGCCAAATAAAAATTAAAGCAAAAAAGAAACCCGCAAAAATAAAAATTAAAACGGTCGATTAATTTACCCTGTCACTGTTTGGCAAATCAGACAAAACTAGTCTATAAAATTTGGCAGCTATTTGGAGAGCTAACCTTTTTAATATAACCGTTTAAAATGAAAAATAAACGATAAATAAGTCAGTTTAAAATAAAAAAACAGACGAAAAATTAAAAAAAGCAGAACAAATGAAATTCAATCAAATAATTTTAATAATAAACAAATAATTAAGTTACCAAATAATAAAGTTACCAGTGCAGAAATAAACTTTAAAAAGTCAAAATTATGAAAAAAATCTGTTGGATAATTTTGTTGAATGTTTGAAATTTTCTTTAACTTAATTTGTTTTTAGTAATTTTATAATTTTTCTTACCACAAAAATTATTTAACAGAATTTAAAGTGCTCCAGACACGCATTCTTTCTATTTGTTTTGAATACTGTGATCCTGATCACGAGTCAATATGAAAAAACATTAGAGAATCTCAATTAATCTCCTGAAAATAGCAGTTAATTTCAGGTATTTTGAAGTTATATTAGGTGATGGCTAGCACCAACTATCGTGACGTCAGCAGAAAAACGAGACTCAATGGAAAGGTGTCTGCTTTATGAAGACGCTTAAGTCCGACTGGCAAAGTTGTAAAAACACACTAAATCGTCTAAAAAAGTGAACCGCCCCACCCCTAAAAAAATCGCACAGAATTTATCTCCTATAGCAAAAAAAAAACAAATTGATGAACTGCCGGAATTAATTAGGGAATTAATATACAATGATACCCAAAATAAGTTTATATTTATTTCAATCTAATAAAAATCTTGATTGTGATATGTGGATTTAAAAAATATATATGAATCTCCGATTTTTAAAATCTCTAAAATATAAATTATTAAATCTTGTGTTAGTACTGGTACGGCTTTTGAACCAGACAAAACTGACTTTTTTTTCCCAGCATCTTCTGTCCGTTTACAGCTGGGCGATTCCGAAGCACTTAGCCAATGAGAAGGCTTGAGAAGCAGACTACAACTCTGGGTCTTCGGAGTATATTATAACCCCACAGAGAAGGAAGGTTTTCTGGTGACAGTACCCAACAGGCATGTCGAAACTCTGCTTCGCATGTTTTCGCTAACGGCAAAAGAAAATTTGCAAAACTTAAAAAAATGCCTTAAAAAAATTCTTGCAACAGAAAAACAAACATCTTTTGAACTGGACAAAAACCGGACTAAACTAACCATAACCTAATTCTAATCTAGTCTTAACTTAGTTGGTTAAAAAAAATATTTCATTGATTTTCTTCATAAAAAAATAAATAAATTGTCATAAAATAAAACATACGGTGAGTGTTTTTCTTTCATTATTTTTTCTGTTGAAAAGCAACCTCGTTTTGGTTTTGATTTTGATATCTGTTCGTTTTCATTTGGCTTTTTCCGGCTGTTTATGTATTTCTGTGTCGGCAAAAGTCAGTTTGTCTGGTTTAAAAGCAGTACCACAACCTTTGGTATTGGGGGTTAGAACAAAAGCGTATTATCTGTTCTGATAATACACTTCATCTTTTCTGTTCGTGGTCAGTGAATGAGACATCCTTCTAGACTAAGGCAATTATTATCTTTGTTCTACACATTAAAAACCGACCTTGTGTCTAACTCTTCCCTTGTGGGGAAGGTAAGTAAATAAGAACATTTAGATTTTTAAAAAATCTATTTATTCATTTCATTATAATTAATGATTTCTAAGAAAAACAATACTTCCTACCTGAAAATAAGTGTGAAATCATTTAATTCAAAGGTCAGCTAGCTGTTAGATTAGCCGTTATGTCGAATTTTTTATCTGACGTAATAGAGGGAGAGGTTGTAAAACGGTTTAAACAACTCAAAGTAAAAAAAACGATAAAATCCTTCCCTGCTGTCGCAGCTCCTTTACGACTATAGTTGGGTTGCAACGAATTACCCTTTTGCTTACAAGCAAACACATCGTCCTTGTAATAGTAACAAAAGGTGGTAGTTCTCAGTAATACACGGTAACTGGTAACATAAAAATAACATAAAAAATAAGTCTGGCGTGAACCAACTTTTGCCAACTCCACTTTTCTCTGGTCAAAGGTGTCTTGCTTGAATTGAGCGGGACCACAATCAAAAATGCATACTAGCTATGTCCAAAATCGGACACATGAGACATCAATCAAGAGTTCTATGAGAAAGAAGGGCGTGAAATCTGCAATTAGGTCCTGTCATGAGTGTATGTCGATTGATCCAGCACAATTTAATGGAAGCTAGAATCCTCAAACATATAGCAACGTTTGGACATAGATATTACTCACTATGGGGTTTCTCGCTACCTGACCATCATTGATTGTGGACTCACTCGGTTTGCAATTTGTCATCTCCTGCCACAAGATGATTCCTCCTGCCACAAGATGATTCAGTGTCTTGAGAAGGGCCAACCTGATTCAGCGTCTCAAATCTTTTCCTTGAGAAGGGCCAACCTGAAGAAAGCCTGACTGATAATAGCATGACATTTGACAGCAGAAGTTTCAGAAAGTTTGCTGAAAGCTGAGGTGTTTGATTGCGTTCCAGTGTGCATACACACTGTCGGGCAATTGCATTGTTAAGTGATTTCACAAATCAATAAAGCAGATTACTGCTGAGAAGCGACGTACTGCCCAAGAGGCAGTTTATTAATACAATGTTATCCCTAAGAATGGTGTCCACAGTGCAGCTGTTCTAACTAATGTATTGTACACATATGAAATCTGAGTGAAAGGTATCAATGAAGCTGTTCAGTTACCAACAATACAAGCATATGAAAAAGGAGACAGTGCTGGTGGGAGCATGGCCGGACAGGTGCACTAGTTAATTGAGGACATGGATTTTGATGGAAGAGGTGAGTCTCCAAATAGTGTATAGAGATAGAGTGCCCCACCATGTAAAAGACCTCCGCTTGTGTCCACAGATGGTTACCAGTTCCTAGGAAAGCAACTTTGCAGAATCAAGTGATGGCGAAATTTGTTTGCATGCTGGTGATGAAAACCAAAGCTATACGTTCATAGACTAAATTTCACCCACAATAGATGCACAAATCTTCACTCAGTAGAAATACTGAATCAACTTGATAGCAAGAACCAACACCCATAAAATCATATGAATGTTCAATTACCAACAGAAAGCATCATCTGAAATAATATACATATAGTTTCAAAAGTAATAACAATCCTTCACAAAAAGTAAATAAAATTGTCAGCATAAAATAACTCAACAATATACAACTCAATCGCATAAATCAATTCACATCTGAAAATGTAAAACTGAATCTTTTATATAATCCACTTGAGTAGACTTTCAATATTCAATGTTTATATCAATTTATCTTGTTTCTCTACCAGGGATCGAACCCACAACATCTCGGTAGAATTACCTCTAGAATTTATCTTACCCAATGCATTTATCCATTAGGCTATATATCAGATTGGACTATCCCACATTATTTTCTGGTGAATGGATTCTATTTAGAGGTTTTGAGTTAAATCCAATAATAATAATTTCGTTAAATGCTTATGTGGCACTGAAATGTAAATAATCTTTAAATTTGCTTTATATTTTGTATTTACAGATGTTCCTGTTTGTTTTGTGATATATGATAAAGAAAAAAAATCACTGGATTTTAAGTTGTAGCACAAGGCAGAAACAACCGTAACCCCAACCCTAACCACCATACTGCAATATTCTCATCACAAATGTAATTCATCATTTTCAAGTATTTATAAACAGAAAAAACAATGGAAAAACAAAATGAAAAGAAGCCATATTCTTGCATGGTTGTTTGTGACTCTTTTCCTAATGATTCAAGTTTAACACAACATATACAAAAACACATTGAAGACAATAAGTTTACTTGTGAAACATGTGGCTATGCTTGTTCACGTAAATCAAACCTCGCTAAACATATTCGAACACACACTGGAGAAAAGCCATATTTCTGTAATATATGTGAGTCTTCTTTTACTCAGAAATCAAATTTAATTGTGCATATGCGAAAGCACAGTAAGGAAAAGCCATTTTCTGATCAGATTAGTAGCTCTTCATATATTCAGGAATCCGAGTCATTGAAACATGAGCTAATAAACACTAGAGGGAAACCATATTCTTTCAGGGTTGATTGTAACTCTCCTTTTCCCTATGACTCAACTTTAGGACAACACATGCAAAAAAACATTAAAGAAAATTTATATTCTTGTGAAACCTGTGGTTATTCTTGCTCACGTAAATCAAACCTCGCTAAACATATTCGAACACACACTGGAGTAAAGCCATATTTCTGTAACATATGTGAGTCTTCTTTTACTCAGAAATCAAATTTAATTGTGCATATGCGAAAGCACAGTAAGGAAAAGCCATTTTCTGATCAGATTAGTAGCTCTTCATATATTCAGGAATCCGAGTCATTGAAACATGAGCTAATAAACACTAGAGGGAAACCATATTCTTTCAGGGTTGATTGTAACTCTCCTTTTCCCTATGACTCAACTTTAGGACAACACATGCAAAAAAACATTGAAGAAAATTCATATTCTTGTGAAACCTGTGGTTATTCTTGCTCACGTAAATCAAACCTCGCTAAACATATTCGAACACACACTGGAGTAAAGCCATATTTCTGTAATATATGTGAGTCTTCTTTTACTCAGAAATCAAATTTAATTGTGCATATGCGAAAGCACAGTAAGGAAAAGCCATTTTCTGATCAGATTAGTAGCTCTTCATATATTCAGGAATCCGAGTCATTGAAACATGAGCTAATAAACACTAGAGGGAAACCATATTCTTTCAGGATTGATTGTAACTCTCCTTTTCCCTATGACTCAACTTTAGGACAACACATGCAAAAAAACATTGAAGAAAATTCATATTCTTGTGAAACCTGTGGTTATTCTTGCTCACGTAAATCAAACCTCGCTAAACATATTCGAACACACACTGGAGAAAAGCCATATTTCTGTCATATATGTGAGTCTTCTTTTACTCAGAAATCAAATTTAATTGTGCATATGCAAAAGCACAATAAGGAAAAGCCATTTTCTTGTCAAATTTGTGGATCTTCTTTTAATCAGGAATCATATTTGGTGAAACATATTCGAACACACATTGAAGAGAAGCCATACTCTTGCAAAATTTGTAACTCTTCCTTTACTCACGATTCTAGTTTAGTACAACACATGGAAGAACACATTGAAGAAAATCCATATTCTTGTGAAACATGTGGTTATTCTTGTTCACGTAAATCAAACCTCGTTAAACATATTCGAACACACACTGGAGAAAAGCCATATTTTTGTAATGAATGTGGATCTTCTTTTACTCAGAAATCAAATTTGATTGTGCATATGCGAAAACACACTGTGCCAAAGCGATTTTCTTGTCAAATTTGTGGATCTTTGTTTGTTCAGGAATCATATTTGATGAAACATATTCGAACACACACCGGAGAGAAGCCATACTCTTGTGACAAGTGTACTTCCTCATTTTCAAACAAATCGAATTTAGTTGTGCATGTGCGGAAACACACTCGAGAAAAGCCATATTCTTGTAAAGTATGTGGATATTCTTGTTCTCAGAAATCAAGTTTAGTGAAACATATGTCAACACACACTGGAGTAAAGCCATATTCTTGTAAAGTATGTGGATTTTCATGTTCTCAGAAATCAAGTTTAGTTGTACATGTTCGAACACATACTGGAGAAAAGCCATGTATTTGTACAGTATGTGACTCTTCCTTTTCTCTGAAATCAACGTTAGTTGTACATATGCGAACACACACTGGAGAAATGCCATATTCTTGTGGAATATGTAGATCTTCTTTTACTCAGAAATCAAATTTAGTTGCACATATTAAAAAACACTCTGCAAAAACATAATATTTTAGAAATGTGTTGCTTCTCTTTTCCAAGAAAGATCTAGTTGTGTATATGTGAACACAGAACAGAGAAAAACCAGTATGTACTGTCAAATGTTTAGCTATACATATAAAAATATCCACTAGAGAGAAGCGATACACTTGTAAAGATTATCACCCTTATCAACTTTAATTGTCTTATGTGAACACAGGAGTTTGAAAGACTACTAAACACCATCCTCGAGTATCTTCTGTCTCTCTTATAAGGGTCTGTCAGGACAACCTGACATGAGGATACTTTGCCCTACAAGTAAACTCTGATCAAATAGTCAAAATAACAGTATACCCTCGACATGCCTACACATTGAATCATATTAGAGATGGTGCACCTTCTTGTAGTTATACTACTGCAAGTAACAGCATTAAGCTAGATACTCCACCAGACCAGATGAATTTGTGTCCTGGAATTTGTCAGAACAAGAAAAGAACACAAGAAACTATTACATGGTTTGGTGGTTGATTTGAGAGAAGAAAATTAATATTCTTCACTGCTTTACTAACTATAGGTTTGAGAAGTAGGGAGAACCTTAAATGAACACTCGTATATCTATGTATCTTATAAATAAATTAAGTGTTAGCTTCAGGATGGGGCCCTTTAGTTTCTGAGAACTAACTGAGCTAAAAATTAAACAAAAGAAAGAATTTAAAAGCCTACTTGACTTGACACCATATTTGAGTGTCTTTAGTCTCCCTGTACATGAGTTTCTCAGGACATCCTGGAATGAGGATAGTTACCCTTAGACGTAAACCGTTATAATAGAAACTATCAGGACGTCACCCAGAAAAAAACGTCCTCTTGGCATGACTGTGCACTGACTCATACGAGGAAAGTACTAGTGATACCATAATTAACAATATCAAGCTGGATATTCTGTCAAACCAGCCCAATTAAGAATAAATGCTATTCCCCATTGCTTCACTTACTCAAGGTTTGAGAACTGAAAAAGAAAAAAAAACAGTATTCAAGGCTCAGAAAAAGGGGCAATGCCAATACTTAAAAGCCCATTAATAAATAAGTGTTAGCCCCTGCAATGGTCTCTTTATCTCTGAGCACTCACTACAATTAAGAATAAATGCTATTCCCCATTGCTTCACTTACTCATGGTTTGAGAACTGAAAAAGAAAAAAACAGTATTCAAGGCTCAGAAAAAGGGGCAATGCCAATACTTAAAAGCCCATTAATAAATAAGTGTTAGCCCCTGGAATGGTCCCTTAATCTCTGAGAACTCACTAAAATAGAAAGCAAATCGAAAACCATTTTATTGTTAAATACGTGGATCTTTTAATAGTAAAATAATGCTGAACACATCTGCCTGCTTTTATTGGCCAGAAACACTCAGATTTGCTAAAACCGTAGAATCTCGGATGTAGCTCATTTGTGGAGAATCCCATGTATCCATTTCCTCCACTGCTAATGAGATATACAGATGTGATATTTAATAAATAGATTTACACTGGAATAAATTTAACTTAGCCACATTAACACACTGGAGAGAAAACATATTCTTGTGAACTGTGAGATCTTTTTTTATTTTTAGTTAGATTTAAAGCTGACATATACAAGCACTTGTTAAATATGGCAAGTGTTCATTTCTATCTTCTGCTTTCAATTCTGTGAAACTAATTTTCTTATATGATTTTTGGAAGCACTGAGATACTCGTCTCTCAGTTCTCTGATTATTTTTGGCTTGGTCGCCATTGCCACATCCACAGATGTATTGGTATCTCTTTGATTGAACTCATGTTCAACTGAGGCAAAATTTATGATGTCAAATTTAAGAATACATTCGTCAGTTAACTATGTTAAGTTAACTATGTTAAGTTAACTATGCTAAGTTAACTATGTTAAGTTAACTATGCTAAGTTAACTATGTTAAGTTAACTATGTTAAGTTAACTATGTTAAGTGTGTCTAAAATCTGTGACATTTTTACTTTTTTCTCACTAATGAGTCACCAGATATCAAGCCACTCGAAAATAAGGGTTAATATGATGGGTAGATTTTTAGTTTAATGATGAAGAATATCATGAGACGATTGAAAATGATTTGGGGGAAGTTTATGATAAATAATTTTGACATTGAATTTTAGAACGACCATGTTGTAGTCTGCAAGGAAACAGTCCCATTGTAATGTGTTCTACGGGTAGGAAGTTCTTGGAAAGAAAATCTGCGTACGGAAGTTTTGCCTGATGCTAAGAACCTAGAGAAAGAAAGGAAAGGTTTTTTTTATTTGTGGCAGGAAGACGTGTTTTCGCTGTGAATGTCTTACAAGGAAGAACCAGAGATTGGGGCTCAGTCGAGCATTTTCCATGGAAATAATGATAGAGCAGAGAGAGACTGGCAACGTCTCTTCTGTGAGAAAGGGGTTGTAGAGAATAGAAGAGGTTTTCTACTTTGTCAAGGCAAAGCTCTGAGTGGCACCTCGTACTTAACTAAAAAGGAGCTCTGAGTGGCACCTCGTACTTAACTAAATAGGAGCTCTGAGTGGCACCTCGTACTAAACTAAATAGGAGCTCTGAGTGGCACCTCGTACTAAACTAAAAAGGAGCTCTGAGTGGCACCTCGTACTAAACTAAAAAGGAGCTCTGAGTGGCACCTTGTACTAAACTAAAAAGGAGCTCTGATTGGCACTTCGTACTAAACTAAAAAGGAGCTCTGAGTGGCACCTCGTACTAAACTAAAAAGGAGCTCTGAGTGGCACCTCGTACTCAACTAAAAAAGAGCTTTGAGTGACACCTCGTACTTAACTAAAAAATATATATGCTGCATATTCTTAAATTAATCAATATTCTTGTTTTCTATATTGATTTGAAGTATTGAAAATTAATTTTTGTTTCACAAATGTGAGTACAAACAGGAAACAAAATATATTCTATTTAAATGTATAAGACTAATAATAATTACATTCTGAATTTAACTCAAAAAATGATTTTCTGTATATTTGAAAGCGAGTTGTTTCTAAAAATTATTCAAAGTTTAAAATATGTTTGATGTATGTAAAATCTTTTTATATAATCCATTATTAGTTTAAGGTTATTTTATATTTTGATGATTTTAAATCTTTAATGCCAGAATTTACAAAATACACCCAAATAGTTTCACATGCTTAGAATGAGAATGCATAAATGCACCAGAAGGAGGAATTATCCTTGAAAATCGAACTTATGATTTCACGAAAAGCTTCTGAAAACATGAAACCAAAAGAATCTTATCAAAGTGTCGATTTTAGTTATAAAAAAGAGAAACGAAATGAAAAATATTCGCTTTTTATAAAAGTTTTCTATTTGATTTCATCAAGAAAAGCATTTTTTGATGAAGAACAAAAGACTGTCCGGAATAATAAATTTATATTACCACCTATACTTTACATACCTTCATGTTTTTCATGGGACTATTTTATTTTTCGATGTCTTTTTAATGTTTTTCATGGGACTATTTTATTTTTCGATGTCTTTTTAATGTTTTTCATAGTACTATTTTATTTTTCGATGTCTTTTTAATGTTTTTCATGGGACTATTTTATTTATCAATGTCTTTTTAATGTTTTTCATAGTACTATTTTATTTTTCGATGTTTTTTAATGTTTTTCATAGGACTATTTTATTTTTCAATGTTTTTTAAATATTTTTCATAGGACTATTTTATTTTTCAATATTTTTCATAGAACTATTTTATTTTTCGATGTTTTTTTTAATGTTTTTCTGAAAACTATTTTATTTTTCAATGTTTTTTTAATGTTTAACATGGGACTATTTTATTTTTCGATGTTTTTTTTAATGTTTTTCATGGAACTATTTTATTTTTCGATGTTTTTTAATGTTTTGCATGGGACTATTTTATTTTTCGATGTTTTTTTAATGTTTTTTGACACCTAGACGTTTCTGTGTCAAAAATTTGTTGATTGCAATGATTTTTATTTCAATTAAAAGATTTTTTGAGTTTAAGGTGATTTATATATATTTGACATTAGTGGTCAATTAGTAACATTATTTTCTTAGCAAACTAATAATTTTTTATAACTTAAATAATATGTTAATTTAACTACAGTTTGTTTTTTTCATTCTTCTAATAAAATTAGTTTTAAATAATGTTAATTTAACTACAGTTTTTTTTTTCATTTTTCTAATAAAATTAGTTTTAAATAATGTTAATTTAACTACAGTTTGTTTTTTTATTCTTCTAATAAAATTATTTTTAAATAATGTTAATTTAACTACAGTTTGTTTTTTTCATTCTTCTAATAAAATTAGTTTTAAATAATGTTAATTTAACTACAGTTTGTTTTTTTCATTCTTCTAATAAAATTATTTTTAAATAATGTTAATTTAACTACAGTTTGTTTTTTTCATTCTTCTAATAAAATTAGTTTTAAATAATGTTAATTTAACTACAGTTTGTTTTTTTCATTCTTCTAATAAAATTAGTTTTAAATAATGTTAATTTAACTACAGTTTGTTTTTTTCATTCTTCTAATAAAATTAGTTTTAAATAATGTTAATTTAACTACAGTTTGTTTTTTTATTCTTCTAATAAAATTATTTTTAAATAATGTTAATTTAACTACAGTTTGTTTTTTTCATTCTTCTAATAAAATTAGTTTTAAATAATGTTAATTTAACTACAGTTTGTTTTTTTCATTCTTCTAATAAAATTAGTTTTAAATAATGTTAATTTAACTACAGTTTGTTTTTTTCATTCTTCTAATAAAATTAGTTTTAAATAATGTTAATTTAACTACAGTTTGTTTTTTTATTCTTCTAATAAAATTATTTTTAAATAATGTTAATTTAACTACAGTTTGTTTTTTTCATTCTTCTAATAAAATTAGTTTTAAATAATGTTAATTTAACTACAGTTTGTTTTTTTCATTCTTCTAATAAAATTAGTTTTAAATAATGTTAATTTAACTACAGTTTGTTTTTTTCATTCTTCTAATAAAATTATTTTTAAATAATGTTAATTTAACTACAGTTTGTTTTTTCATTCTTCTAATAAAATTATTTTTAAATAATGTTAATTTAACTACAGTTTGTTTTTTTCATTCTTCTAATAAAATTATTTTTAAATAATGTTAATTTAACTACAGTTTGTTTTTTCATTCTTCTAATAAAATTATTTTTAAATAATGTTAATTTAACTACAGTTTGTTTTTTCATTCTTCTAATAAAATTAGTTTTAAATAATGTTAATTTAACTACAGTTTGTTTTTTTCATTCTTCTAATAAAATTATTTTTAAATAATGTTAATTTAACTACAGTTTGTTTTTTCATTCTTCTAATAAAATTATTTTTAAATAATGTAAGGCAGCAGAATATAAATGTTTTGTGCCAATTATGATCCCATTAAATTAAGAAATTAAAAAGCAGTTGAGATGAGCAAAAAGCTTATTATAATTGTCGATGCTTGTCAACATGAAAAGGCTCTGATTGGTTTTCCCGCACAGATACACGATGTATGTTATTTGTTGATTACTGAAAATGTCACATCAGTTCCAAAAGAATTGAAAAAAATGTTGAATGACCATAAATGTTTAAAAATCAGTTTCACATGCAGGTTGATAGAAGATTTAATTTTCTTGTGTTTGGTAAATGTTGTTTGTTGTAAATTTGTTGTTGTTTTTTCAACCGTTTTGCGTTGTTAACTATAAAGCACCTTTGCCAAAAATTCTATGAAAATGATTCCCTTTTGATGTAACAGACGAAGCAAATTCACTTATTGGACAGAATGAAAAGGATTAACAGACTTCAAGTTGAATTCCCGAGAAGACACTTGTTATTGCAACGACTATTTACAGAATATGGAGCCTTAAATAAGAATTGTTTTCTATCATGCAAAAACTTAAATGTATTTCTATTGTAACATATTTGAAAGAATAAAACTTTTGATAGCACCCTCCTCCTCGATGAAAAACAATTTAAGACATTTAGCTTGTTTTTGTAAAGTAATCAACACATTTTTATAACTAAAGTATGTCCATAAAAAAATTAAATCCCAGATCTTTACATTATCAGAGAGATTAAATCCTAATTCTACAAAAATAAATCTTTGGCAATCATGGAATTTAAAGTTCGTTCAGTAGTTACATTTTTCGAGTAGTGAGAAGAAAGAAAGAATTTTTCAATCTCTTTTTTACTTTTTGGAAATGAATTATTTTTCTTTTTTTAATTTTCTCTTAGGCAACCATTATTCTCGCAGTGACTCGATTCCTGTGTAGATTTTGAGAATAGCAGTTATAAGTGTATATTTGTAAATATGAATTAATTAGAAGTTTAAAAGAAATGAATTATGTAATTTGCAAAACACGCCTGTTGTCTAAGCGAGTTTTGGTAACAGTATATAAAGTAGTTGAAAGAGTAATATATTTAGTAAGATGCTTACCACGTGTATTTGAATCACTGTCTCATCTTGAAATTTGTTTCTACTTTATTTATATGTTATTTAATGTTATTTGATGTTATTTGATCTAAATTAATTAATAGTTTCCCAACCTAATTCTAAGGTATACAAAGATTATCAACGCTGACTTGAAAAATTAAGTAAATAGTAGTTACCCGCACCTCCCTCCTCTTACGTTTACAAAAATTCTCCAGAACGGACAAACAGACAGACAGACAGACAGACAGAGAAAGTGTTCGTTATATCAAGCATATTCTTATACTCATTCATTGCAAGTTATTATACTAAAAAAATGTATAGGAAAAAGGCTTACATAACAAAGTGAAGAGTGAGGGAAAAAACAACAATTTAGTTATAACCAGATTTTATATAATTTCAAAAGAGATAGGACATGAAAGAAGGGAGAAGAAGAAAAAAGTATTTTGCAGACTGTAAAATTTCGTCTTGGTAGCCATTCTTATTATTCCATGTTGTTTTAGCGAGTGGCTCATGTGGATTTAAAAGGTTTTCGAATGGGAGAATTCTGAGTCAGTGATGTACACCAGCAACCTACAGTAACACATGCCGAACACATATATCATTGAATGTGACCCTACTGGAGTGGATCTAGATGAATATTCTTACAACGATTTCAATATGTGATAGAATTCTTTATAGAAGTCGCTCCAGACAAGACATGAAGCCACTTGATATGATGAGCTAAACGTAATTTCAAAAAGGGAGAGGAAGGTAGAATCACTTCAAGACAAAGAAAGAACCTCCACCACGAAGGTAGAATCACTTCAAGACAAAGAAAGAACCTCCACCACGAAGGTAGAATCACTTCAAGACAAAGAAAGAACCCCCACCACGAAGGTAGAATCACTTCAAGACAAACCCGACGTGAAAGAACCCCCACCACGAACCTTGGGCTCCACACAGGCTAGCCAAAGAATAAACCCTTCAAGAGCCTAATAGGGAAGGAAGGGGTTACACAGCTGGCTGACAAAAATGCCTAAATGTAGAATTGTCGTACTGACCGAAGTTGAGATCAGTCCAATTACCAACACAAAATAACAATGCACAGGTGCAAACAAAACGCCTACACAACAATTAGCAATGTTCAATGCAAACACATATAAAAAGGGCAATAATCTAACGACATATTACTGTCTCCACGTCAAAGAAAAATATAATTTCCCACCAATAGATTCACAGAATTTGAATCTCGACCAGAATCTATGTTGGAGAAATAATGTTTTCACCGTGATGCAAACACATATCCACAACTAGCAACATTACTGCTATATTTTTGCTACAAAACCTCCTACAGTAACCACCACCACCACCACTAACAACAACAACAACGATCAGCAACATCTACTTGATAAACCAATCAATTAACCATAAAAACTGCTGCTGCTAATAATGTGCACACACATACACGACCAGCAACATATGTGATAAACCAAGCAAGCATCCCTAATGAATTATTACTACTGTGTGATAATGCACACACATATATCTGTCTATCTGACAAACGTTCACTTACATGAAACAAGTGTGAGAGACAATTTTCACACACACAAATGTTCTCATACTAAAGCAACTTACACATGCAAACGAAAACATCCTCAACGTCTTTTCTCTAAATAAAACTATTTGTTATGTTTACAACTGCTGTTTATCGTATTTCATTTTTTGTTTGATCATTTGTATTTTATTTATAACTAGCGGGATTCGTGCACACGCATTGCCCTGAAAAAATTGAAGAACTCAAGAAACTCGTGCTCCCACCTCTGAACCCCATATAATTATTTTTAATCTAATTTTTAACTATTTATAAGTATTAATGTCTGTGTTTTTTTTAATTATTAAATACATAAATAATAATGAACAGTTAAACGTTTATATTATTTCATAATTATGTAAGAGAGGGATTTTTACTTTTTTTTAATATTGGGGTTGTGAGAAATTTTAAATAATTCTCTCTATACACAAACACTGCAAGGAAGGTATTATTTTATAGGATCAAATATATTTGTCAGCGTTATGTCATCAACATATTCGGTTTAATTGTTGTTTTACATGCTGTCATGCATTGGACGGTTTTAAGAAATTGACTTCCAAACTTACTTATCTCTGACCCGGTTTTTATTTATCCCTCTTTTTCTCAAGTCCATTTTTATCACTTCCTCCCATGTTTTCCTTGGCCTTCCCTTGTAAACTGGGCCTGCTACCTCAACTTTTCTACATCTACTGCCCCAATAATTCATCCATTCTTTCAACGTAGCCATACCATCCAAGTCTACTGTTCTGCATACATCTCCCTATACTGTCCAGATTTAATCTTCCACTGAGGTCATCAGATCTAAGATTGTCTTTAAGACTCACCTTACACATCCATCGTATCATTCTCATATCATTTCTCTCCATGCAACGCATGTCCTCAAAACTCACTGATCAGATTTCACTTCCATACATCATCACACTGTACACATGCCTTTGTTTGTAAATGTAAGTAATTTTTCTAAGGAATAATTGGGTGCTTTCACAGATTAGGACCCACGCTAACTTTGATCCTGTTGTTAGAGTCAGGGTGGGAGTTAGAGTTAGCATTAGGGTCAAAGTTAGTGTGGGTCCTAATCTTGGAAAGTACCAATAATTGTAAGAAGATCAGCGTTTAAATTAGAAGAATAAGTGAATAGTGGTGCACAAAAAAACACCTTCAGATTCGAATAATAAGTAAAATATGAATTAGATTTAAATGAAAGAGAAAAAATAAACTAAAAAAAAAACATCCTCACAGCAAGATACTTAGGTAAAGGCGAGAATTTGGATGGAGGTTAAATTGGGAGGATTTGAAATAAAACTCTCTACACACAAACACTGAAAGGAAGGTATTATTTTATAGCAATAAAATCATTTGTAAATAAAGTAATTTTTCTAATCATTTAATTAGAAGAGTAAGCAAATATTCTGGGTTTGAATAATAATTAATAGCTCAATTAAATTTTAAATTAAAATAAAAAAAATAAAAAAATTAGATGTATAAATAAAAATGAACATTGAAATGTTCATATTATTTTATAACTAATAAGCGGACCTGGGTCCTGTCTTTTCCCAGGAAAGTTGAGTAACCCAAGAAACTCATTGCCCCAATTTTGTACTATTGAATTATTTGCTGTTGCCCGGCACGAACGCAAAACCCATGAAAATTATTCTAAAATAAATTTTAAAAACTTTGGAGGTTGGTAACTCTTACTCCCGCACTGAAATTACTAAGCAAGGAGAGAACGTCTGGCTGGATAATATATAAAGTTCGTAGAATGTGAACGAAACTAGGATTAGGCAGCTTTTGTTTAATGGTCGTAGAAATAGGTGAGAATCTGACTAAACTTTATTATAATAAAAGTATCGTCAAATTAAAGGAAAATAAAGCATTTTTATAAACAACAACGATATACATTTAATTGAGTGACCTACACCGTTGGGTGTAGGTTGTCGAAATTTAAGTGAGGTAAATGTATATGAAGCCGAATTCTGTAGGCAGCTTTTGTTTAATTGTCGCAGAAATAGGAAAGAATCTGACTTAACTTTATTTATAAGATAAAAGAAGAAATGGATATCCGGGCAAAAACCAGAATAATCATTTTTCAGCGTACCAAATACATATTTAATTGGATGAAACTGTAATTTTGAACGCAGATCAGTGCAAGTAAACGTTGATATCAGTGAACATATCTTCGCATGTAAAACCAACTCCTATAATATTTTGTAATAAAAGTATCGTCAAATTAAAGGAAAATAAAGCATTTTTATAAACAAAAACTATGTACATTTCATTGGGTGACCTACACCGTTGGGTGTAGGTTGTCGAAATTTAAACAATGAAGACAGGAATAGAAGAGTGACAAAGTTGGTTGGCTGCTGAAAGTTTCTTAGAGCAATATATCTTCAAGTGGAGGTAGCTTTGCTCAGCGTCTAGGCGATGGAGGCAGGAGAGAGAACGTGTTTCTTTGTAGGTGCCAGAAAGCTCTCTGCCTGACCTGCAAATCTCAAAGAATCTGGAAGTAGTCTTTCAAAAGTTCAGTCGAAATTAATACGCTCTAGGGGCTGATTGATCATTGTATGACCAACTCACTTCGCAAAGGCTTCTCTCCTCAAGAAGAAAAGATGTTAATGTTTATGACTTCTACAAACGAATGCACGAAACGATTGTCGTGGAGACAATAGGATATTTAACTGTTGCTAAAGATACGCAAGCAATATACGAAGGAACAAATGTCAATCGAAATGAAAAAGTAGTTCTGTAAACCCTAGCTCAAGCAAGATTTTACGGATTTTACTAAACTATGACTTTTTGGGGGGATAATTTTGCTAATTTTTAGTAAAACGTAGGAAATTTTTGTTTTAATTCAGTATCTTATGGCTTTAATTTAATAATTATCTTTGAAATAGTTCCAGAAAACTTATATTTATCATTCGAGGAATTTTTACATGCAATTTCTTCAAAGTTCAAAATTCACTGATTTTTTTTTCTTTTTAGCCGTCGTGATAACATTTTTCATTATAATATTTGTTTTTTACACGTAAATAAATATATATTTTTATCCTTTTAGAGATTAAGGTTTGGTTTGGTTTGGTTTGTTTTACGGCATAGCAACCAACTATGGGTTATGTAATGCCGAATAAAAATGCAATTCAAATTATTTCACATTGTCTTCAGAGACAATAAAACGTAAAAAGATGGACTTGCAATCAAATTCTTTGGTATAGTCCAACTTCCTTGGTGAAGTCTAGAATTTGAGTTACATTTATATTTTCAAACAAGTGTTTTAAGTTTGGGGAGTCGAAATACTTGTTACGGGTTTGCTGTAGATCTTGACAGTCTATTAATATGTGTTTGACTGTGTATGTTTGTTGACACACTATGCACATTGGAGACTCCTCTACTTCCAATAAGTGCTTGTGAGTGATCTGCGTGTGTCCTATTCAAAGTCTGGTTATTATAACGTCTTCTCTCCTTACTTTTCTAGACTCCAGGAGCCACTCATCTATAGTTGGCCAAATCTGATACAATGTGTTGGTTTGACAATCATCCCAACATTCCTGCCATTTTTGTTTTATGATCTTATTAATATTAGGCCGAAGATCTGTGTATGGGATTCTTGTATTTGTTGGTGTCAATTTTAAGGAGTCTTTTGCGGCTTTATCCGCTTTTTCATTGCCATGAATGCCGACATGGCTCGGTATCCAGCATAGTTTAATTTTACATTTCTTTTTGTTGTAAATATTAGTAATCTTATTTAAGATTTTTACAATCAATGGGTTGTCTAAATTTTTATTTTTCATTGCTGTGATCACAGATAGGGAGTCAGAGAAGATGATGAGAAATCTATCAGTGCTACTACCTTCTATTATCTTTAAAGCCAAGTATATAGCTGCAGCTTCTGCGCTGAAAATTGATGCGCTGTCAGTTATTCGGTATTTCATTTCTGTCTTATTTAAGACAGCCGCACATCCAACTCTATTTGATTCTTTAGATCCATCTGTATAGATATATTTGTAGTCGGGATGTTCATGTTTGATATATTCATATTCCTCTTGAAATATAATAGGATTCGTTTGGCTCTTTGAAGCTGTTGCTAAATTGAGGATGTAGGTGGGTTTTTTTAATTCCCATGGTGGAAGTTTTGAAATTATGGATTCGTGGATGAGACTTGAGTCCAATTCCAGTTTAATTCTTAACTCCTCGATGCGGTAACTGAAAGGTCTGATGGCACTGATTTTTCTCTCAAACAGAGTCCTATATTAAGAAGAAAATGTGCAGTCGTAGGCAGGATTTGCTGGACATGACAATAATTTGGTCACATATTGTAGTGCCAATTTCTCTCGCCTTATATGCAAAGGACCTTCATTAGCTTCAATATATAGACTTTCCACTGGAGACGTGCGAAATGCCCCCAATGCAAGTCTTAGTCCCTGGTGATGGATAGTATCTAATTTTTTTAGATATGAATGTCTTGCTGCACCGTAAATGAAACTTCCATAGTCAAGTTTCGACCTTACAATTGTTCGGTACAATTTAAGTAGGGATTTTTTATCTGCTCCCCAGTCAGTGGGAGCTATCACTTTCAATAGATTCATTGCCTTATTACATTTTTGCCGGAGATACTTGATGTGAGGAATAAACGACAGCTTTTTGTCAAAAATAAGGCCAAGGAACTTATATTCATCTGCCATTTGTATCTCCTTGCCAGCTAGTTTAAGGCATGGATCATTATGCATTTTGTGTAAGTGGCAAAAATGAATCTGAAGCCGTTCTCCTCAGTCCATTTGCTGATTTTATTTAATGTGAGTTGCAACTTACGTCCTACCAGATGCATATGTTTTGCCCGGCAGCAAATCAAAAAATCGTCCACGTACAGTGAGCCTTTAACTGTAGTGTCAAGGTTTTTCACAATATTCATTTGACATTAAAGAGTGTCACTGACAGGATACTTCCTTGGGGCACCCCATTCTCCTGCTCTTTTACGTCAGAGAGTGTAGTTCCGACTCTCACTCGGAAGTTTCGGTTTTTCAAGAAGTTTTTTATAAAGAGAGCCATTCTGCTTTTTAGCCCAAGATCACGAAGGTCTTTTAATATGCCGTACTTCCAGGTGGTATCGTACGCCTTCTCTATGTCAAAGAAGATGGCAATCAGATGTTCCTTTTTGATGAAGGCTTCTCTAATAAAGGTTTCCAATCTGATCAAATGGTCAGTGGTACTTCTTTTCTTTCTTAAACCAGATTGTAGATTTGATATGAGATTGTTCGATTCAAGGAACCATGTCAATCTGTCGTTAATCATTCTCTTCATTACCTTACAGAGACAACTGGTTAAGGCAATTAGTCGATGACCTGAAGGCCTATCAGAATTTTTTCCCGTCTTGGGTATAGGAATTACCGTTGCTTGTCTCCAGAGATCTGGGATTTTCCCGTTCATCCACACCTCGTTATATATGTTAAGAAGGTATCTGGTGGACACCTGTGGTAAGTTTTTGAGAAATTCGTAGCATATATCGTCTGGACCAACCGCTGTATTGTGGGTTTTAGAAAGTGATTCACTGAGCTCCGATGCCGTGAAGGGTTGATTATAATTTTCAGTGTTTTTGGAACTGAAATTGAGAATTTTCTTTTCTTCAGTTTTCTTAATTCTTTTGAACTTCTCAGTTTGACCCTTGGAGCCAGAAATTTCTGAAAAGTTGTTTGCCAAGGCGTTAGAAATTTCTTTTTTGTCAGTGATCTTTACACCACCTGATATCAGGTGTTTAATTGGCAGACTGCTATTTTTGCCCGTTATTTTTCGCATCATGTTCCATATTGTTTTTGAGTTGGTGTTTGAATTGATTTTCGATATATACTGTCGCCACGAATTTCTCTTGGACTCTTAAATCGTCCACCGAGCTTTGGCTCTTTTGATTTAAAAAAAGTCTAAATTCTCCCGAGTAGAATTAGACTTGAACCTTCTCAGGGCAGAACGACGTGCTCGAACAGCCTTTTGACATTCTTTGGTGAACCACGGTTTTTGTTTATTGTGGTTTGCTGATGATTTTGGTATACAATCCTCGGCTATTTCTATCAGTGTCTCTGTAAAGTAGATGGCGTGATCCATTTCATTGACATTGGTATTAGCTGTCAGTCTTTCTTGGCATTTTTCTTGGAATCTCTTCGAGTCTGCTTTCTGCAGATTCCATCTTGGTAGCTTATCTTCAAGTTTAGGACCTGTGCTTTCCAGAATAATTGGAAAGTGGTCGCTACCACATGTCTCTTCATGCACTTTCCATGTATAATCCATGAAAATTGATGGATCACATATAGTTAAATCCAGTGCTGAATATGTTCCCGTTGCTGGGTGTAAATACGTGCTGGTTTTGTCATTGTAGAGGCAAAGGCCATTTTGATCCAGAATTTTCCCAACAATTCGGCCTTTTTTATCGGTGGTTTTACTGCCCCTACATTTCATTGTGACTATTAAAATCACCCAACAGTATTAATTGTTTGGGTAATTGATTTATTAGCTCATTCAGCCTGGATTCAACTATGTTTTCACCTGGTGGCAGATAAAGGGAACAAATTGTAATTGTTTTATGTAAGGTTACTGATACAGCAACCGCCTGCATGTTTGTGTCAAGCAGCACCTGACTCTGCAGAACTGTATTTTTAACAATTATAGTTACCCCGCCAGAGGCTCTATCCGTTTCTTCTTTTATATAATTGTATATATTGTAATTTTTAATTGTAAATGCACTATATTGCCTAAGGAATGTTTCCTGTAGGCAAACAACTGCTGGGCACATTCTCATAAGAAGAACCAGCTCTTCATAATTAGCTTTAGCGCCTCTTACGTTCCATTGTATTATTTTATCTCCCATGGTTTAGATTTTGATTGGGGTAGCTTTTTGTTTAGTTTTTGGCTTGTTTTTTTCCGTGACTTCATCTTCTGTCTCCATCAAGTTGTCCAGAGCCTAAAATCGGTTTTGGGTCAAATTGACTCGAATTTTTGACTTTGGCTTTGGAGGTGACTTTTCCTTTTTTTTCTCCGGTTCAGAATTTTTATCTGGAGACTTTTTTTGGGGATCTTTTTGGATCCCTTTCTCTTTTATAGTAGATTCAGGAGTTTGGTTTGGTTTGATTTGATCTGTGGTGGGTCATTTGGAATGGAGGTACCCAGCTGAGAGGGTAGAAACCAGATGTTTTCTTCATTCAATTCCACCTGGGCAATCGATTGAATAGGAGTTTTACTCCAAATATTTTCCTCACTGGGTTCTGCCTGTTTTTGAACGGCAACCGCAATCAGTTGGGTAGGAGGTCTGGGTTCCGCCTGTTGTTTTTTAGCGGCAACCGGTTGAGGAGGAGGTCTGGGTTCCACTTGTTGGTTTTGAGTTCTAAATTTAGGTTCTTCGTACTCTTTCCTGAGTGTATTTTGGAAAGCTGGCCAGTCTCCCGGTCCGAGCTGAAGTAACCGTTCTATCAGTTTTTTATATTTGTTATCTTCTCTATTCACCACTGGAGACACAACCTGAGAATATGTCTTTCCTCTGGTTATGTCAGCCATCTTCCTTGTTTCCTGAAAGGAAATGCCTCTTGTATACTTTACAGTCAATAATTCCTTTTCTCTTTTCCACTTTTCGCAGCTCTTTGCATAAACTGGGTGGTCACCACCACAGTTTGCACATGTGTGACTTCCCTTACACTCATCCATAGAGTGGTCAGGGTCTTTCTTTCCGCATTTCCCACATGTTTGCCTGCCGTTGCATTTTGTTTCATGATGCCCATATTTTTGGCACCTGTAGCACCAAAGAGGATTTGGAATGTACTGTTCGACCTTTTCGATAGTATAGCCTATCTTTATTTTTGGAGGTATTTTAGGTGTATCGAAAGTCATCACATAAGTATTTGTCTGTATAATTTGGTTATCTCTTTTTATAGAGATTCTTTTGACTTCTGTTACTCCCTGGGACTTCAGCTCCTCTTTTATTTCATCCAAAGTACATAAGGAGAGTTCTTGGCTCCTTATCACTCCTTTTGAGACATTTAGGTACTGGTGTTGATAAGCTTTTATTTTTTGGTTGTGGAACATTTTCATGCCCAGCAAAAAATCTGCATTTTTTTTTCCACCTCGACCAGGATATTTCCGTTGGCCAGTTTCTTAACATTTTTTGGCGTCATATGAGACGAAATTATTTTTTCAATTATGAATGGAGACATAGTTGAGAGTTTTGGTTCATCCAAAGCTTCCAGGACAATAAATCGCGGGAATTTATTCTGGTCACTTCTTTCTTCTTCTCTTTCTGAACTAGAGTCTCTATGGACTCGTTTTGTTGTTCTATTAGGAGCCATAAGTTATTTGATTTTGATTCACCATTCCACGGAGCCCACTATGGGAATTGCCAAGGGGGAAACCCAAACGCCTTGACAAGACAGGGCTACAGGAATGGTATACTCAACCCGATCGTGATCACAAGCACCCGTATTCCATCGATCTCTCTACCCACTAATAGTGAAACGTCCGGGGCACACAGCCATGTTGCGGTCATGTCTCTCACAAGTTGATTGACCCTTGCCACCGCCTTCTAGCACTTATAAACTGGAATGGGTATTGATAACTTTATGTAGTTGATCAATTTTATTATTGGAAACGATCGGGTAGGTTGAAAAAAAATAATAAGTGCTAGGGCAAGATGTAACTAGCCGATTGATCGGATCGGGCCTCTCCGACCTCTAGCCGAAGTAAGGGCCGAAGTGGAGTGTTGCAGGTCACGTGACCATTTAGGTAACCAGGCCACGAACCACTCAGCCACCAGGATCCCGTCCTAAGACGTCACGGGTCGCCACCCACGGCAAACAGGTGGCTCCGTTTTCGGTTTTTTTTTTACCTCTCTGCATGGGTTTGCAGTCGGCGAATTCGCGGCCCCGCCGACAGGGCAATAGAGATTAAGTTTAGGCGTTTATCTTTCAAACACAATATAGTATAATGAAGAGAAGAATAAGAGATCCTTTCGGAAATTTATTTCTATATTGGCCATGAGGGTGTCGGGGTGAGGGAGGTCAACATGTTGCCACTGTACCCATGTGAGTCAAAAGTTAGCAGTCCAGTTGCGGGTCAGTTCTCCCTGTCTTTATTTTCAGCAGCATCATCGTTGTCATGAAGCCTAGAGGTGACGGCATGGCAACAGTCTCTAGAAGGAGGAGGGAGGTCGAGTGGGACAGGATGGAGGAAGAATGACTCACCCAAAGGTACTATGGCCCCGTGGATGTTATCAATTATGGCGACGGTTGATGGAAGGTTATGGCGGGAGATTCGAAAGAGAACAAAGGATTAACCACAGTGGCTAAGGATTGCCGGACAAATGGTTATGCGTGAATGAATCCCCCGACCATAGGTTGTGAGAGAGATGCCTTTGTAACGGCATGTCCTCCCACTGTTTTGGACTCCACCGGACCACGTGTAGAGTAAATAAGGAGTAAATAAAGAGGTTTAGACAAAGAAAGAAAGAAACATGTTTACTTAAACTTATATTAAAAAGAAAGCGAAGGAATGAGAAAGCTAAACAACACAGGAATAGGTATTTTATAAAGTTAATAGAAAAGAAAACATTTATATTTAACAGAAACAATTTATTTAACAAACATAATTGTAAGCGTAAATATATGCGAGCGTGTAATGTCTTTGTGTGGCAAATTTGTGGATGGTGAATGTGTGAAGGAAAAAGTTCGTTTGGATAAAGAGAGATTCTTAAAGAAATGTTCCTTTGAATTAAAGATGCTTGAAGAAAAGAGGTTACCTTTTTTCCTCCCTCAACACTGCTCGTTCGAGCTAGTGTGGAGGGGGGGGGGGAGTCGACAAGAGTTCTTTGTGTGCGTTCGTCCCAAGACACAGAGGGAAAAAGTGAGAGAGAGAAAGGAACGCGTGCCCTTTTAAAGACTTAAAATCACGCGTGGTCAAGCTAGCCCGTCGTAATTCTGCGTGCCCTCGCGAGGTTCTCTACTTCAGAGACGAAGAAGGACTAAACAAACAAAGAAAGAGGCAAATGCCACAATTACGTACCGATGTGACCTCGGTCTGGATTCGACCAAAATCTGCTATTGCCACCCTTTTTAAGTCAGTGCCGACTTGGGTTTAGAGCAGAGCAGTTCAGTTCCAACGGTCTCCGTCCGTTATCAACACGGACGTAAAACATTTTGAAGTTTTCAGCTCGTTCTTAGAGTAAGAACGTTTTATTTTGAAGTTCATGGTCTCAGAGAGACCCTATTTTTAAAGAAATATATTTTCCCTTGAAGGGATCAACCTTATGATAAAAGTTTTTTTGAGGTGTAAAGACAAGCGTCTTTAAATTTAAAAGAAAATTCCCAAATACTGCCCCTTGGAGGAAGGACGTTCCAGGAGAATTTCCTTTGGGAAGAAATTTCAAGAACCTGGAGATCCTTAGAATGAAAAGTGTCGAAAGAAAGATAAAGAGGGACCTTTGAAACGGACATTTCAAGAGAAAAGGAAAAACTAGTCCAAACTAGACAGGGGACGATTCTCCAAGGTCGACGATTCGTTAAGGTCCTGTATTTTTTTAGTTTTTATTTTATTGTCTTATGCTCCCTTTTCGACCCCTAGTTAACCTAGCTTTGGGAATTAAAAGCAGCCAGCCCCATTTTAATGTTTATAAAACTCTATTTTAACACAACCAAACCTCTTATTTTATCTTTTGCCCTTAGCTTGTTTTCTTTTAAGCTATGTTTTTAACCCCTTTTGTTATCCCCCAAATCGGATTTTGTTAACGACCGCAAAATTACGACAATCCGTATCCGTTTGTATAGTGGAAACGAAAGAAAGTCTGACGGACGAGTTCATTCAGTGGAAGGAGGGGTTAAGAATATTACACACATTCAAAGTTTACACGAAAAGTAATAAAAAAAATTTAATGATAAGCGCTTTTTATAAGACACGGCCATTTTTGCACGTACCTATCTATTCAGCTACCACGTAAGTACATAACAGTTTATAAATTTCTTTATTTTTGTTTTATATACATGTCATGGTGAAACAGCAGAAGCACCTAGATAAGTTTACACACAAAAAAAAAAAGAAAAGAAAAAATCGGTCCGTAAAAAAATGCCAAAACAAGTGGTGGGTAAATATCGAAAAAAGCGCCGAAATTTTACGTCACAAATCGGTAAAAGAATACGACCTCGGCCTTTTGGCTAAGATCACAGTGTAGTATCTGTTCCGATGGATACTACACCCTATAGACCGGTACCGTCTTGGCCTTCGGGCTTTGATTTCGCCGGTCTGTGGGTTTGTCCTGTGCAGTTCTAGGAGGTCCACCCTCCCAAGCTTTGCCTCCCCTCTTTTGTGTGGAGTAAGTTTATCGCTTACTTCCTGGGGCGCCCTTACTGGGGAATGCCGACGGGACTGCCCAGGCATTTTTTGTAGGCCAGAGTGCTCACCTTCTCGGGCGCTGGCTTTTCAAATCCCACTTTCCCGACCTTGTGTCATCTTACCGCTGTGGGAAGAAGATAAATAACATATGATTTGTTTCTGACGACAGTGTGAGTTGGACGAAGGCAAAACACCCGTAGGAGGACAGCGGAAACGATTCATGGACAACTCGAAGGTGTCCCTCAAACAGTTCAGTTTGTATTCCGATTTCTGAGAAAATCTAGCTAATAACAGATGTTCCTGGCGTCCTGCAAGCCACAATGGGCCACGATTGCTAAATCTGACAGAGCAGTCAGCATCTCTGCTACAAAATCATTCCACGGGTGCTGTAGATGCGGGAAATACTTCGGACTGACGAGCCATCCCCGGACCCACAAAACAACTACATGATCATG
>OY744517.1:46174077-46286577 GCA_963556195.1 Sepiola atlantica | reverse complement strand
CACGGGGGTGCTTCTGCGGTATAGTGCCACGATGCTTCTGCGGTATAACAACCGTGGGGGGGGGGGGTGCTGCTACGGTATTTGACCGGGGGTGCTTCTGCAGTATAGGGCCACGAGGCTTCTGCAGTATAGCAACCGGGAGTGCTTCTGCGGTATAGGGCTACGAGGCTTCTGTGGTATAGCAACCGGGAGGGGGTTCTCCTGCTGTATAGGACCACGAGGCTTCTTCAGTATAGCAACCGGGAGGTGCTTCTGCAGTATAGGACCACAAGGCTTCTGCGGTATAGCACCCAGGGGGGGGTGCTTCTGCGGTATAGCAACTAGGGGGTGCTTCTGCGGTATAGCAACCGGGGGGTTCTTTTGCGTAATAGGACCGGGAATGCTTCTGCGGTATAGCAACAGGGGGAGGGTGCTTCTGCGTTATAGCACCTGTGGGGTGCTTCTGCAGTATAGGAACCTGAGGCTTCTGCATTATTGCACCTGGGGGGTGCTTCTGCGGTATAGGACCACGAGGCTTCTGCTGTATGGCACCCGGGAGGGGGTACTTCTGCGGTATCTGAACCTGAGGTTTCTTCATTATTGCACCAGGCGGGTGCTTCTTCGGTATGGCACTAGGGGGAGACTTCGTCGGTATAAGACCACGAGGCTTCTGCGGTATAGGAACCAGGGAGGGTGCTTCTGCGGTATAGGACCACAAGGCTTTTGCGGTATAGCAACTAGGGAGTGCTTCTGCGGTATAGCAATCGGGGGGTTCTTCTGCAGTATAGGGCCACGAGGCTTCTGCAGTATAGCAACCGGGAGTGCTAATGCGGTGTAGGACCACAAGGTTTCTGCTGTATAGTAACTGGGGGGGGGGTGCTTCTGCAGTATAGGACCCCAAGTCTTCTGCGATATAGCAACCATGGGGGTGCTTCTGCGGTATAGTGCCACGATGCTTCTGCGGTATAACAACCGTGGGCGGGGGATGCTGCGGCATTGGACCGGGGGTGCTTCTGCAGTATAGGGCCACGAGGCTTCTGCAGTATAGCAACCGGGAGTGCTAATGCGGTATAGGACCACGAGGCTTTGTGCGGTATAGTAACCGGGGGGGGGGGTGCTTCTGCTGTATAGGCCCACAAGGCTTCTGCAGTATAGCAACAAGGAATGTGCTTCTGCGGTATAGCAATCGGGGGGGGGGTGCTTCTGCGGTATAGAACCACGAGGCTTCTGCAGTATAGCAACCGGGAGTGCTAATGCGGTATAAGACCACGAGGCTTCTGCGATATAGTAACCGGGAGGTGCTTCTGCAGTATAGGACCACAAGGCTTCTGCAGTATAGCAACCGGGGGTACTTCTGCGGTATAGGACCACGAGGCTTCTGTGGTATAGAAACCGGGGGGGGGGGGTGCTTCTGTGGTATAGGACAGGTGGTGCTTCTTCTTGATTTTCTAAATACTCGGCGTTATCCGGGAGAAAAGTGCTCAATATCCTAGATAGACCTACTGTAGTGATAAGTTTGAATAATATCTTAACGCCATCTACGTTTCTCTTTGGACTATTTTGCAGATGAAAAGGAGCTGGGATCAGTAAGAGTGATTTCAGTAGTGCTCCGGATTGGGGGCTCGGGGAAAATTTTAGGAGTCAGGCCAAACTTTTTCGGGGGTCAGGCCAAATTCTGTTTTTTTTTTTAAATTAAAATATTTCTCAGGGTTGGGGGAGAGTAAAAAAAATGGGGGGAGAGGCTGGAGAGATTTGGGGTCCGGGAAAATTTTAGGTGTCGGGCCAAATTTTTTAGGGAGTCGGGCCAATTTTTTTTTTTTTTGTTTTGAACTTAAAATATTTCTCAAGATTGAGGGAGATTAAAAAAAAATCGGAGGATGAACTTGGAGAGATGGAAGGAGGGAGTCGGGAAAAATTTTAGGGGTCGGGCCAAAGTTTTTAGGAGGTTGGACCAAATTTTTTTTTTTTTGTATTTAAAATATTTCTCAGGGTTGGGGGAGAGTAAAAAAAAATTGGGCGGGGGATGGAGAGATTCGGGGTCAAGGAAAATTTTAGGGGTCGGACCAAACTTTTTAGGGGGTCGGGCCAAATTATTATTTTTTTTTAACTTAAAATATTTCTCAGGGTTGGGGAAGAGTAAAAAAAAATTGGGGGGGGGGGGGGTGAGGTTGGAGAGATGAGGGGGTCGGGGAAAATCTCAGGGGTCGGGCCAAACTTTTTAAGGGGTCAGGCCAAATTTTTTTTTTTTTTTACTTAAAATATTTCTCAGAAGTGGGGGAGAGTAAAACCATTTTTTTGGTGGTGATGATGGAGGGGGAAAAATTGGGGGGCGGGGCGGGGAAATCTTTTTGGGGGGTCCAAATTTTTTTTTTATTTTGACTTAAAATATTTCTGAGGGTTGTGGAGAGTAAAAAATTGTTGGGGGCGGTTGGGGGTGGAGGGTAAAAAATTTGGAGGGGTCGGGAAAATTTTTTTGAGTGATGGGGCCAAATTTTTTTATTTTTGAACCTAAAATATTTCTTAGGGTTTAGGGAAAGTTAAATCTTTTTTGGGGGGTGGAGCTGAAGGGTAAAAATTTGGGGGGGATCGGGGAATTTTTTTTTTCTTGAACTTAAACAGGGCTTATTAATATGAGTTCTTTTTTATGATAGTCACACTACATGAATGAACTTGATTTTTGTTCTTTGATACGACAGGGGCGCATTAATATGAGTTATTTTTTTAGGATAGTGACAAAACATGAGCAAACACTATTTTGTTTTGTTTTGACATGACAGGGGTGCATTAATATTAGTTCTTAGGTAGGCCAACTGGGCTGGAGATAGGTACATATATAGTATGTGCACCCTTGCAGAGATAGGTAAGTATATAGTATGCACACAGTGGCGGCGCACACAATATATTATGTGCACCGGGGCGGCAATAGGTATATATATATAGTATGTGCACAGGGGTAGCAATGGGTACGTGTATAGTAGTGCATAGGGGTAGTGATAGGTACATATTTAGCATGCGCTCCGTGGCGGCGATCAGTACATACATAGCACGTGCACCGGTGCGGCGATTGGTACATATATAGCACACGCACCGGGGTGGCGATAGGTACATATTTAGCATTCGCACCGTGGCAGCGATAGGTACTTATGTAGTATGCATACCGGGGCGGCAACAGGTACTTATATAGTATGCACACCGGAGCGGAGATATGTAGCTATATAGAAGGCGCAGACAGAGGTGCTAATTTTATAGAAATATGTCATACTTTTGCTCTGGGCAATGTAAGAGGAATGGTGGGGAAGAAACAGCTTTCGCAAAAGGCAAACTGAGTAAGTAGCAGTGAAATGGGGCGACCAGGGAAGAGAAAGGTAGAAAGATAAAGAGACGGCTATAGAGAGAGGGAGAGAAATAGAAGTTTGAATATAAAGAAGTTACACACGCAATTTTTCTTCTATTTTATATTTTATGACCCCGAGCAAAGCCGGGTAGCCCTGCTAGTAATTTAATAAATACTGGATGAATTTGAGTTATCTTTTCTGTTCAAACCTATTTTCAGCTGCGACTGGAGTCAATGACTGGGGGCAGACATGTGAAAACCAAAATTACTACTAAATAATAATTACCGAGAAAAGTTTTATTAAGAAATTTCTTCGTAATGTCCAGTAATTAGCAACACATATTATTAGGAAGCAACTTACACTAATTGATTTATTTCTATCAAATCAATTTTTAAATTATTTAAATTAGGTAAAGACTAAAGGACCTTTTCTTCATTGGAATTTAAATGTCTTTTATTTATTATTAATTGTTACGTTGTTTACAGAAAAAAATTATTACAAACTCGGCTGTATTATTACAGTAAGATTACAAATTTTAATGCGAAATATTTTTGAAACAAACCAATAAAGCGATCGATGGCTAAAAATTCCAAAGAAAAAAATCGGCGTCCCAAATTCTAAGGGGTAAAGAAATTACAGACTCGGAAACTATCGTCGCAGTGGAAAAAAAAAGCTTTAAGGAGATTCAAAAATAAATAAAAGCAATTTGTTTAACTAAATATATTTAAAACAAGAATCTAATAAATTGTGTACGCTTTCAAATTCTCTTTTCGTTATTACGATTATTCGCTTAGTAAAATTCAGCTGTATAAATAAGCACCGAAAAAAAAAATATTGGGTGCTTCTTGAGTTCAACATCAATATGTAAAAATTGTCGCCATTCTTAAGATGTTAACTATTTGTAGATTTATCTCCCTTTTAATTAGCTCTTCTTTAAAAGAGAGTTGCTTTTTTACATATTGGGTTTGAACCCAAGAAGCACCATCAATTTTTTTTTTATTACAAAATACAAGCATAAACTCGAGATACGTCATCTCCCTTACTCTGTCAGCATTTAGCATCAGAAATTAAGAAGGGCCACCTTTTCTAGGGTTAGCAAATTGTAATCGGAAAGAAAAACATTTTATTATTTTGTTTGGTGCTTCTGCAGTTTAACAATGACATTGATATTTAAAGAAATGTATAAACTTTGTTATCTACTTACGTTTTAGCTGAAAATAAGATTGTACAGAAAAAATACGCAAATTCATCCAGTAGGAAAACGAAAACGAAAACGATCTTACGTATCGGTAGACATTTCAGTTCACTAAGTAGGCAAGGGAGATAAATTTCGGCGACATATAGATAAAATCGTTATTTATTTTTAATTTAATAAATATTGGATAAATTTGCGTAATTTTTGGTGTACTGTCTTATTTTCAGCTACCACGTAAGTACATAACAAAGTTTATACATTTCATTAGCTATTTTTTTTTTTAAACATGTAAAACTGCAGAAGCATTTTTTGTTTTCTTTAAAAAGAAGAATGGAAAAACTTGGAGTTATCTCCCATTTTGATTTGTTTATTGGTTTCCTTAATGGACATGTGTCACGCTAGTATACTTATAAATGTATATTATGTAAACAGAATGAAACTGTCTATTCCTTAAAAGTGCTCAATATCAAATAAAACAAAATCAAAATAAAAATTATTTTACTGTTTTATTTGAAAAAAAGAAAAAAAAATTAGCAATTTTTAAAAGTTCGAGTTATCTCCCTTGTCCGTTTATTTACCCTCCGCATGTTCAATTAACTTGTTATAACTTATTGTTTTAATGTTTAATGCTATGTTTTATTATTTAAAAAAACATGGTTTTAAGTAAAAAAAAAATTATTATGGGGCAATTAAATTCTGGCGAACGCAATTTCATTGTAAATAATTTTTGACTAGTTTAAAATATTACCCCAAAAATGTTTTTTTTTTGTAAGGATTGTTGGATTGACAGTTAAAAGCAGGAATGAGGAAAGTAGACGGCAGAATAACGACAAGACTGAAGGAACGAAAAATAAACGGACGAAAGAACGTGCGAAGAGGCTAGCTAAGGAATAACTATACTCAAATTCATAACTTTCGAGTTAAATTTAGAACAGAGTTATGAACTTGAGTTATCATTCTTCCTTAGCTTGTCTCTTTCTCGACTTGTTTATAAAGATAGCGACTGTATTTTCCGGTCGAGTTTTTATTTTAGCGTTTCAGGTGTACGATGCAGTTGTTTTTAATCATTTATTTACTATTACTGACATAAATTATTAAAAAAAAATTATGTTCGGAAATTATGCCAACTTACTTATGTGTGACCTATTTGCGTTAACAATATTTAATATTTAATCAAAATTAAAAGCATTTAAAGTTCGCTTAAATACGGATTCTGAACAAAGTAGCCATCTTGTTTAACGTAAACTGCATAAATCGGTATTTACGCGAACTTTAAAAGCTTATGACTTCTTTTAAATATTAAATATTTAAATTAACGCAAATAGGTCACAAATTAGTTGGCAAACCAAAATAAATTGATTTTGACTAATTTTATTTCCTTTAAAATAATTTATGTCAGTAATAGTAATGATTATCTTAATGTTATTTTGTTAAATTTGTAGATGAGAACCCTCAGCTTAATCACCCCTCTCTCAAATAGATTCTACTTTCTTAGGTGATTACGTGTAAACACTCTGAAAAACTTGAGAGAAAAAAACAAAAAAAAACAACAACAATTATTTGAGAATTTAGGGTGGAGAATCAGTTTCGCATATACATTTAACTAAAATAATTATCCATTTCCGGGCCATTGTCTAACCATTCTTTTTTTTAATTGTTGGCAAAACAAACAAAAAGAACACACTCCTTTAACACTACCACTCACCCTAAGTCCGAGTGACACCTTTCAAAAAATACTCTCTTAATCTTAAATCCAGCTGGCAACAGCCTCGTCCTTAGAAAAACAAGAACATGGTTACATCTGAGATTTAGCTAAAACTGTTCATTTAGGAAAGTGGGTAACTGATCACTTTACGTTAAATTTAAACTGATCCCCCACTCTAAATTCTAAAAAAAAAATCTTTTTGCCCCCCCTTAATATTGTTAACACGTAATCGCCTAATAAAGTAGAATCTTATTTTCTTTAGGAGGGTTAGAATTCTCATATACAATAATATTATAACAATAATTATTTTTTGTTGGTACTCTTATAGCTGACGCACCATGTTTCCGTGACTTCACGTCGTCAACGTTCGGACAGGTTACGGAAACGCCCGAGAGTTTACGAGGCGAAAACTGCCAAACGCTAAATTGAAGACTGGCAGCCGATAAATTCAGACAAATAAAATAAAACTAAAATACATATATACAAATAAAGAACAAACAAACCATAGCCAAACAAACAACCGTTATTAATTAGATGTTTATTTTTGTTCATTTTTATCAAAGGAACCATTGTTAATCAAATGTTTTTAAATAAAATGTTATTTTGTTTGTGCACCGGAAAGTTGCAAGTTGTTTGATTTGTTAAGCAAATGTTTTTGGTTTTTTTTCAATGTTTTTTTCTTCTTTTTCTTGGTAACATAAACACCGCAACAACTGTTTTTAAGCATTTTTTAATTTTTAATTTTCTTATTTTAACGAAAAACTGTTTAAGCAAATGTTTCTTGGTTAATAGTTTCGTCAACTCTCGGGTGCTTCCGAGATCTGTCCGAACGTTGACGATGCGAAGTCACGGAAACATAGTGTCATCTATAAGAGTACATTTTTCTTTACTAACACATGGTAAGTAAGAAGAAAAACAATTAGTTAGTTGTAATGCCAAAACCCGTTCCACTATAAATAATTTCCGTGACTGAAATAGGAATGAACTTTTCTGTCTTTAACACAGAAACAAATAAATTAAATAAAAATCAAGTTTAATGTCAATTTTCGGGTTTTACGTAAGCTTAATAAAACACTGTCTCCCAAAGTACTAAGTACGTAAAAAACGGTACTTTTTTTTACATTGGAACTCGCACTTAAAGTCCCTCGGCATCGGTGCTTTCCGGATGTTTACGTAAAATGCCGGACAGTACCGAATGAAAAGTCCGTTGACTTACCTGCGTCAAAAAAAAAACCAACAAAAAAAAAACACACAAACTAGGCTGGATTTACAAATTTTGTATGAAATATTTTTTTTTTTTTTAACGAAGATTCAAATAAGTATTTAAATTAAAAAGTTACTTTATTTTAAATGTTTTTCTTTCTTATTAAACATAACATAACAAATAAATAACAATAATAATAGCAGTGAAAAGTTAATCAAGTAAGTGTTGTTTTATATTTTTTAATTTTTTTTTACAGATTTTTTGTTGTTGATCTCGTTAGGGTTATAGCAGGTTAAGGGTTAGGATATAGGTTTAGGGAAGGCTCGTTTGTCGAAATCGCGTTTCTATCAGTTTGTAAGTTTAGCTGTCGTCTGCTTATTCGTCTCGGTTCGGGGCTTTCCGGCGTTTAACGTAAACCGCCGGAAAGCACCGACACCGAAGGACTTTTAGCGCGGGTCCTACTGTAAAAAAATGTACCAAAAAACTACATTCCATCAATGTATTTATTTTGTGAGAGCTTATATGAAATTTATAGAAATGCTGTAAAAAGTGTTACCTTTTAAGAATACTAACAATAATAAGTTTTTTGGGGTAAAAAAAAAGTCCTTTTGTTTTTCGTTACGATTGAAAGTTACGAGAAGGGAGGAAGAAAGTAGAAGTCGGAAGGACGACAAGACGGAAGGAAGGAAGAATAGTTGGAACGGACGAATGAAAGAATTGAAGTCGATTTGTTCCGGACGACAACGACGATCGTGAGTGTAGGAGGAGGAACTACCGACCGAAAAACTAAAATCATATTTTAGCCCCGTGTTTTCTCTGGTTTTTAATACCAAATAACACAAAAAAAGAAAATAAAAACTTTAAGGAAAGAAGTGTAAACCAAGAAACATCACCAAAATGTCTTTCGCTGGATTAAGAAAACAATTTAACAAAGCCAATCAGGTAAGAAGAAAAAAAAGGATGAATTAATAATAATAATATTCTTTCTTCTTTATCATTTTTCTTCGTTTAATTTCTAATTGGATTCTCTGCATTGGATTCTAAAACATGAAATATTAATTAGAATAAAGATTATAATTTGAAAGTATTTCTTTATTACATGTTTTAAAATTTTTTCTAATTTAAAGAACAGCCGTGTTTTAATTATTATTCCACCTACACAAAACGACGATTGAATTAAATTAATGTAAATATATTTTTTTATGCAAAAAAGATTCATATTTATTAACCTTGTTTATTATTTTTTAAAAATTAGTTAATAATTAAAAAATGAAATTATTTTCTTTAAATCACATATTTAACTTTATCTTATTTTAATTTATTTTTATTTTAAGAATCTTTTTTAGGTTTAGTTTTCCTTAAAAAAAACACCCGCTTTTATGAAAAATGTTTGAAAATTAAAAAAAAAAAAAATACCGAAAAAAAAATCCGTTTTTATTCTCAAAAACTCTTAGATTTTTTTTTTCTGACAAAAATAATTCATAACGATTTAAAAAAAAAAAAAAAAAAAAAAATCATAGGGTTTCAGCATCCTAAATTCTCTTTTCAAAAAACGTCATTCTATACGATTATTCGATTTGTAGTTTTAAAATGACATTGAAATTTAAGATATTGTAAATAAAAATATTTAATTTAATATCGATTCTGTTTTAAAGAGAACTTAATATTTTGTTTCTGTTAATTTTAATAGAACTGAAAAAAAAAATAAAAATAACGGTACTTTTTTACATTGGGACCCGCGCTAATTTTGACCTAAACCCTAACCTTACTACTAACCCTAACTCCCACTTTGACCCTAACCCTAGCGACGGGGTCAAAGTTAACGTGGGTCCCAATGTAAAAAAAAAGCACCAAAATAAGTCAGATATATGGAAAGACGATGGACCCAAATTGAAAACGTGATTAAAAATAAAAACATGCTAAAAGGAAATTAAATTAATTGTTTTTGTTCTAACTTTGTTACGTCATCTTAAATTGCAATGTAATTTTTAAAGTACAAAATGAATGATCATCTTTTGAAAAAAAAAAAAGTACGAAATTTAGATGTTTTTTTTTTTTGTTTGGTACTTCTGCAGTTTCACAATGACATTAAAGTATTTACAGAAATGTATAAACTTTATGTACTTACGTGGTAGCTGAAAATAAGATCGAACAGAAAAAAATTACGCAAATTCATCCAGTATTTATTAAATTATAGGAAAAAACAAAACAAAGCGATCTTACGTATCGTTAGACATTTCAGCTTAAGTAGGCAAGGGAGATAACTCGATTTTTTTCGGTAAAAATATAAGAAAAATGGCGACATACATAAAATCGTTTTTAATTTAATAAATACTGGATGAATTTGCGTAATTTTTGGTGTAGTCTTCTTTTAAGCTACCACCTAAGTACATAACAAAGTTTATACATTTCTTTAGCTATTTTATTTTTAAAGAGAGGCCTAACATGTCATTGTGAAACAGCAGAAGCACCGTTTTTTTTTTTTTTTTAATATTTTCATAATGAAAAAAATTAAACCTTTCAACATATAAAAATGATTGCAATTAAATAAATAATTAAAAAAAAAAAAATTAATAAAATGTTTGAAGTCGTCAATTAAAACAAAAAACCGAATGTGTCTTTTTTTTTTTTTTTTGTAAAAACGAGGGAAACGAATTAAAAACTTGACAAGTTGAAGATGAAGAAAAAAATCATCTTTTCATTTTCGTTTGTCGATTTAATATTTATTTAAAACAATTTTTCTAATTTAAATGATTCTTATTTGAACTCAATAATTTAGTTAATTAAGATTAATTTTTGTTATTTCTACAAACATTTTCGATTCACCAACATTTCAATGGTCTTTTTGAAAACGAAAACATTAAACAAATTCTTCAATCACTTTAGTCCATGAAATCTACAACTGTCATAAGATCTTGTGTCTGCATTTCTCGTCTATACGTTACTTTGATAAATACACATTGCAGTATCTTTTATGATTTTTTTTCACTATTAATAGAATATTTATTGATATAAAAATTAAGGGAAAAATAAAATTAAAAATTCCTATTTAAAAAAAGAATTGCAAACAACCATAGTTTTAATTATTAGTCAGTTAAATATTTTCATAAACAGCTCAATAAAATGAATAAAATATTCGAAAAAAAGAAAAATCAACCAGTTTTTGTTTAATTTAATCAAAAATTGACTTATTTTGTGAATTTCTAACCAATGTAATTTAAAAACTACAAATTGAATAATCCTATATAGAATGAAGTCTTTTGAAAATTAAATTCCAAGCCATTTTTAGGCAAAACTTGGTTACTTTTACAGCAAAATTTGCTAAGCAAATTATAAAAAAATAAATCGTATTTAGTTTAATTAATTTCTTGTCGCATTTTCATAAAAAAACAACAACTTTGATTTCCGTCTTAATATTTTTATTTTTTTTCAATTATTCTCTGGTCTTTAGAACTTATTGCATGTTTCTTTGACAAGTTCCCCTTTTTTCCTTAATAGCAATTCTATTTATTTTACTTAAATAAAATGCCATCTAGATATTTATGCGTCTTTCTTACTATGCTTTTTAAATTTGATTATATTTTGTTAGTTTAATTATATTAAAGCACAGGAAAATAACTATAAGTGTGCCTTTTTTTTACGATTTGTGTGTCAAATGCTGTGAAACCGCGATCCGCCAGCATCAAATTACGGATGCGTAAAAGGATCAAAATGTCATTTCATTTCACAACCACAAGGAAATAATCAATCGTTGTCGCAGAGGAACATTTTAATGCATTTTTCGTGTGTGTTTGATGAAGCAGATCGAACCCGACAAGCGGAGTAATTCTAGTTGTTTTTAATTTAAGATAATTCTTTTCTTTTTGGGTTGTGTACGTTTTCAGCGTCCCAAATTCTGGCACTTCAGAAAAAAACATTCGACTCTGAGTCAACGTGCCGCTATTCCGAATTCACAACAGCAAACTGCAATCTGTGTCTCCGGTTATCATTTTTTAAGAAGTCAAAATCTTTTTCATGGAAAACTTTATAATTAAAACTTGCTGGTAATTATTATTATTTTTTTTTTAATGAAAATTAAATATAAAATAAAAATGGATTTTTTTAAAAATACCTGCGATCCGACAACACTTTGATGATTGGTAGAAAAATTCATATTTCAATGTTTCGAAAAGAAAAAAAACACTTATTTGATTACTTATTTTTCTAAAAAAAATTATTTAAAATAAAAATATAAAACTTTTGTTCAGCAAGTTTTAATTATAAAGTTTTTATTTGAAAAAGATTTTGACTTAAAAAAAATATTATGACCGAAAAGAGTCTATTGATTGCGACTTGCTGTTGTGAATTCGGAATAGCGGCACGTTGACTCAGAGTAAAATGTTTTTCTGGAGTGCCCAAATTCTCTTTTCAAAATATATATGATTATTCGACTTGTAGATTAATGTAACAATATACATAAAGATTTAATTTAACATTGTTTTGTGATGCTTTTTTACATTAGGACCCGCGCCAACTTTTACCCCGTCGTTAGGATCAGGGTCAAAGTGGGGTTTAGGGTCAGGGTCATAGTTAGTGCGGGTCCTAATGTAAACAAGTACCGTTTTTGTTGTATATATTTATTTTACTCCGTTTTTACATTTGGATCTATCGTCCGTCATTTTTTCTGTTCAGAGTTTTTAAATTTTTTTTATCTAGTATTAAATTTCCTAAATTTTCTTTAAACATAATCGAATCGCCATTAAACAAAATATTCATGAATATTTTGTACTTTGTTCCATCTTAAATTTTAATGGAATAAAAAAAAAAACTAGAAATCGAACAATCGTATGGAATGGCGTCAAGACGTTCAAAACATACACACTCGGTTTTTTTCTTTCTTATCCGCCAATAATTATCAAATCATTCTTTTAATTTCTTTGTGGTTTTATTAACATCTTATTTATAAGCATTTTGAAATACGAATAAAAGTAATATCCACCGTTTAAAAAAACAAAAACAAAAAAAAATAGGTAAACAATTTAATATGAAACCTGATGAAATAGTGTTACCATTGGGCATCCGTATATTGCACTCGTACAATCGTACGGCTTTTCCCGTTCTTCTACTTGAAGAACGAGGAAATTCCATTTTCTTTTCATTCATAGATTTTTATTATTTGATTTTACAACTGATTCAGTTACTTGTTGATATCGTAATATTGTCATTTAAATATCTTTTCTGTATTCAGTCGATTTATGGGAGTTCATATAGTAACAGTTTAAAACGTCGGCATTTATTTGGGACAGTTTTATTTATCATTCCATTGCAGTGTGTTCACCCGGCGTTGCTCGGGAGTCTTTTTACTTTCATTTTTAGTTGATCTTTTTTTTTTAATTTATTTTTTTAACTATGCCTTTTTATTTATTTTGAAATAGGATTTTGACAACTAAATTTGCCGCTTTTTCGTAATGTTCCCCAACCCGTTTTTCTCAACTTTTTTACTGACCATTTTTAAAATTTTATTTTTTTCGGTGTACACTGTACAATTTATTATGTCACTAGAGAATTCCGTGCTTTTCGGAAATTTGTTCAAAATTATTATAGGAATATATATATATAATATAGGATGCCCCCCCCCCCCCCACTAAAATTTAAAATATTTGAAAAAAATTACCAAAAACCCGGAATTATCTCGGGACATGATAGGTAATTGTAAACAGAAAAAAGAATTTTAAAAATTTGTGATAGTCAAAAAGTGGGGGATCAGTGTACGTTAAATGTATATAGGAAACTGATCCCCCATCTTAAAATCAAAAATAGTTGAAAACATTTTCCAAAAATCACGGAATTCTCTAGCGAAAAAAAAAAGAAAAAATTGGTCAGTAAAAAAAATTGAGAAAAACGGATGGTGGAGTATTACGAAAAAGCGCCCTAAATTTAATTATTACGATATCGTTTGGTCATTAAATTAATTATTAAAGTTTAATAAAACTAATTAATGCCCTGTTTAATCTCTATTTGTGCATGTAAATAGCTTCGAAAACATTCAATCTTTTAATGGATGAGGATTTACTGCAAAATCAATGACCGATTCCCAAAATGTAAAAACATTTTGACCCCCCCCCCTTAAAAATTCACTAAAATTTAGGAAATCAACCAATTTTAATAAAATTTTCAATATTTATTAATCAACAATCAAGGAATTTAATAAAACCATTTTTTTTTTTTAAATCTTAGTGAAAATGTACTACTTTTTAAAAACAAAATATACCTTTACTAAAGTATATATAAATAAATATATATATAATAAAAAATGCATTAATTTTTTTTTGTTTTTATGAAAATAAAGCATTGTAGATGTTAACAATTAAAAAATCCGATTCACTGAAGATATTTTTAAATGCTTTCAGATTTCGAAGTCACGAAGTAATTCCTTTCATTTTTTTCCCCACTATTAACAAAATATTAAAATGGTTGAATAAACCGAAATGTATTCTGATGGATTTAATTTCGTAATTTTTTCTTGTTTTAAATAGAATAAAGTTTCGTTTTATTTTGTTATTGCATTCTTGATTTTAAATAATCAATTAATAGAAAATAATGAAAGTCACGTAGATGCGATAGACACACGAAGCGCTCACACAATTTTATTGAAATAGAAATAAAATTAATCTTTTTTTTTGTTCATTTATTCCTTGTAATTCAATAAAAAAAAAAATAATATACCAACTAAAATGAATTGCTTTGAATAAACTTTTGATCAAGTGTTAATTGACATGAATTCATTTTAAAAGATCGTTCTTCTCGTCATATGATAGTGAGAAAGTCAAAAACGAATATACGCCCACTCGTTTGAATTGCTTATAATATATTCTGTCCTTTGAACGAGCCTGGAATATCGACTGATAATTTATTATTTTATTTATTTCTCTTCAAGAATCTCTTCATGTCTTCTTTAAAAAACAACAACATATAAATGTTATTACTTAATTCTTTTTTTGTTTGTTTGTATATTTTTAATAAGGGCTAATCTTTAGAGATCGCTTCAAAAAGTGCCAACAACGAACAATCCGACGGCGGCCGTTCCCCGTACATTGGATGACACGTGTTTTCGCTTTTTTACTTAGCCTACATTTTTGTTAGTTTATACTTAACCCTGGCCTTTAAAACATCGTTGCCGTCAGCATCCGAGACTACTTCTTGCGTCTATTAGTTTTGATTGGGTGTGCGTAACTGTCTATGTTTATTTATTTGGTTAATTCCTATTTCTATCACGAGATACGTGCAAAAATGGCCGTGAATTATCACCTAAATTTTACTTATATATATATATATATATATATATATATGTGTATATGTATATATATTATTACTTCTATTACTAATGAAGATTTGTATCTGTCTGAATATGCTATTAGTATTAATTGTACTATTCTATCTTTCAATACTAAATTCAGGGGAGGATGTAGTGTAGTATCTGTTTTGTTGTCATGAGACCCCCCACCCGGGCATAATGTCCTTCTTGAAGGGGGGGGGGGAGGTAATGTGATATATTTGTTCGTCATTATACCATCCTCCCAGGACTTATCTCCTCCTTTTACCTGATCATATACGAGCAAAAAATAAAAAATAAATAACATTAAACACGTTAAGTTATACCGAGTTTTTTTTTTAATCGTATATTTGAAACGGCGAAATTAAAACCCGATCGGAAAAATATAGTCCTTATCTTTATAAAACAAGTCGAGGAAGAGGCTAGCTAAGAAAGAACGATTACTCCAGTTCATAACCCCGTCTGTTAATTAGGAACTTGCGTTATTTTACTCTTCTCGACTTGGTTATAAAGATAGCGACTATATTTTTCTCGTCAAGTTTTCATTTCGGCGTTTTATGTGTATGATGGAACTTGTTATAACTTTTTAATTTTATTTTTGTTCCTAAAATATTGTTTTGGATGGGGATCTTGAAGACATTAACTCCGAAATAGGCTTTCATTTTTATCGTAATGCTGAAACCCATTTCATAATTTACGTGACTCAATTAGGAATTGACTATTTTGTAATTGTGTCGTCAAGGTTGAAAAAGTTTACGGATTTAATAACAGCATTGCGTCTATTCGATTTATTTTATTTATATTGACCCCTTCCCCCCCCCCCCCCCCCCCACACATATTGAGTTGATTAAGGTTGTTGAATTACATTTGTGAGATAAATAATTTATCCGATTTCTGAACCATCTTGTTTGTTTATGTATTTGACTCCCCGGTCGGTTTTAGTGGGGAAAATCTAGCTCCCCAGAAGAGGCACTCTAGATTAGGAACACTAGAACAAAAAATACCTATATAGTTCCATCGGTATGCCCTCCCGAGCGAGGGCGCCTCAGGCGACAGGTAATACACTCCCCTCTCTGTCGAAAGAAGATGGTAATTTTGTTTACTTGCCCCCCCCCTCCCTACGACAGCAAAAGTAGACTCAAGGTCAGTTTATAGTGGGGGAAGCCAGCATCTCTCGAAAAAGGAGGTTATTCTGTATGGCCCAGTCAGCATTTTCTGGTGAGGGCGGGTCGGGCGATCGGAAATACCCCCCCTCCACCTTCCCTCCCTCACAAAGAAGGTAATGCTTGGGAGGATCTCCCCCCCCCCCATGAGAGCAAACGGATACTATTTTGGATTTGTTTGTCTCTTATTTGTTATATGACTACAATCACATTGACACGTTGTCAAGTTAAGCGACGCCGAGCCTGGTCAGTACTTAATGGGTGGCCATTTGTGAATTAAATACTCGGTGCTGTATGTAAAACCCGGCTTCAGTGGCCGTGTAAACCGGGGACCGGCTACCAATCTGCATTCTGCAACAGCAACGAACAGTTCCGAGCCGTTCGTTGTGATCGGTATCGACCAAGCACTCGCTGGCGATGACGGATATCAAATTATTTGCTGTGAACGTATAACGACTGTAAATGGATATTTTTTTAGTTTTCTGGTATTTAGATTATGATTCTTGTGTGTGTGCGTGCGTGCGTGTTCCTCGGGTCATTTGTTTTTCTTGATATTCCTTCTCTAGTCGACAATTCTCCTAATTCATTTCCGTTGGTCGCAACTAGAAGATATCAATCCATCACAGTAGCATCCAAATTGCGCCGAGGGGGGGGGGGGCATCCAACCATATTCAAACTATTCTCCCTTTCTTATAATAATACATTTCACAGTACTATGATTAATATTAGCCAATTTGGGCCATACATACACCCAAGGGGTTGGTCCTGGCCATCGCCAGACCTTTGCACGCCACTGCTTAACACATTTTAGTGTACACTACACATTTTTAAATAATTTGGATTATTCGGACTACTATCTTCATCTTGGTTCAGTTTGAGGTTCCAAAGTTTGAAAAGACTCAACTGAAGAAGGCTGAAGATTGCATCAGCCGAAACGTTGTAAATATAATAACCAAGATGAGAACAGTAGTCCGAATAATCCAAATGACACAAGTGACCTGTTATAGGAATAAAACTGAATCCACGGGGGTAGATTGTTCTCATTCTGTCTACCATGGACATATGGCCTAATGGTTACACATGTTGGTTAACAATCATTTCTAAGTGACAGTCATCGAAAAAGATGCACCTGAAGAAGGTCGGGGCGCTTACCTCGGCCGAAACGTTGTGAATATGTAGATGGAAAAACAATATCAAAAGGAGTAATGACAAAGTCTATCTAAACAAAATGAATTAATTTTTATTGTCGAGACAATTCAAAATAAAGTGTTAGTAATGAGAGTCCAAGGAACGTTCCGAGTGAAAGAAGAGTTGTTTTGTTTGTAAGGAGAAATTAAGTAGACATGTTCATTTCGGCTGGTGCCGTGAACGTAAATGGAATAGACGTGAAAATGTGTGTGAGTGTCTGTGTTAGGAGTGCGTATGTGCGAGCGAGTTCGGTTAGCAGTGTGTATGCATATACTGCTTTGTGTTTAGTAGCTTGTGAAAGTCTTGTGTTATGTTTGGGCCCCAAAATAGTCTAGGTGGTATTATGATGTGTGTATGTGTGATGTCTCTGGAAGAAAAATAAAAATGCTGTGTTTGGGTTTTTATAGTACATGCAAAATTCAGGACTCTGATTGGGTTGAAAAAAAAATCGAGTCGACACATAAAAATTACATTTGTTATCGCTGTTGCTTCTAACAACCAAGATGAGAATAATAGTCCGTTCTGGTTTTGTTGTAAACTTTATGTTCAGTACCGAGGAGGAGAGGGTATTTACACTTATTCTTTTTTTTTGCTACGCATGGTTTAACTTTTCTTTTTAACAATAAAAATGTAAACACCGCAGAAACTCCGCCGAACAGTAGTGTGTAAAATAAAATTATTAAAAAAATGTTAATGTACCACTGACTTATTGTAATTGATGTGGCTTTTTTTTTTTTTTTTAATGAATTATTTCTCATTCTCAAAAGCAGATGTTGAAATAAGAGGGAATAACTTGGAATTATAAAACAGAGTTTAAAAAAAACCCAAAAAATCTCGAGTTGTTACTTTTTAAAGACACCCCTTCATCTGACTCCCTCATCCTCTCATTCATATTCAAACGATGGATAGAAAGAAAGCAAGAAGGAAAAAAAGATAGTCATCAGCAGCTGGCTGATTGTTTGACCTAGTTTCGGTGTTCTTTTTCGAACAACTACTCTGGATTATTTAGACTACTGTTTTCATAGAATTTTGTATATTCGGACTACTGTTCTCATCTTGGGTGTTTTTTATCACAACGTTTCGGCCGATGTAACCTCCGACCTTCTTCAGGTGTTCTTTCTGTCGAACTCGGGAATCTGGACGGAATTTCGAACGGAACCCTTTATTAAATCCACGGGGGTAGCATGCTCTTTTTCCATCTGCCATGATTGGGAAGAAGTCTTCAGTAATTCGCAATTTTTTGTATCGCCTGCACTAAGGATTGAACCTTCAACCTTCAGATGACTGTCACTTAGAACTGAATTATACTTAGTACTATATCCACTGCACCACAGGTAAGTACATCTGGAGAAGGTCAGAGGTTACATCAGCCGAAACGTTGTGATAAAAACACTCAAGATGAGAACAGTAGTCCGAATATACCAACTTCTACGAATTATCAACCCTCATCTCAAAAATTCCGAAGCCTAATACTGTTTTCATCTTGGATGTTATTCTTACGTTTCGACTGATATAACCTCCGACCTTCTTCAGGTGCGTCTTGTCGAACTCAAGAATCTTAGCTAATGAATTACCACTTATCAAGACCATAAACCACTTAAGGATAATAATTGTCAGTTGAATGATGAAGAATATCATGAGAAGATTGAATAGGATGAACAAAATTTGATGACTTATGGGAACGGTTTATGGCAAGTATTTCTTGATATGGAATTCACTGATGACCATGTAGTTTATATAGACCTGTGGCGCAACGGATAAAAGTACTAAGTTATAATCAGTTCTAAGTGATAGTCTTCTACTAGAGGTCGAAGGTTCAATCCTCAGTAAGGGCGATACTAAAAATACAATTAAGAGTTACTTAAGACTTCTACCCAGTCATGGCTGACGGAATGAGAACAACCTGTCAGGGGTCTGTTTGAAATTCCGTAAAGATTCCCGAGTTCGACAAGACGAAGACCTGAAGAATGTCGAAAGTTGCATCGGGCAAAATGTTGTGAGAATAACATCCAAGATGATAATATATAATATAAATCATCGATCTTCATGGACCTGTGGCGCAACGGATAAAGTACTAAGTTATAATCAGTTCGAAGTGACTTCTGGAGGTTGAAGGTTTGATCCTCAGTACAGACGATACTAAGGATATAATTAAGAATTAGTTAAGACTTCTACCTGGTCATGGCTGACGGAACGAGAACAGTCTACCTTCATGGTTTAAATAAAGAGTTCAGTTCGAAATTCCGTACAGATTTTTGAGTTGGCCAAGATGTTCTTGAAAAAAAGGTCAGAGGTCACATCGGCCGAAACGTTGTGAAAATAACATTCAAGATAAAACGGTAGTCCGAATAATATAAATTATCAATCCTCATCTCAAAAATTCCGAACCAAATCAAACCAAATCTCAGACCATTTTGAGTTTGAAGAAATAATTGCAGATCAAGTCATAGACATGATGTGAAAAGCTGACACAGCGATCACATCGATTCGTTTCAATCGACTGATATCTCTGGCGATCATTTACAATAATTAATAAGAATTGTCAAAATAAGTAAACATCTGAATAAAGCGATACAAGAAAAAAGCGATGATGCATCAACGCGCAAATCGTGAATAATTGAACTGCAAGTGTAATTTAAAAAACAAAACAACACTTGACAAGTTAGCGCTAAGCGTGCACAGCATTCATGCAAGTATGGCGCTAATGTTTTTTTACCCCTGGGAATGCAGTCATCTTATTAGATTATTACCATCGTTCTTATCCAAGTATGGCGCTAATAAAAATTTCAAAACATAACTACTTGTAAGAATGAAAATATATTTTTTGGTCTCTGCTAACCTGAAGCAAATGGATATTAGTGTTTTATTTTATTTTTCATTTTATTTATTTTTTTTTTTTTTTTTTACTATTAAAAAAAAAAAAGCAGAAAATGTTTGTCCATTATTTTTTAAAATTTTTATTTAAAAAATTTTTTAATTTTAATTTACTTTTAATTTTTTGTTTTTATTTTTTTACTATTAAAAAAAAAAAATGTTTGTTCATTATTGTGAGAATCGATGAATTTACTTGAAGCGCAGTTTTGTAGAAACTGATCTCGCATTCACTCGGGAGATTCTCAGAATCATCATCATTATTGTTGGTTGGGAGTTCCCTTTTCATTTTTTATGATTCTGATTCATTAAAAAATAATTTTCTCTTCTCATAAATATTCTCTGTATTCTTTGTATTTTTTTACCTCAATGACTGAAACCTCCCACCCTTAAAAATAAACGATTTGGAACCATCCATTCGGAAGCATTACTATTTTTTTTATTGAATGTTTTATTTTTGTTTAATTGGTCAGCAATAATCTTAGTTTATTTTCTAAAATATCTGTGATTTAAAAAAAAAAAAAAAAAAAAATTGTCAAAAAAATCGAATTTACCATGTTTTTGATAACCTTATTTTAAGTTAGTTTTTATGTAATTTATAATTAACTGAACCTACCCGACATTGCTGAACAAATTGCATTTTTTGTTTTGGTTTCACTTGTCTATTGAAACTGAACCAACATTTTTTTTCAAAACCGAAATCGTTCGGTATAGTGTTATTATTACCAAAGAACCATATCAAAGAAAATGGTGGAAAAAGTCGCTTAGATTTTAACAAAATTAATTTTTAACCGCTTTCGTACTACTATTAGTAAACATAGATCTAAACTTTAAATGACTATTTTATTAGATTCTTGAATTATGGTACAATCTCTCCCAAATAAAATACAACTAAGAAACAAGATAAGATGTAGAGGGGTTTATGCAAACACTGCCTTCAGTGATAATGGTCACCCTCACTGGTCTAAGCATCGACGACTTGTGTGCTGTCTGTGATGAAAAAGGGAGACTGGCTATTCCAAACATCCGAGACAGCCGGGGTGACCCAGCCGTTTTGGGTTATGCAAATAATTCGTTTTGCACACAATCAGAGGTATACAAACATCCGGGGCAGCAAAGCGAGCCATGTCCAGTTATGTAAATGAGTCGTTTTGGGTTCAATGTAGAACAGGCATAATTCACCATTTTGGCAGTTGGCTTTTGAGCCTAATACTGCTCAGATCAATGTTTGTGGGGAAAGTTTTTTGTGTGAACGCGCGCGCGCGTGCTTGTGCTTGAGTCCCACGTGGAGCGTTGCTGCTGTTATTCTTGTTAACTCTCAGTTAGGAGAGGTTGCTTGCTTGTTTCAGTTGAGTATTACTCTTGATATTTCAACAAAACTCTAAAAAGAACTCTGGTTTTCTGTGGGTCATGTTTGCTGTCTTGCGGAAGTCAGGACGCAAACGGTGCTCTGATCAAATTTTATTTACAGCACAACATAAATGAATTTAAACTTGTGCAATATATTTCATAGAAAATTTTTATACATGCAAATAAACTTAAAAATTTAAACTTGTGCAATATATTTCATAGAAAATTTTTATACATGCAAATAAACTTAAAAATTAAAAACATGAAACTCAAACTTTAAAACGGAGTATGTTATTCTTATTTATGATATAACTGTGAACTGCACTAATAAGTTTTATTTTAAGCATTGCATCATTTTGCTGTACGGTATAATCATGTTTAGACACGTTCTCATTAGTTGTTCAAAGTTAAGCAACGTTGAGCCAAGTCAGTACCAGATGGGTGACCATTTGGGAAGACCAGACGTTGTATGTAGGAGGATGGTGACATCTTGCCAAAACAAGAAGTGCAAAAACTAACGTCGTCATCGCGAAAATGACCAAAATATACATGCGACTGAGGACCACTTATGAATTTAATCATTCATAGAAACTTCCTCCTTTCGAGGAAGTCGGCTCAACCCAACCAGGGTGACTGTTGCACGAGACACAGATACATTGCTTCATTCAATTAATTTGTTAAAAAATATTTTTATTTAAAAAATCGGTACTTCTATTGAACATGCACCAGTTTCCGTGAACTACGCGTCGGCAGCGTTTGGGCATGCTACGTAAACACCCGAGTGATGACGAACGATTAGCCGAGCGATTAGCCAATCAGCTGTCAGTAACCAGACGACAATTTTTCTAACCAGTATTGAAATAGATTAAAGCCAGTGCATGTTTATTTTCTGTTAAATTCCAAAAAGAACAAAAAAAACCCCCGAAAAAATGAATTACGAAGAGCTGTGTAGTAGTGTCGAATCTCCCGAAGGAGTCATTTCTTTCTGCCAGGAAAGAAAAGAAAAAAAATGTCAGAAATGCTATTACATGTGCCGCTTGATAGAAAGAAAAGGTATAACGGACAAGTATGGTGTACAAACACAAGGAGGTGTACAGACACAAAATGTCGAGCGTGGAATTCTGTAAGTGGCACATTTCTTCTTTTTTTTTTTTCGCATTGTTTTGTTACAAACTAAAAATAAAAATTATTTATTAAGTTATTTCGCAAGTGTTTGTTCGTTTTTTTTTTTAATTTGCTATCATTCTTGAAAATAAAATTGAAATAATAATATTGAATAATATTTAAATTTTGCTACATCTTAGAAACAATGTTCAAACGATAACTTTGAAATTTTAGAATCAGTTAACATGACGCAAGATTTTGTTAAACAAATGAAATATTCATTAAATCAGTTTTTTTTAATTTTTTTTTATTTTATTTTTTTTAAATCCAAATTTTCGGTTTTATTAAGTTATTTCGCTATGTTTTGTTCATTTAAAAAAAAAAAAAAAAAAATTTTATTTGCTATCTTTCTTGAAAATAAAACTGAAAGAAATATGACGCAGCAACGTATCGAAGTTATCGGCTGCCGATATTCGCCTCGGGTGTTTACGTAGCATGCTCGAACGCTGCTGGCTCGAAGCTCACGGAAACTGGTTCATGTTCGATAGAAGTACCAAGAGATCTTACCACTTTTTAATGTCATTTTAAAGTAAATCGTACCATAAACAAACAAAAACAAAAAACTAGCAATTATTTCACGAAAAAGCCTATCAAAATCAAAAGCATGCACGGTTGATTTACTTCAAATTCTGAAGCTTTCGACAATTGCTTTCGTTGGTTTTGCTGCTTAGATGTACCCCCCCCCCCCCCCCAAAAAAAAAGTGGGTAAAGAATTAGAACAGAACAAAAATTTAAAATTATATTCTTCATGCAATCTTTGATGAAATCTGTCATTATGGTCACTTTTTGAATAAATTTACTGTCGAAAATGAGAAATAAATCCGAGAAGGTTGTACTTCAACGGTTAACTTTTTAAATAACACAATGGTTGAGTCACCAATTGACCAACTTCTTATTGAAAAACTGCTGACATAATTCAACAAGACCTAAACTAATAACTAATCCCAAATATGGCAGAAAGAATGATAATGAGCAAACATTATTGTTTTTTCTTTTGTTCTCTGACTAAATTCTATTAGGAGAGGGTCGGGGGTCATACCCATCTGGTTTTTAATATAAGGCGAAGCGTAACAAGCTTCGGGGACTTCATTTTGCTCGCTCACCGAACCCACGTCGCTCTGTATGACTGCGTACAAAATGATTTGTGTATTGCAGACACTTTTTTTAAAGGCAGACACCAAGAGAGATATACTATCGCAGAATTCATCCGTTTTTCACTTGATTGGGTTTAGTTCACCTAAAAAGATTAAAACGAGGATACTTCTCAGTGGAATTTGAAAAAGAAAATTCATTTGCAATCACCAAATTTTATCTGATCTCCTACACATTTGGAACAAGTTATTTCAAGATCTTGTGCATTTGGATAGGTTAAAGTTTCTTAGATTTGTCGTGAATACCCTTGATTCCGCCGGTCTGTGAGTTTGTCCTGTGCAGTTCTAGGAGGTCCACACTCCCAGGCTTTGCCTTCTCACCCTTTGAGAGGGGGTTAGTTTATTGCTAATTGCCTGAGGCGCCCCTACCCGGGAATGCCGACGAAGCTGCCCAGGCATTTTTTGTAGGCCAGAGTGCTTTCCCTTCTCAAGGGCGCTGGCTTTTCAAATCCCACTTTCCCGACATTGTGTCACATCGTACCACTGTGGGAGGAAGATAAATTCAACCACTGTCTCTACCTTGTTAGTTGTATTTTGTGACGTTTCTCAAACGGCTTTCGGTTTTGTGGCCTACATCTTTCAGGGTGGATCCTCAAGTTTTGAATTTTTTTTTTTTTTTTTTTTTTTGAAGGCTAAAGTTTGTTAATGACAACTTAAGGATGGGCCAAAGTTTTATCTGGGCCTTACTTCTCCATATTGTATGAAGTATTCCCAAAGTTATGTCATGGAAACGTTGATAACTCGAAAACTATTTCTCTGATCAGTCTGAAATTTTGCATAGTGGTTATTGTTATCAAAGCGCATCAGATCCATAGATCAAATTTGGGAAAGTCTGAAGTTGAAATCCTGTCAAAATTTCGAACATGATCGAATTTTTGAAGGTCAAAGTCATCTAAGTTGCGGGGCTTCATTGGTTAAAATATGGGTCAAGTAGTGAGTTTCTATGATCAACTGAACTGAAGTTATCGCCAAAGGTGTGACCTTGACCTATATATCCCAAAATGAAATCAGTTCTAAATTAGACCATGATTGATATTTTGGCTTAGTTTGGTTACAATTGGTCAAGTGATGTGAACGCTAGACTTCACACAAAACAAAAAAAAACATAGTGAAAAATTTGACCGAAAACTGAACCTCCGCCTTCATGGACAAGTTTGAGTCGGAATTGCAGTTTTGGTTTACTGGCGTCGAGTGGTTGACTGTTAAATACTTTTTCTTATTTCTGTTTTCGTTAACCCTACCCTTGAAAAGACGATGTGATGAAAATATACTAGACTACTCCCTCCCTCAAAAAGGAGGTAATGCCTGGGAGAATGGTATCATGATGAATGAACAGATTTTATAGGGAAAATTATGTGCCTTTTCCTTTTTCTTAGAGCCATAAAAAATATTGCTACATTTTTTTGGAGACATAGAGTTCTTGATTTCGCTCAAGCGTGTATTTGTTTGTTTGTCTTTTTTTTTCTTTTAATTTTCTTGTTTCTATTTTCGTTAGCATAGGGACAGGGCATTCTTCCAAATGCCAGACTATCACCTGCTATTTAGAGGCTCCAACCGAGTGCTCTTTTAAGGATTTTGGCCGTTCCCTTAAGTGCAATTATTTGGATTTCTTTTGCACTTGGTTTTCTGGGAATACTTTCCAGATACTTTTTGAAATTTTTCTTCATGAAGACTTTAGCTCCTATTATAACTGGGATAATGTTGATGTTTTTGAGGTTCCAGTTTCTCGTCATATCATACATTAGGCCTTGGTATTTTGTCACCTTCTCCCTCTCTGCTCTGTTTAAGCCACTGTCATTTGGAACACTCACCTCAATCAGTGTTGCCTCTCTTTCTGCCTTATTTAATATGACTATGTTCGGTTTTACTGCTGCATTTTCCAGGTAGGTAGATGTGGGAACACCATAATCATAATGTATCGTGTACTTATCGTTTCCCACAGTCCTCTACAGTAAATGTTCCCAAGAGTTAGTACCATAATTGGCCCTCAAGTGATCTGAATTTTTTTTGAGTACTGATGAGATACTGACCAATGCCATCATTAGTTCCTTTGTGGTACAGGATGTTATCTCTGTGATGGATTTTAAGTTTTCTTCCTTAGTAAAACTTGTGAGAGTTTTAATATTCGTTTCGGCTTTGAAGAGCCGACGTTGTCTGCTAAGATCTATTTCCTTTGAAGGTAGTGCAGTCTTCGTTCCTCTCAAAAGAAGTTTTTCCTGCTGAGGAGTCCTTCCAGTTGGTCGTTAATCTGCATCTCTTCCTGGACGATAAGGGATTAATCAAATCTAAGGGAAGGATTGATAAATCCAGTCTCTTCTCTTGGGAGATTTAGTATCTTGTTACCGCAATATTGCTATATCACGGATTTGATTATTATAGACTGTCTCTATTTACTTGCCTCCCCACGTGGGCCGAGTTAGGGACAAGGGCGGTTTTTAATGTGTTGGGATAAATCCAGCTCCCCCAAAAAATGCACTCTGGATTAAAATAAAAATTGCCTCAGTCTAGATGGATTTCTCCTTCACTAACTGGTGACTGAAAAAAATGAATTGTAGTATTAGAACAGCTACTACATTTTGCTCCGAGCCAAAAGGCCATTATGGACTATCATCTGAGGTGCAAACTTTGTCTTAACTTTTCTGTCTCGTGACTTGTCTCAAATTGTCACCTTCCCCACACGTTTTCCTGATAATGATATTCATCAACCATCCTTACTTGATCTTTTTCTCACTTCTGTTCCTGACTTATGTTCTATTTTCTCTTCCCCTCCATTCGGTTCTTCTGATCATGCTGTTGTTGATGTTGAGGTTAATTTTTCGGTGAAGTTTTCTATTGATCGTCCCTTCCATAGGAAGACGTTCAACTACAGGAAAACTGATTGGGATGGGTTTCACAGCTTCCTATGTGACGTTCCATGGCGTTCTATCTTTGGTATGTCTCCGAATGATGCTGTTAGGGAGGTTACTGATGGCTTTTTGTTGGAATTGACACCTTCATTCCTCATCGCAAGTTTCAAACCAAACCCCATTCTTCCTCCATGGTTTTCATCTGTTTGGGCTTCTGCCATTACCCATCGTAACCATTACTTTAATCAGTATCGTCAGGATGGTTTCGAGAATTCTAGACAATCCTACAAAAGAGCTAGAAATGCCTGCAAGAGAGCAATCTCTGAGGCTAAGTCTTGCTATTCTCAAAAGATTTGTGACTCTATCTCATCTCAAAGGGTTGGCTCTCATAGTTTTTGGAGAATCTACAATAGTGTTATTTATAGTGGCAAATCAGCTATTCTTCCTCTTTTTAATGGTCTTCACGTTATTTCATCTTCTAAGGATAAGGCTGATCTCGTTGCTCATCTTTTTGCTGACAATTCTTCTTTTAATGATTCCTGTGCTGTTCTTCCTGATTTTCCTTTGAAAACTGATCAGTCTCTTGATTCTGTCATTATTACTCCAAAGATGGTTGCTAGGGTTCATTTTGATCTTGATCAGCCTAAGACTTCCGGTTCTGATTCAATTCCTGTTGTCGTTCTCAAGTGTTGTGCTCCTGAACTTTCTTCTATCCTCTCTAAATTATTCAATTTTTGTTTGTCTCAGTCCTGTTTCCCTTCTTGTTGAAATGGGTCCTCTGTTGTCCCTATCTTTAAAAAGTGCTGGTGATCGGTCTGACCCAACTAAATATTGTACTGTTAGTTTTCTCTCCATTATTAGCAAGGTTTTTTGAAAGGCTGGTCAAAGGCAAGCTTGTTCATTTTCTGGAAAGTCTGGCCCTCTTTAGCGATGTTCAGTATGGCTTTCATGGTTTTTGTTCAACTGCTGATCTTTTAACTGTTGTAACTGAGCAGATCTGTCAGTTTATGGATAATTCGGGAGAGTGTAAAGCCATTGCGCTTGACATTTCGAAGGTGATCGACAGTGTGGCATTGTGGTCTCCTACACAAACTTCAGGGTTATGGTATTGGTGGGGAGGTTCTTGACATTATTAGGTATTTTCTTTCTGATCGAAACTTGCAAATAACTTTGGACGGTGTCTCTTCATTCTCTTTTCCTATCAATGCTGATGTTCCTCACGGCTCTATTCTTAGCCCAACACTGTTTCTTCTCTATATCAATGATCTTCCAGAGAATATTATTCAGAAAGTTAACATCTATGCTGATGATACCACTCTCTATTCTGGTGTTGCTTCTCGCCAATCTCCCTCGGATAAGTCGAAATATGCAGCTGATCTAGAAATTGACCTGGGTTCACTTGTAGATTCGGGTACGAAATGGCTTGTTTAATTTGATCCAGTTAAGACTCGGTCCGTGTCTTTCAATCGTATGTGTGCCCCTTTTCTTCCTGAGATTCTCATGGATGACTTTGCTCTTGAGGAGAAATCGACTCTGAAACTTGGTTTTTCTCTCTCATCAAATCTTTCTTGGTTATGGGATTAGATCCATTGCTCTTTCTGCTTCTTGTAAAGTCGGCTCTCTCTATTGCTCCAAACACTTTCTCACACCTGAGGCTTTTCTCTCTCTACAAATCCACAATCAGACCATGTATGGAGTACTGTTGTCATATTTGGGCTGGTGAATCTCTTCCATTTGAGGGTTCTTGATAAGGTGCAGAAAGTATCTGTAATTTGATTGGCTCTACCCTTTCTTCTTCTCTGCACCCTCTATCTCATAAACGTGATGTTGCTAGTATCAGTCTTTTCTATAATACTATTATGGCATGTGTTCTTCAGAATTATGTGGTTTATTCCCTGCTTCTTTTGTTCCAGCTCGTTTGACTCGTTGGTCTAGTGGTCTCCATAAATTTGCTGTTTTGATACTTCATTGTAATACAGATTCCTATTCCAATAGCTTTTTTTCCAAGAACTGCAGGCTTGTGGAACTCTCTTCCTGCTGACTGTTTTCCTCCTACCTATAGCCTTGGTCTTTTCAAGACTAAGGCCAATAGACATTTCATTTCTTTGCGATTATCATATATCGTTCTTGTTAGCTCCTTACATGAAGTGGCTTCATGCCTTGTCTGGAGCGAATTCCATGAAAAAAGTAAACATCTAAGGTATTGTAGCTACTCTGAGTAAGTTAAGATACACAAGGCCAGACAGGCTATTAAGTGTGTTGTATCTTTTTCTAATCTCTGAACGAGGTAGAATGCTTTTATTTTTGAAATATACCCAAATTACTAATCGTCACGAAGTAAGTCATTCTATTTTTACATCTATTAATGAAATGGCTGACTTGTTTACGAAGAAAGGGAAATGCATCCTGGTGGATTTAATTTCGTAATTAAATTTCTTTAATAGGATATTTTGATTTCGTTTTATTTTACGCTCCTGCAGCTTTGATTTCAATAAATATTCGATTAGTAAAAAAAATATCAATGTAAGGCGAGAAGAACATACAGACACACGAGAAATGGTTACACAATTTTATTGAGTTCAGTAATTCCTGCATTTAGATAAATTATTAAAGAAATAAAATCTTTTTTTAGTTTGTATTTTATCTTTAACAATCGGTTTGTCTCTATTGAACCCTCTCTCTCTCTCTTCCTCTCTCTCTCTTCCTCTCTCTCTCTTCCTCTCTCTCTCTCCCTCTCTCTCTCTCTCTCTTCCTCTCTCTCTCTCTTGTCCTCTCTCTCTCTCTCGTCCTCTCTCTCTCTCTCGTCCTCTCTCTCTCTCTCTCGTCCTCTCTCTCTCTCTCTCGTCCTCTCTCTCTCTCTCTCTTCCTCTCTCTCTCTCTTCCTCTCTCTCTCTCTCTTCCTCTCTCTCCCTCCACTACTCTCTTCCTCTCTCCCCCTCCACTACTCTCTTCCTCTCTCTCCCTCCACTACTCTCTTCCTCTCTCTTCCTCCACTACTCTCTTCCTCTCTCTCCCTCCACTACTCTCTTCCTCTCTCTCCCTCCACTACTCTCTTCCTCTCTCTCCCTCCACTACTCTCTTCCTCTCTCTCCCTCCACTACTCTCTTCCTCTCTCTCCCTCCACTACTCTCTTCCTCTCTCTCCCTCCACTACTCTCTTCCTCTCTCTCCCTCCACTACTCTCTTCCTCTCTCTCCCTCCCTCCACTACTCTCTTCCTCTCTCTCCCTCCACTACTCTCTTCCTCTCTCTCCCTCCATCACTCTCTTCCTCTATCTCTCTTCCTCTATCTCTCTTCCTCTATCTCTCTTCCTCTCTCTCTTCCTCTATCTCTCTTCCTCTATCTCTCTTCCTCTATCTCTCTTCCTCTATCTCTCTTCCTCTCTCTCTCTCTTCCTCTCTCTCTCTCTTCCTCTCTCTCTCTCTTCCTCTCTCTCTCTCTTCCTCTCTCTCTCTCTTCCTCTCTCTCTCTCTTCCTCTCTCTCTCTCTTCCTCTCTCTCTCTTCCTCTCTCTCTCTTCCTCTCTCTCTCTTCCTCTCTCTCTCTTCCTCTCTCTCTCTTCCTCTCTCTCTCTCTTCCTCTCTCTCTCTCTTCCTCTCTCTCTCTCTTCCTCTCTCTCTCTCTTCCTCTCTCTCTCTCTTCCTCTCTCTCTCTTCCTCTCTCTCTCTCTTCCTCTCTCTCTCTTCCTCTCTCTCTCTTCCTCTCTCTCTCTCTTCCTCTCTCTCTCTTCCTCTCTCTCTCTTCCTCTCTCTCTCTTCCTCTCTCTCTCTTCCTCTCTCTCTCTCGTCCTCTCTCTCTCGTCCTCTCTCTCTCGTCCTCTCTCTCTCGTCCTCTCTCTCTCGTCCTCTCTCTCTCGTCCTCTCTCTCTCGTCCTCTCTCTCTCGTCCTCTCTCTCTCTTCCTCTCTCTCTCTTCCTCTCTCTCTCTTCCTCTCTCTCTCTTCCTCTCTCTCTCTCTCGTCCTCTCTCTCTCTCTCTCTCGTCCTCTCTCTCTCTCTCTCTCTCTCTTCCTCTCTCTCTCTCTTCCTCTCTCTCTCTCTTCCTCTCTCTCTCTCTTCCTCTCTCTCTCTTCCTCTCTCTCTTCCTCTATCACTTTCTTTCTTTCTCTTTCTTTCTTTAATAAACGAAAAAAAATATTTTTTTTCCACCTACGCGAATATGTTCAAAAATTAAAATTGAAATTATTTAACAATTATACGATTTAGGTTTCTTTTGAAACATGAAACAATAAGATTCGGTGCTTCTGCTGTTTCGCCCCAACATGTTAGACCTCTCTTAAAAAAAAAATAGTGAAAGAAATGTATAAACTTTGTTATGTATTTACGTGGTAGCTGAAAAGAAGACTGTATACCAGAAATTACGCAAATTCATCCAGTATTTATTTAATTAAATATTTAAAAAAAACAACTATTGTATCATTCGGTACCCATTTTTGTTAGACCAGTAAAAAAAAAATGGAGTTATCTCCCTTGTCTATTTCATAAGTATAAATGTCTAACGATACGTAAGATCGTTTTTTTTTTCTCGTTTTCTTATAATTTAATAAATACTGGATGAATTTGCATATTTTTTTCTGTACATACGTGTTAGCTGAAAATAAGATAGTAAGTAGATAACAAAGTTTATACATGTCTTTAAATATTTTAATGTCGGAGCGAAACAGCAGAAGCACCAAGGATTCTTGTTTTAATGAAACAAATGCTCATTGTTTTTGTTTCTTCTTCCTAAAAAGATTGCCTAAATTGAGCTGTGGTTTCCCGGCTGAACCTCCATGACCCTCACTCCCATTGTTCTGAAACCATCAGCTGAGTTTGCCGAAGCATTTGGAGTCCCACCCTCCACATATTGTCCTATCCCCTCCCCAGTTGTGAATGACATACTTAGCCATACAGATTATTATTATTATTATTATTATTATTATTATAAAAAAAAAATATTATTATAAAAAAAAATATGATTTTTTATTTTTTTATTTAAAAATTTTTTTTTTTTTATAATAAAAATAATATAATAAAAAAACCGAAAAGAGAATGAACTTAATATCTCCGGTAACATCCCGAAATCGAATAGAATTTCATAAAAGATCGATACAACGAATGTGACGGCAAGTGGTTACTACTAAAGTGCCGCAACTAAATAACACAGTAGTGGGAATCACTTGTAAATTATGGTGTCTATTCTTTCAATGTTGAGACTGTGTATTATTTAATAATTTTTGGGATCTCAGGTTTATCTCAGAATAAAAACTGAACATTTCCAGGGATAGACGTCATTCATCATAGAAGGATGGACGATCCTTAACATGAATATTGTTTTACAAAAAATCAAATAACATTCTTTAAAGTAAGATTTTGATCACACCTTACTTCAGATATATATATATATATATAGATAAATATATATATTACTATTTCATGTATCCACATAAAATTTTATAAGGAAATATAATTTTTTATGTATCAATGTTCAGTATTTACTTCAACAGTGCTCGATACGTAAGTACAGCTAGGTAGTAAGCTATGAAAATATATTTATGGCAATTAAGCTACACAGAGGCTTCCGTGTTTCATCTTCAGGCTAAAAATATATATATAATAATAATTGAGGTAAAACATCCACAGGGTAGTAATCCAAAGAATTTCAACCGGGTTTATAAAAAGTGCTCAATACAAAATATGATCTAATGTTAAGATCGGATTCTAACTCTGCCTGATGAGATCTCAGTTTATAATAGCTGTTGATCGATAACATCGACATGCCAGTGTCACAGATTTTGTACATGTCTATGTAAATAAAAATAATCATATATATATATATATATATATATATATATGTATATATATATTTAGTTTCTTACCATTCCAAAACTTGAAACCCCGGTCATTATCTTTATATTCATGAAATTATGAGACAACTTTTGTGTCAGTTTTTCATTTCTTCGTTACTTACACTTTTTGAATTATTTTTATTTACTGTTTCAAAATTAAATAGCGTAAACGAACTTTAAAAAAATAAAGGTGCTTGTACAGAGAAGCGTCAGTATTAAATTATCAATACCACAAAAAACAGTATTATATACTTACACAGCAGATTTAAATAAGTATCCTCACCAAAAAGTAGGAAAAATGATCAGGTAGAATTTTAATGAAAAATAAAAATCAGTTTCGTATTTTGATGACTGCCATTGATTTATTACTTGTTAATATGGTAGACTGGGTTATCTCCCCCTGAATTTCGTGTTTTTCGCTCGAATCAATGGCGGAACCCGAAAAAAACGATATAACGGATTTTTATTACAATTCTACTCGATAGTTTTTGCTAATTTTTAGTGTACAAACCTATTTTTGCTTGATACATAAGTATTTCAAAGAGTTTTCCGATTAATTTAATTGGAACTGCGATTTTCAGCATTATTTATATTAACGCTAATCTGTACAAGCACCAAATCTTATTTAAAAAAAATAATTTAAGTACAAAATCAAACCCACCAGAATGCATTTTGGTTTCTTCGTAAACAAGCCAGCCATTTTAATCTTTTGTTAATAGTAAAAAAAAAAAAATATTTACATCGTGACCCTTCGAAATTTGAAAGGAATTTGGAAGCATTTAAACTGTCGAATAAGTCATCACTGTCTTTTAAAATTCTTAAATCCTCGTATTAAAAGATTGATAAATGTAGAAAGCTATTTCCATGCAATAATTTTATAGACTGAAGAAGAATTTCTTAACAAAATGGACTTTTTATTAACAATTTGGTTCAATTTATAATTTAATGGTCAAACGTAATAATTAAATTTAACTTTAAATTTAAACCTTATCTAAAAGCAAACACAAAACGAACGGTTTAGTTAAAAGAAAAGTAAAGACTCCCGGGCAACGCCGTGTAGGTACCACTATTATCTTATAAATGATTATATATTCATAACATCTAACTAGTCAATATTATAGTTGGATTTACGACCTTTCTGAGGTAAATTTTAACAAATGAGATGCTTATACCCACCAGTAGATGTATGATTTACCTCCTCGTCAGTGAAGTTGTGAAAAACCAGTGCACTCTGACCAACAAAAAATACATGAGCAGCCCCCGTCAGAATTTCTCAGGCGATTAACAAGTAGATGTCCTAACCTTGACCCACTAGTAGATGTCTTAACCTTGACCCGCTAGTAGATGTCCTAACCTTGACCCGCTAGTAGATGTCTTAACCCTGACCCGCTAGTAGATGTCTTAACCCTGACCCGCTAGTAGATGTCTTAACCCCGACCCGCTAGTAGATGTCTTAACCCCGACCCGCTAGTAGATGTCTTAACCCCGACCGGCTCGTGGATGTCTTAACCCCGACCGGCTCATGGATGTCTTAACCCCGACCGGCTCGTGGATGTCTTAACCCCGACCGGCTCGTGGATGTCTTAACCCCGACCCGCTCGTGGATGTCTTAACCCCGACCCGCTCGTGGATGTCTTAACCCCGACCCGCTCGTGGATGTCTTAACCCCGACCCGCTCGTGGATGTCTTAACCCCGACCCGCTCGTGGATGTCTTAACCCCGACCCGCTCGTGGATGTCTTAACCCCGACCCGCTCGTGGATGTCTTAACCCTGCAATTCAGGAATAATCTATTAAGACATGTAAATAGTTTTAGACAATATAGAAACCATTTATAAATGATGTTTACAAAGAAAATATTCTTTAACCTTTCAAACTGCAAAAGTTTAAATCCATTCTTAATGAATGATCACAAATAAAATTAAGTGGACAATTTATCGTAGAGCTTCCATTGTTATGCACAATTTTAAATTGGAATTTTTGTTTGTGGTTTTCTGTGGCTTTTCTGTTATTACTAGCAGGGCTCTCCGGCATTATACGGCATAATCACATTGACCCACCGGTTCTTGTTAGATCACCAAAGTTAAGCAATGTGGAGCCGTGTCAGTACCAGATGGGTGACCATTTGGGAATACCAGGCGTTGTATGTAGGACGTCGTCGACACTTCCCTGCAAGAACTGCAAAAACCTAACGTGGTCATCTCCCCCGACCGAGATATACATGCGACTGGGGACGCTTGTGAATTTGATATTCCCTAGAAACTTCCTCCTTTGGAGGACGCCGGTTCAACCTGTCTAGGGTGAATGCTGCTTTGTGCGTATCCGGCATTGCCCGAGGGCGTGGATAACAAAATAGAAGGGTTAAACAAGTGTGTGTAACATTTTTCCTTTAAAACTTCCCTCGTTCCATCTCTCTCTGGCGACTGGTTCAATATAATAGAAAGAGAGCAAGAAAGAAAAGAAAAAAGCTGATGGACTGTTTGACCTAATTTCAGTGTTATTATTAAAACCACTACCAGTAAGAACCTCTCTGCGCTAATTTGGTTCCTGGTAACACCATAAGAATAAATCACACTGAATCCGGTGATGTATTGTTTTGTAAGTGTATCTTGTGTAGTTTTTGACTTTTAGGCAAACACACATGCACAAACAGAATGACTAGTTTCTCTTCTATAATTGTATACTCAAGTAAAACTTTAAAAAAATATTCTTTTTCGATCCTATCGTATAGATCGTGTATGATCTTCCGCCTTATTAATGGCGGTTGATGCTACGAGACAATGGAGAAGTGGACTATTTGAAAATGCAATCACCGCCAAAAGTACGCGTGAAATAAGAGGGAATACTTTCATTCAAAGTGCCACATTCTTTCCGCTAATTCCCTCTTAATTCTTAAGTGTTCGGATACATTACAACGGATAAAGTCCGAAGATGGATTTATATGGTCAGACCTCCGAGATGTTTGTCATCATCATCATCATCATCATCATATTAAGTTTAATGTCCATTTTTACATGCTGTCATGTGTTAGACGAAAGGCGATCCATAATACAGGCCTAGCAAACATGCGATTAAGGTCCATGACTGGTGGCAGACATGTGAAGACCAAAACTACTAGATAATAATTACAGAGAAAAGTTTTATTAAGAATTTTCTTAGTAAGTCCAGTAATTAGCAACTATACATATTATTAGGAAGCAGCTTACAATAATTGATTTATTTCCATCAAATCAAATGTTAAAAGTACAAAAATATAAAAGAACTTCACAAAAAATCGCTTTTTATTCACTATCAATTAGAAACAGTTTTGATATTTAAAAAATCACAAGTCAATTTGTTTATATTGACTACGGAAAATATAATGACATAATACAATCAGAAAGCAAATTCAACATTTTACAAAATCAAATACTTCATGAACAAAATAATGTTCGGAAAAAACAATTTTGATAATTTTTACAATTTGTTTTTACAGAAAATGCTTATTTGTTCATGATACAGTCTTAATAATAAAATCAATTAACAAGAACATAATATCAATAAAATATATGTAAAATTTGATCTTCACATGTCCGCCCCTAGTCGTGAACCCCAGTCGCATGTTTGCTAGGCCTGTATTATGGATCGCCTTGGCACCTGGTGTAGTTTATAAAGAAGCTTTGGTTGTGCAATCTCAAACTGCATTTCTCCTGGGCCGGCATTGCAGAAGTCCTGTAGTAAGGAGATATCCAAGACAATCGGGGGAAAATGGTGTTATTTTGGAGTTTTCCTTCTTCCAGATTAGTTGCCTTAACAAGGATTAAAAGTTTAGTCTACTCTACTATTTCACCCATAGCTGGAGAGTGAAGAGATCAATTCATACTCTTACTAAAGAGACTTTAGAGAAACAGACTTTACCACCATTTTCAAACTTACAGCCTCTGATATTCCGAAATGATTACTCTCTCAGTAATGATGAAGATGAACATTGCTTAACTTTTGGTGATCTGATGTGTTTTTGTTTGTATACTTTGTTGGTATAGTTTCTACAAAAAATTGTTGGTATAGTTTCTACAAAAAATTGTTGGTATAGTTTCTACAAAAAATTGTTGGCATAGTTTCTACAAAAAATTGTTGGTATAGTTTCTACAAAAAATTGTTGGTATAGTTTCTACAAAAAATTGTTGGCATAGTTTCTACAAAAAATTGTTGGTATAGTTTCTACAAAAAATTGTTGGCATAGTTTCTACAAAAAATTGTTGGCATAGTTTCTACAAAAAATTGTTGGCATAGTTTCTACAAAAAATTGTTGGCATAGTTTCTACAAAAAATTGAAGTTAATCGACCACACTCTTTCTTCGTGTACATTGGTGAAGGGAGGTTGCTTTTGCTGATTGCTGAATTATATTAATACACTTGTACTTTTTGTTTGTACATATGTCATCACGATTTACACCCATTTTAAAAAAAAAAAAAAAAAAGAATGAGACCGTCCGATCAGCAAAGATGAAATGCAGAAAAGTAACTAAGAAATACCTGGTGTCGCTGATCCTGAAAATTAATATTTTTTTCTCATTTCAAAATGAATTGTTCCAAAACAGGATAAGACGTTATAAATAGAATTCTGTCGTGGTCGACTTAAAACTGACATTCGTTTTATTTATTTAAAGGATATTTAGCCGACAATTATTTTTACGCAAAGAGAAAACTGTAGGTGAGCATCCATGGTATTTCCATAATGTTAATGATTTTTTTTGGGGGGGAAAACATTTTGTAGCATTTAAAAAAAAAAAAAAAAAAATTTTTTAAACAAAATATGTTAAAGGTATCTCTTAGACTCTTTCAAATTAGATTTCTTAGAAAAATGTTTTAAATCTAAAAATTTACAAATTTACATTCAACACCTGAATAAACTGATGGAACTGCAATAATCGTATAAAAGTAAGTTAAAAAAAAAAAAATGGCGATATAAATAGCTCCCTCTTACTTTACCTTATTCGTATTGTAATGTTTTCTCCCAGCCCTTTTTCTATATCTTTTTACTTATCCGAAGAAGGTACACATTTTACGCAAATGTTATGCATTGAATACAACTTATTTCACACTGTTCCATTCGTTCATACTGTTGGGATTCGTCGCCCCCCCCCCTTTTCTGCATATCTCGCTCTATTTATCGATAGATTTGTCAGACAACATATCATCTATCTGCGGCAATTCGTGTTACTTTTAAAAACCTTAATTTAAAAAGTATGTTATAATCAAAAGTATGTTATTCAATCTAAAACCAAAGAATAGTGTAAGTAATTCAAACTTAACAAAAATCATATTTAACAAAAGAAAATCGGGGCTGGGGGTGGGTGAAAAGGGCCAATCTGCAACAGCTGGTTAAAAAAAGAAAAAAAAAATTAATTTCTTACCGTGTCTATTTCGAAACTCAAAACTATTTACTGGACTTAAATTTTAACATTTTGTAAGACATCCTATCGATTTTATTGCAAAACCGATTTTGTTTTAATGATACATATTCCTTGATTGAATTATCTTTCTAAAAATGTAAAAGAAAAGACAAAAATAAAATTCAATAAGTGAAACAAAATTGAAACTAAAGACTCCTGGGCAATTACAGCTAGTAGGTGTTATATTCACCCCCCCCCCCCACAATCCACTGCCAGCCAAGGTTGGCTGTGACATATTTTGACCCAGACAAACTTCCTAGCTAAAATAGACATAAACTAATAAGTTGAAGCCATCAATCCCATTCATTTTGCATCTTTTGAAGGAGACAGGCCACTGCTGATAACACTATAACCCAAATCATGATTTTCATTCTCTGCTTGTTCACGTCAACAACCATGCCGAAGTCTTTCTGACATATCAAAATTAATATTCTGTATGATTTTTCTACATTGTTTTCTGCATCCTGAGCAAGTCTTTCAGTAAAGACGAAACGTTGATGAATACATAAATCACATAGTTTTTTGGCTTTCCTTTTTTCATTTTATATATATATATATATATATATATATGTATCTATGATTATTTTTATTCATACAGACATATACAAAATCTGCGACATGTCTGTATGAATAAAAAAAAAACAATCATATATATATAAAAGCTCTATTTGACATTGAGCACTTTTTATAAACCCGGTTGAAATTCTTTGGATTCCTATCCTGTGGATGTTTACTTTACCTGAATTACTATATATATATATTCTTAAAAATCAAGGGACCGACCCCTTCCTGAGTCTAACACTTGATCTCTATATGAAATACATAGATATTCGAATATTCCATTAAAATTCTCCTTTATTTGTCAAACATTGAGTTAGTAAAGAAGTGAAGAACATTATTTTTCTTCTCCTCAATTCACCAGTTAACTATGTTGTAGTATATCTTTCTTGCGATCTCTTGGTCTTACCAGATTTCAGGACAAGAATTCACCTAGTCTGGTGAAGTATCCAGCTAAGTGTTGTTACTTGAGGTAATATTACTAGGAGAAGGTGCACCATTCCTCATATGAGCCAGTGTATAGCCGCTTTGAGGGGATCTTATTTGGGCTCTGGATACTATGTTCTTTTGAATATTTGGTCAGGGTTTACTTGTAGGGGAAGTATCCTCATGCCAGGTTGTCCTGACAAACCCTTGTACAGAGAGACCGAAGACACTCGAAGATAGTGTCTAGTAGGTAATTCAAACTCTCCTATTTTTAATTTTTTTATTTATTTCAGTTAGTTCGAGGAAATCAAGGGGCTCCCTCCCGGAGCTAACACTTGATTTCATTAAGATTTAAATTTATATCCGAGGGCTCATTTTAGGATAGACGTTGTCCCTTATATGGCGGCTATTTGTATTTCGCTCGCTCGTCCAGGGATTGTTTCTAACTATTTCTTAAGGTTTTTCTTCATTAGGCCAGTTGCCCCTACTACAACCGGTATAATGTCTTTCTTTCACAGATCATGTTGTTTCCTTCTAATGTGTGTACATGTATTTAGGCAGCATATTTTCATTAAGGCAAATGTTATTAAATAATTTTATTTTTTTATGAGTTTTTTTATATTTTCGATTTTCCGAATAATCCATTTAGTATTCTGACAAGTTGGTGTGTGTGTGTGCCTCTCTCTCTCATATATATATATTTTTCTTTCCAACATACTCTGAAAATACTGCAATTCTAGCTCCCTCTTTTTTCTTTTTTGTGGAAGTCGCTCCAGACAAAGCATGAAGCCACTTGATGTAAGGAGCTAAAAAAGAAAAAAAAACTACTTCAAGGTAAAAAACTAGCCAACGATAAGTGTTAGATGGATAGATTCCGACCCAGAAAACAGCAATTCTTCCTCCTTTTTCAGAAACATCGCTCATGGAATGTGAGGACTAAAGGACAAAATAAGGGAAGCGATAGTCACGAGGCTGCCGAAAGTAAACCCATGATCCACTTTCTACTCTCCTTAAATACGATAAATCGTTGTGACAGCAATGGATTTTCTTTACAAAATCTTTGCTGAATACGCTTTTTTGTATAACGACTTCTAAATGACTTGTGTTACCCCTTTACACTGTACCCCCCCCCCCTTTTCACCCCATCCCATGTTTATATTCCCTACTTATATTCATTTTTACAAATAACCACAAAATAACTTCTTCCAACTTATTCTTACTATTGTTTCAAAATATATCATCATTTCTTGACTGCAATATTAATAAATGAAAAAGTTTTGTAAAATGTTTGAGCAAAATTGTTTCTGCAAGCCACAAAGCCAACCTGTTAGCCTGTGATGTCAAATTGGTTCAGTTTACCACTGGGTCCTACTTTCTTAGTGTTGACTTTGAGAACGTGGGAAAGAAAAGTTCGTGGATGGGAAGGATGTTTATTGGGGGATGAGGAGATATCAATTTCCCCATCTAAATCGCCCTTCTTATATCATAGGGAGCTAGATTTGTTGACTTTTTGATTAATTAGGTTTTCCTATTGCCTACTTTCCCTCCCGTCTTGTGTAGCAAATTGAAAATTATTATTTACGCTGATACTTCCAGAAATTAAATAACTTGTAAATCCGGAAAAAAATAAAAATAAAATTATAAAAAAAAATTTAAGAAAATATTTCCCTAGAATCTAAATGTTTTTTGGAACAAAAGATATGGTGGGGGGGGGGGGGACTCGGCAACTTTTGCATAGTCAATGCTGGGAGTTCCTATTTACTTGCCTCCCCACGAGGGGCCAGAGTTTGACACAAGATCGGTTTTTAATGTAGGGAAAATCCAGCTCTCAGAAAAGGGGCACTGTGGATTGGGACAAAAATAAATATTGCCTCAGTCTAGAAGGATTTCTCCTTCACTGAAGAGAACAGAAAAGATGAAGCGTAGTATAAGAACAGATACTACACTTTGATCGTAGCCAAAAATGGGAGTCTGTTGCAGGGCTTCGGAGTCAAAGCAAATTGTTTTAGGGAGTCAAACCGTTGAATATTTCAGGAGTCAAAGTCTCATGTTTGAGCTACCGACTCCACAGCTCTGTTTTCTTTGTGAATCAACTTTTTAGATTTTTTGTTTATTAAAACAAACCAAAAAAAAGCGACTTTCTTTGCAGCCTTTTGGGCTGGGATCATAGTGTAGTATCCATTGGAACAGATACTACACCCTATAGACTGGTATCGTCTTGGTCTTTGGAGCTTGATTCCGCCGGTCTTAGGGATTGCCCTGTGCAGTTCTAGGAGGTCCACCCTCCCAGGCTTTGCTTCCCCTCTTTGGGGTGGAATAAGTTTATCGCTTACTGCCCGAGGCGCCCTTACCGGGAAATGCCGAAGGGGCTGCCCAGGCATTTTTTGTAGGCCAGAGTGCTCATCTTCTCAGGCGCTGGCTTTTCAAATCCCACTTTCCCGACCTTGTCATATCTTACCGGAAGGTCTTACTGGAAGGAAGATAAATCAAAAAATAAAAATGTCTAATTCAGAGCCTTGAAAAACATGTCTGCCCTCCTTTAAAATCAAATAGGTATATAAATAATATATCAAATAGGTATATAAATGATATATCAAATAGGTATATAAATGATATATCAAATAGGTATATAAATGATATATCAAATAGGTATATAAATGATATATCAAATAGGTATATAAATGATATATCAAATAGGTATATAAATGATATATCAAATAGGTATATAAATGATATATCAAATAGGTATATAAATGATATATCAAATAGGTATATAAATGATATATCAAATAGGTATATAAATGATATATCAAATAGGTATATAAATGATATATCAAATAGGTATATAAATGATATATCAAATAGGTATATAAATGATATATCAAATAGGTATATAAATGATATATCAAATAGGTATATAAATGATATATCAAATAGGTATATAAATGATATATCAAATAGGTATATAAATGATATATCAAATAGGTATATAAATGATATATCAAATAGGTATATAAATGATATATCAAATAGGTATATAAATGATATATCAAATAGGTATATAAATGATATATCAAATAGGTATATAAATGATATATCAAATAGGTATATAAATGATATATCAAATAGGTATATAAATGATATATCAAATAGGTATATAAATAATGTATAGTATGTGTAAATTATTTATTGTGAAAGAAGATTTCTTAGGTTTTAGTTGGATCTTTTTAAATTTCAAGTCAATAGGTTTTTTGGGTTTTTTTTTTTTAAAAACTCTGAGCCGGGGTCTTATTTATTTCCGTTGACTCCTCATCTTTGAAGTAGGGAGTCTGATCCGGAGTTGTCAATTTTTGTCTGAGTTGAATTTAAAAACAAAACAAAACAAAAAACTAAATTCAGAATAAGGAGTTAATTTTTTTAATTTTTTTTTTTTTTACAGTCAACATTCTCCACTGTATTTGCATATTGAATGAAATTTGTTCATTCTTCGATATGGAAAATGTCCTATTAAACTCCAGACATTTTCTGATCAAAATGCAAACAAATAAGGATTCTAGCAAATGTTTGCTAGTATTATAAAACAATTTAATTCAATTTGTATAATTTTGGTTATTTGGACTACATTTCTCATCTTGAGTGTTATCATCACAACATTTCGGTCGCTGTAACCTCCGGCCTTCTTCGAACTCGGGAATCTGGATGGAATTTCGAACAGAACCCTTTATCTAATCCACGGGGGGTAGCAGGCTCTTGTTCATGCTACCCTCATGGATTAAATAAAGGGTTCCGTTCGAAATTCCGTCCAGATTCCCGAGTTCGACGGAAATATTCCAGAGTTCGGAGAGATACACCTGAAGAAGGCCGGAGGTTACAGCAACCGAAACGTTGTGATGATAACACTCAAGATGAGAAATGTAGTCCAAATAACCAAAATTATACAAATTATCAATCCTCATCTCTAAAAATCAGAAATTTAATTCAATATTTTGAGTGTTCAAGTCATGTTCAGATTTAAAGAAATCAGGAATCGTTCATGTGATATCTGTTTGAATACTTCTACTTTCTGCTCAGTCCCTTTCTTTTGCTCATTTGGTTTGAGGGTTGAACGTCCGCTGGCATGCATTGGGCAGCTTTTAGAAATTGACTTCCGAACTAACCTCTTTCTGGCCAGCGCCTTAGTTATCCCTCTTCCTCTCAAATTCATCCTCATCACTTTCTCATGTTTTCCTTAGCATTCCCCCACCAACTGACCCTTTTACATCAACTGGTTCTACATATACTAACCGAAGAACTTTCATCCATTCTTTTGATGCGACCAAACCAACAAAGTCTCCTGTTCTGCACACTTTTCCTTATACTGTCCAGATTTAATCTTCTACTGACGTCATCAGATCAAAGTCTGTCTTTAAGACTCGCCTTACACATCCATCGTATCATTCTCGTATCATTTCTCTCCGTGCACTGAATTAAAGTAACAATTCGTCTTCATTGATGTATCGTTCATAATAGATAGTGTTTTAGTATTAATTGGATAACTCAAAAGTCATTGATATACTATAACAACCAAACTGACATTATATAACACATCAACAGCCAGAAAAATGATACTGCTTTTAACCTAAATACATTCTCGTATGGTAGCTGGCTGCACTTTTAGTCTTCAGCCATTGTGTAATTTCGTTAACATTCACAATTAACCTGTCTGCACTTTTGATGCTCTGATAAGAGTGCAGCAAATCTGTATTTTATTATTTTTTTTATTATTTATTTTTTATTTTTTTTAAATTTATTTTTTATTTTTTTAAATTTATTTTTTAAAATTTATTTTTAATTTTTTTAATTTTTAATTTTTTATTTTTGTTCACTTGATCCAAGTAAAAGTTATCTGGCTCAATTCTTGGCTCTTTAGCCAGGATCAAAGTGTAGTATCTGTTCCGATAGATACTACACCCGATAGACCGGTATTGTCTTGGCCTTCGGGTCTTGATTCTGCCGGTTTGGTGGTTTGTCCTGTGCAGTTCTAGGAGGTCCACCCTCCCAGGCTTCGCCTCCCCTCTTTGGGGAGGAGTAAGTTTATTGCTTACTGTCTGAGGCGCCCCTACCGGGGAATGCCGACTGGGCTGCCCAGGCATTTTTTGTAGGCCAGAGTGCTCACCTTCTCGGGCGCTGGCTTTTCAAATCCCACTTTCCCGACCTTGTGTCGCATCTTACCTTGTGGGAGGAAGAGAAATAAAAATTACAGACCACAGACACATATACGGTAAAACAAAATATAACAAAATCTATTTTTCACAAAGCTTGTAATTAATAAGAAATATACAATGGAAAATTGCCATTATTTAAAACTACTGTTGTAGAATTATTTCACAATTTTTTTAGATGAGAATTAAAAAATAAAAATAAAAATTAAAATTTTTTTTAATTTTTTAAAAATATTTCACCCCAAACAATGCAGGCCGCCACTGTAGACGTAAGGGGCTACTGAGAATTAGGGAGTAGGTTTAGTGTGTCATTCTAAGTTGGGAGCTGTGCAGCGAGATGTCTGTTTACATTAGTCTTAAACCTCTGCATGTCAGTACTGTCGGGGAAACGTGGCAGGGAGGGAATTCTAGAGGCCAGCAGCACGAGGAAAGATCTGGGGACCTCTACTGTGGGATTTAGCTGATTGTCGAGTTGGTCTAGTGAATTTACGTCGATGGGACACTAGAGTAGCCAGTTCATCATAGCACAATCCATTGAAGTATTTGTAAAACAAGTACAAGGATGCTACATTGCGGCGATAGGACAGGGGCTGGTGCTTGGTTGACAGTTGGCGATTCTTTTTTTGACCTTGTCAAAGAGGTAGAGACTAGTAGATGATGCACCAGCCCAGATGTGGCAACAATACTCCATGCATGGGCGGATGGTGGCTTTGTAGAGATACAGGATAATGTCAGATGTGAGGAGTATACTAAGAAAATATTTACATGTTTTGGGAGATAATTTAATGAAGGAATATATTTTATTTTTAAAAATCGATTTTGCAATAAAATTAGGGTGCCCTACAAAATTTTGGAATTTAAATCTCATAAATACTTTAACATTTTTTTCTTTTCTTTTAACGATGAAATAGACATGCTATGAAATAATATAATTTTTTTTATAAACCGCTGTTGCATGTCGGTCATTTTTCCATTTTATTTTTAAAATTGGATTTCATTTGATTTAATAAGTGTTTAAAATTATATACTTCATAAAAAGTTGACAAAATATAACATTTTTACATGAATTGCCACACGCATCCATTATTAATGGAGATTTGGTATCTGTCTGTCTGAAGCCGAAACTATACTATTACACCTATTAATTGTACTATCTTTTAATGCTCAGTTCAGGCTAATGTACTGTCTTCCAATGCTCAATTCAGGGAAGCAGGGCTAGTATAGTATCTGTTCTGTTGTCATGATACTATCCTCCGAGGCATCACCTCCTCCTGTTATTTGCTACTTAATAAAATAAATGAAGCTGCACTGTTTTTATTTCTTTGTTACTGGCAGCCAGCATATAGAACACATCCACGCTGGCTTTTTACGGTGAGTTGCTGCACTTTTAGTGTTTATATGGGAAACATTTTTACAATCATCAGTTACGTGCAAAACATTGTTCTACCTGTTCTGGTGTCATTCCTACAACAGAAAAATGTGCCGTTTTTCACAGGATAATGCACATATCCATGCTACCCTAAATACTGATCTACCCCCCCCCCCCATCTGATCGAACATGTATCTGACTGGTGCAATAGGTACGAGATAATGTGTCACATGATAGTATTTGCCATCGGTATTGTCACATGATTGTGCAAGTTCAGGATAATGTTAAAAGCTGACGATGATATGTCGATGCTGAGCAGTTTTGATACTTTTTTAAAAAATTAAAATTTTTTTTAAACGTTTATTGATTTTCATATTAAAGCGTTCATCTAAATTACCCGCATTCTTTGAATGGAGTTGCAGATTGAAACGTGTTCTTTGCGTGGATTAATTTAAATCTGAAATTATCCTTTCTTGCTGCAGGAGTATTGGAACTTTTCTGAGCCCTTCGCGAATCATTCTAAAAAGTGTCCGCACTATTTCAATATTAATAAAATAGTGCGGACACTTTTTGTATTCGTTTCTTGCTTCGACAAGACTTAAACATTATTTTTTTTTAATTGGTCCCCCGATTTATAAAATCGGGGACCTATGTTTTGAGGCATTTCCGTCTGTCTGTCCGTCTGTCCGTCCGGATTTTACTCCGCAACCATCCATTGGATTTTTCTGAAATTTTGCATGAAGTTGTACCTTCGGTCAGGTTAGAAAGTGACATTCTCCGATTTTTGAAAAAAAAATCTGGTTAGCGCCCCCAGAGGGTCAAAAAGCCAAAACTTGGCCAAAATGTGGAGGCAATTGTTCTGGATATAAAATGAGCATCCTTGACCTCAGAACAATTCTGGTTCGCGCCCCCAGGGGGTCAAAGGGGGGTCAAAAATGCCCCAAATTGCCCAAATTTATTGTATTTTACATTCGCCGCATCGAGTCACATACAGAGGGGGACCACGCACGCGCGGCTTGTTTATTATTAATTTGCTCATTTATTGAAATAAGAAAAGTGCAATAGTCTAAAATACTTAATATAATTAAAAAACAACAACAATTTAATTACGAAATTAAATTCACCACAATGCATTTCGACTTTTTCGTAAACAAGTCAGCCATTTTTTTTAATAGCTGAAAATCAAAACAAAAACAAAATATTTTGTATCCCTTTGAAACTGGAAGGAATTTTGGAAGCATTTTAACCGTCAACTAGAAAATCATTTCTTAGCAAATACTCATTTAATTAATAGATTGAAAGCTTTGGAAGCTTTTTGCATCTAATAATTTTATAAATAGAAATTAAAACATTACCATAACAGAATTAGTTACAGTATTGTAATAATTAAATATAACTTTCACAATTCTATTTTAAAAAAATAATTTGGTACAAAAAAAAAAACAGACAGTATAGATTAAAATGAAAGTAAAAAGATTCCTATTTTCTCGCCATAAATTAAAAGAAAAGACAAAATGGTGGGGAGGGAATAAGTAAAAAAAAAAAAAAAAAATGAAGTTTACGATTCCTGTGCAACGCCAGCTAATATATATATATATATATGTATATATTACAAATACTGTCACAGGTGGTCTCGTAGTACAATATAAAACTATGTTTTCGGGAAAAGTAATTGTATAATTTCAAAAGAAACAATATTTCAATTTTGAAGATTTCTAATAAGAAAGTGACGATTTAAATTTTTTTATTTTAGTACATAATTATCAAAGGCCAAAGGCCACTCGAGGATAAGGGTTAATTAGTTTGTCAGGTGGACGATGAGATAGCACTGTGAACATTGGAGACAATGATTGAAACTGGGCAGAATTTATTTAAGGGGACGGCTCGACAAGAATTTGTTAACATTGGACTTGAAAACGACCATGTTTTAATCAGCTGGAAAGCAACCCCACAGTTGGGTTGTTCTTGGAAATAAACTTTGCTCATGGAAGTTCCATTTAGTTTTAGGTACACAGAGGAAGAAAAGAAAATTATTTTCAGTGGTTGTAGCTAGACGAGTTTTTTATAAAAAAATTATTATATACATTGCATGATTTTGACTGTTGCCATCTTGGTTGTTATTTATGTTTCTAATGTTTTCACTGTTGTACTTGACAAAATTAGCTGATATGCAATGAACAGAATGCAAGGAGTTTGGATTAAATAAAAGGTTCCTTTCAATATTCCTGGAAGTTTACCAACTCCGACAAAAGGCACCTGCGGACATGGCAGAGAGTCCGATGGTCGAAACGTTGCGGACATAAAAACAACCAAGATGATTTCATAGTCCGAGACTTGTAAATAACAACAATACTGTATTTGAGGAATCATCATCATATTTAGTTAAACATCCATTTTACATGCTGGCATATGTTGGACGGCTCTTAGAAATTGACTTCTAAACTAACTTATATCTGGTCAGGTCTTTATTTATCCCTTATTCCCTCAAATCCTTCCTCCCATGTTTTCCTTGGCCTTCCACTGCCAACTGACCCTGCTACCTTAACTGTTCTACATCTGCTAACCAAGAACTGTCATTCTTTCAACATGACCATACCAACAAAGTCTCCTGTTCTGTACATATCTCTATATTCTTCGGATTTAATCTTACTCTGACGTCATCAGATTACACCTCCACTGTGTCATTCTCATATCATTTCTCTTCATGCAACACATATCCTCAACCCTCACTGGCCAGGTTTCACTTCCAGACATCATAATTCACATTGCGTACACATGTCTGATAGACTCTTCCCTTGGTGGACAGTCATAACGCTCTGCTGGTTAGTAATGCAATCTCACTAGCACCTGCTCCACCCTGTGCTCCAATAGTATCACCATGGTAACAGAACTTCTACACAACCTCACTAGATCAGCCATCCAAATATACTTTCTCCACATCTGAGTTCTCATCCATCTCCATTGCCTCACACTTCTTACACACAAATTGGTTATCATATCTTAACCTACCAGTAATTGCGCTGCACTTCTTGCAATTCTCAAATGCACATTGTCAAAAAAATGAACTGCTCTGTTTAATAGAGCTGAAATATTTATAGTTTATGAATCTCGATAACCGTCTCCAAATCTTTATGTAATAAGAAAAAGCATTGCGCTGCTAATCCACCACTTAGATGAGATTAGACGAGATTAAACTGCTTGGATTTAACTAATTATAAATCTGCATTATCAGAATAATTCAAAAAAACATTATTAGCCACATCTATCTATATAAAGTTATGTATATATGTTTATATGTCTGTATGTACAGGATTCACTCCTAAACTAATTAACCGATCATTACGAATTTTGGAAAACAGCAGCTAGGCATAAGAGTCGGTAATGTGGGCTATATTTAGTTTCATTTAGTTTTATATAAAGTTAACTATGTGTATATATTTACGTATTTGTATGTACAGGATTCATTCCTAAACTAATTAATCAATCGTTATAAATTTTGGAAAACATCAGCTAGGCGTAAGAGTGAGTAATGTGGGCTATATTTAGTTTAATTTAGTCTAATGCAAAGAGGAGGTGAAAGCAATTTGTAAAAATTCATATACCTCCAATATGTATTAAACATCAATTAATAAATATTCCCCAAATTTCAGTTTATTCGGAGTATTTCAAAGGGTTTATGGAGTCCATAATATGGACACAACCGTCCATTTTAAAATTCAAATATTTCAGATTTGCATTGAATTTGATCCATAGTCATTAGCCACCAAAGAACAAGATTCTCTGAATTTCAATTTTAAACATTTTCTATAATCAAAATCATACAAAAAGATGGACCATGGTTTCATTCACATGGATAGGCCTTTATTGTTTAGAAAAGGCCCTTAGAGGCCACCTCAAATCCTCTATATCCCACGAAACTAAGACAACCCAAAAAATTGGATTGTCGTTGTTAGGATTGTCTTTGTTTCGTGGGATGCTGAGGATTTGAGATGGACTCTAAGGGCCTTTTCTAAACAGAAAAGGTCTGTCTGCGTCAATGACACCATGGTCCATCTCTAGAAACTTTAATGTATACGTTTTAAATAAATAATTTGTGTGTGTGTGTATATATATATATATATGATTATTTTTAATTATACAGACATGTACAAAATCTGTGACATTGACATGTCGATGTTATCGATCAACAGCTATTATAAACTGAGATCTCATCAGGCAGAATTAAAATCCAAGTATGATCTGAGGTAATGATCGGATTTTAATTCTACCTGATAAGATCTCCGTTTCTAACAGCTATTGATCAATAACATCTCCATGCCAGTGTCGCAGATTTTGTACATGTCTGTATAAATAAATAAAAATAATCATATATAAAAGCTCTATTTGATATTGAGCACTTTTTATAAACCCGGTTGAAATTCTTTGGATTCTTACCCTGTGGATGTTTACTTTACCTGGATTACTATATTTATTTATATATATATATATATTATATATATATATATATATATATATATATATATATATGATTTAGATTTTTAACTTATAAAATAGATCATTCAGTGAAGACCAGGGTTGTTCCAATAAAAACAAGCTCGATGATACTCGATTACAGAGTACAGAGCATTTATATGCGATTTTATGAAGGCTTACCAAAGCATTCCTTTCAGGACACCAATGATCACCATTAAAGATATTTTTTCTTACAAATATTATTTATTCAAATTCAATGTTTTTTCCTACACGTGTTTCACTACCAAGCAGGTACTTGCTTGGCAGATCATCAGGGAAATTAAATGTCTGGAATAAGGGTTTCAACTGCCGACAATACACAATGTGGCGTTGCAATAGTTGAGGTCACATAAGAAGAGACGAGGAGAAAAAAATAAAAATAAGTTAAAATTAAAAAACAAGAAAGAACAACGATAAAAAAGAAAGTCCTAGAAAATGTCTTAGAAAAGTAGCTCGTGCATTATTTCTGCCACCAAGCCAACAAGCAAATAATCGGTCCCAAATGCATTAAAAAAAAAAAAACGGAACAATGTGCGATAATACACTTTCACGTCGGGCGGCACAATGATGAAAAAAATCCCCCCCTCCCCCCAAAAAAAACAAAAAAAACTAAACCATTCAAGATACCGCTCACAAGTTACCATTCCAATCCAATGATAGTATGGGAATTCTAAATCTAATTCATCACAAGGAAAAGCAACATAAATGTTCGTCCGGAATGCCAGCGGTCAGACGAGTCTTATTTCAAGGGCTGACTTGTTCCCCTTCGAAATAAACACACAACGAGTTGAACGTCAATCTTGCAGTTGCTTTTCTTTGTGATGAATTAGATTTAGAATTCCCATACTATCATTGGATTGGAATGGTAACTTGTGAGCGGTATCTTGAATGGTTTAGTTTTTTTGTTTTTTTTTGGGGGGGGGGGATTTTTTTCATCATTGTGCTGCCCGACGTGAAAGTGTATTATCGCACATTGTTCCGTTTTTTTTTTTTTTTTTTTTTTTAATGCATTTGGGACCGATTATTTGCTTGTTGGCTTGGTGGCAGAAATAATGCACGAGCTACTTTTCTAAGACATTTTCTAGGACTTTCTTTTTTATCGTTGTTTTTTCTTGTTTTTTAACTAATTTTTATTTTTTTCTCCTCGTCTCTTCTTATGTGACCTCAACTATTGCAACGCCACATTGTGTATTGTCGGCAGTTGAAACCCTTATTCCAGACATTTAATTTCCCTGATGATCTGCCAAGCAAGTACCTGCTTGGTAGTGAAACACGTGTAGGAAAAAACATTGAATTTGAATAAATAATATTTGTAAGAAAAAATATCCTTAATGGTGATCATTGGTGTCCTGAAAAGAATGCTTTGGTAAGCCTTCATAAAATCGCATATATATATATATATATATATATATATATATATATAATTTATTTATTTTTCGTGTATTACTATGTAACTCATACATTATTATTTTGTTTTAATATTTATTATTAATCGTTTATTTATTGAAATTAAAAATGCAATAAAAAAAAAAAAAAAATTCTTGTTAAAATAAAAATTAATTTCTGAAAAATGTGTGTATTATCTTTCTATTACTTCTTCACTTGATGGATTTCAAGACAAATCGTTCAAATTTTATTTAAGAATCTTCACTTAATTGATTTTAAGACAAATCGTTCAAATTTTATTTAAGAATCTTTGCGATTGCACCAACTGTTTGTTCGCCTACAGTTCACGTCTTACTAATTACGATTTTTCGACATTTGGGGAGATTTTTTTGTTTCCATTCTGTTTTTTAAAAATTCTAAAAAAAAATAAAAATAAAAATTTGGGCATTTATAACGGCAGCTAACAGAACGAAAAAGGGTTGAGGAAAAAAACCCAAAAAACAATAAGCAACAAATAAATGTTACCAAAGACAATATAAGTTATTCTTCTGCCTACCTGGATAAGTTTATTTGTGTTGTAACTTATTTTAAAGCGTTTTTTTAGTTCGATTTAAAACTGGTGTCGAGACGTCACGTGATCAAATCGGCATAAAAAAATACTACTTCACGGTCAAAAACTAGCCAACGATAAGTGTTAGATGGATAGATTCTGACCCAGAAAACGGCAATTCTTCCCCCTTTGTCAGAAACATCGCTCGTGGAATATTAGGACTAAAGGACAAAATAAGGGAAGCAAGAGTTACGAGGCTGCTGAAAGTCAACCTAAGGTCCACTTTTTATGAGTGTTTTCTATCAGATTTTGTATTGTTTCCTAAAAGACTTGTTAAAAAAAAACGCATTCAAGATGGCGCGACCACATGATGTTGAAATGTTCGGTATAGTGCAAAGTGTTTTGAAATAACGAAGAACTTAAACACAGTTTAACTAAGTTAAAAATATACAGGTCGGTCAAAAATTAAATTTTCAACCAATTGGTGACAGTTATTAGTTGTATTATTATTTAATTTGAGATTTTTCAATTGTTAAACATAAAACATCATGCAAAATACGGCAGCATCACTATTTTTACAAGCTTCTGGGACAGCGATACAAAATCTGAAAAAAACACGCAAAAAACAAACACTTGCATAGTTTTTCAGTTTTTACACTTTGTAAGTTGATATAAGATTAAAGTTTCTTGCGTTTACACATCATCATCTTCATTAAGTAGTAGTAGTTTAAGGTTGATTTTTACATGCTGGCATGCGTTTTATGTATGTATGTATATATGTATGTATATGTATATATATCCTTATTTATTTATGAATTAAATTTTTTTTTTTTTAATTATTAAATACAGATAGGGTATTAAATGCTATTTTATTGATAGTGGGTTGCATATATATATATATATATAAAAAGTTGGATTAGTTTATTTATATTTTGTTGACATGTTTGTAATGAAAATAAAGCGCTTTCAACTAGAGCAGTGATAAGATGATGGATCCACTATCGTGTTGCAAACCGTTTCTATATTAGTACATTTCTTTGGGTGGAAAAAAAAACTTGAAATGAGCGTACAAAAATTAAACTGCCCCAAAATATTCATCCATAAGTAAAAAAAAAAAAAAAAAAAAAAAAATCGTATTGGGTAAAGATTTGTTTCATTAACAAACTAACATGTGTAAATGGGTGGCTCGGCTTTTTAGTATTTGAAAATCTTGCATTAAAATATCATTTGTCTCGTATTGAAGTATGTAATAAAAACCACCTTGCTGTATATAAGTCGTCCCATACTTTTTGTTTTCTTTCATTCTTGCCTTAAATTCCGCAGTGGCCACTTAACGACTTGAATTTCATCGCTACCACATTTCAAATGCCCTTATTTTAACAGAAAAATGCTTACTTGGTGTAAAACACATTTTGACCAGAACTAGAGATCTCTCATGGTTGTATATCAACAGCAGAAAACATATTACCAACAACATTTATATAGCTATACTATTTAGGTTTTAGACATACTATTTAGGTTTTAGCTATACTATTTAGGTTTTAGCTATACTATTTATGTTTTAGCTATATTATTTAGATTTTAGCTATACTATTTATGTTTTAGCTATATTATTTAGATTTTAGCTATACTATTTATTTTTTAGCTATACTATTAAGGTTTTGGCTATACTATTTAGGTGTTGGCTATACTATTTAAGTGTTGGCTACCTTGCACGCTAGGAAGTAAGTGTAGTATCTGTTCCGATGGATACTACACCCTATAGACGAGTGTCGTCTTGTCCTTCGGATCTTGATTCCACCTGTCTGTGGGTTTGTCCTGTGCAGTTCTAGGAGGTCCACCCTCCCAGGCTTCGTCTCCCCTCTTTGGGGAGGAGTAAGTTTATTGCTTACTGCCTGAGGCGCCCCTACCGGGGAATGCCGACGGGGCTGCCCAGGCAATTTTTAATGGCCAGAGTGCTCACTTTCTCGGGCGCTGGCTTTTCAAACCCCACTTACTCGACCCGACCTGTGGTCACATCTTACTTGTGGGAGTAAGATAAAACTGGCCTTGTGCCTAACTCCTGCAGAGGAGTAAATAAATATACTATTTAGGTGTTGGCTATACTATTTAGGTGTTGGCTATACTATTTAGGTGTTGGCTATACTATTTATATGGCTGTTCCATGCCTCTACTTCGAAAGACCATGGGTACTCGCTGAAGGAGTGCCTGCAGAATGAATTCACAGTGAAGCAAAGGTTGCATGATCACTAACCACACTTCTGCTTATCCATCATTGCCCAAGTCCAGTGGTAAGGAGAAATCCAAGACAATCGGAAGTAATGCTGGGATAAATGGAGAACTCGTGTTCTTTCAGAAACTTGATGCCCTACCATGGCTTTAGAGTCTAGTCTACTCCACTACTTCAACCATCACTAGGAGAGGAGAGGGTGCAGTCAAACGTTTCCCAAGGGTTGCTTAAAGAAAGGGGGAGAGGGTAACTGTTTACTCTTGTTTTCTATCCCCCCCCCCTCCCTCCAGCGATGTAACATTTGCTTTTTTATTATTTTTGAATTCCTTCACCTGGAATTGAACTCACAATCTCAGTACCATTCACTCTAGAATAACTTAACCAAGACATATATCCACTTGGCAGGTGTCTTGTTCAATTATTTTATTGGCCTTTTGGCTAAGATCAAATTGTAGTATCTGTTCCGATGGATACTTCACCCCATAGACTGGTATTGTCTTGGCCTTCAGGGCTTGATTTACGCCGGTCTATGGGTCTGTCCTGTGCAGTTCTAGGAGGTCCACCCTCCCAGGCTTTGCCTCCCCTCTTTGAGGAGGAGTAAGTTTATTGCTTACTGTCTGAGGTGCCCCTACCGGGGAATGCCGACGGGGCTGCCCAGGCAATTTTTAAACCCCACTTTCCCGACCCGACCTTGGGTCACATCTTACTTGTGGGAGTAAGATAAAAACTGGCCTTGTGCCTAACTCCTGGAGAGGAGTAAATCAATACTCTTATTACACATTCTATGTTTTCATTGTAATTAATTGTTCTTATTGCGATCAGAACGTTACAGATTGCCTATGATAAAGGGCACCTGGATAGTACAACGGTCGAAACGCTTTCAAAAGGGGGGGGGCATCAAGATGTGGTAAACAGTCGAAAACATGTAAATATTAAGTCTGACACAGTTCCACCATATTGGAGTATCTTGTGAGGATAGAACATGTTGGCAGTGGTTTACAAGGTTAGCTTTTGAGACATTGTTTTCTAAATAGAGCTTTTCTTGTTGGTTTTTTTTTTAATTTAAAATTTTTTATTTTAAAATTTTTTTATTTGTTTTTTTTTTTAATTTAATTTTTTTTTTTGTTTTTAAAAAAAAATTTTTTTATTTATTTCTTTTTTCTTTTCTTTCTTGTTTATGGTGTATAATTCATGTAACAGTGTCAGCAGTTCTGTTTCAAGTAATAATGGCTCTTTGTTCGCATCTGACAATGGTGAAAGAAGAACTAAGAAGATAGGATTGTAAAGTTTTCATGGAGAAAAGATCTGCCAGACCGAATGAAGTGTGTACAGTTTGTCTACAAAGCAGACTATGGCCATTTGTGAGTGAAAGGGAGAAAAATTGTTTATTAAAATGAAAGATACCTTTCAGAAGAAAATACTAACATCTACAAAACAAATGCTCACACATGTACGTTAAGTACTTTTCTTCTTGCTTGTCGGGTTAAGGTTAGTTATTATACCTCTTTCGGCATCTGATTTCAATCAATAATCCCATTTTAATTTGTAATAAAACAATCTTCTAAATGAATAAACGCAAAAGTTTTTTTTTTCATTTTTTTTTCATTTACCACTCCTATCAAAACAGTTCATAATAAATTAATATTTAGTGGTATTCATTTGTAATTTTATTGTCCTATTTTTCTATATATATGCAATTGTCGATATTAGCAGTAATTAATTGAAGTAATTTAATAAATAAAAAAAAGAAGATAAATTACTGAAATCGTTCTTCAAATTTTTCCTGATAAATTTTCAACGGAGGCAATTTAAATTAAACTAACTAGAAATAAAAAAAATATACTCACGAGGCATAAGCATGAGTTCAGAAAAGGGGGAGAGGGTGACTAACTGCTTGCTCTTGTTTTCTCTCTCTCCTTTCCCTCCCTTCAGCGATGCCAAATTTTCTTTTGTATTATTTTTAAATTGACACCCACACCATCGCTCAGGCAAATTGGTCTTATTTAAAAAATAAATAATTTTGTATCAAAATTACCAAAATGGTAATATTTCTCCATCTATTTATATAAATAAATGCAAAAGTTGTATTGTGTTTACAATAAACTTATGAATGAAATATTTATTATTTAAATTTTCGTTTAAGTATTTCAAGTAGCAAACTTTGAAGCGATAGTGAGCTGGCAAAGCAAGATAGTTTTTTATATATATATATATATATAATAAAAGATAAATAAAGACACCTCTCTCCCCACACACATTGGTCAAAAAAACTGTTTCCTTTTCATGTTACTTATATCGCATCACACCCTCTCACTTGGTGGACAAGTCAGGCATATAGTTCAGTTTATTCGTATCAAATATGGTTGGATTGCAGAAAGGATTGTGAATTTTATTAGTAAACATCTCTTACTTAAGTGCCCCATTGAAAGGCGATAAAATAAAGACTGTTGGACATCCATGAATAAAACTTGGACAAGTGAGACATAGACTGAAGTTTATTTGAACCAAATATGGTTGGATTTTAGAAATAATTGTGAATTTAATTAACGATTCCATCAGTGTCATCTTTACTGGGTCATCCTGTATATAATGGTAGTACAGTATATTACTTACGTGTTCAGTAAGAAAGGTTTTAACATGGGATGCTGCTTTTTGTCTTCATCATATTCTGCTCCATACACCCAACCTTGGTCAACCTAAAGATGGGAAGAAATGAGAAATACAAAATTTACTTTGCTGAATCTGCAATAGCAAAATAATATACAAAACATATTTCATTTTCATAAGTATCCGAAGCACGTAGGGTTATAATCAATAATCGGTGATGTGTAATGCGAGTTAATATTTCTGGCAAACCAGAAGAATCCCCGACTCAAAGTCTGCAGCAAACGGTGTCCTATCAGATTTAGTTCCTGATATTAAAGACTTTCTTGTTTCGGGTCGCTTACTCTTGTAGTTTGCCAAGTTTTGTACTAATTCTTATTTAGTAATTCTATCTGTTCATCTTTCCTCGTGGATTCTTTTATGAAATAAAACTTCCGTCAGTTTTATACATCATTGTTTGTGTTTCCTTCACTGTGCATCATGTTTTGTGTTTCTTTATCAGTTCGCATCCGACAGACACCTAACCTAGTAAATGACTCTTCATTGCTTAGATTGACGACTCCATTGTTTGGACCTAAATTAAAAATTAATTTGGTCATGAAAATGTTAAACTTTTGAAAGCGAAAAACTTTGGTTGTTCGCAACTAGGTTATGTGTGTGTATATATATCTGACATTCTCCTTAAATATTCAAACCTTAAATAATTTAGCAAAATAATGACTTTACATTTGTACTATAGTAATAACTCAAAATGCAATTGAATCTTGTTAGTGACAATATCCAGAAACACAATTGTCTTGTAAGCAAAAAAACCCCAAAGACTTAGTCCTCAAAATGTTCAGTTTTCGGTAATAAATACCTCCAACAACTTTAGAACGAACATGAAACCCTGGTAATTTCTGTATTCTTGAAACGATTGTTATACAAGGAAAATGAAATCCTGGTAATTTCTCTGTTCTTGAAACAATTGTTAAACAAGGAACGTGAAACCCTGGTAATTTCTCTGTTCTTGAAACGATTGTTATACAAGGAACATGAAACCCTGGTAATTTCTCCGTTCTTGAAACGATTGTTAAACAAGGAACATGAAACCCTGGTAATTTCTCCGTTCTTGAAACGATTGTTATACAAAGAACATGAAACCCTGGTAATTTCTCCATTCTTAAAACGATTGTTATACAAGGAACATGAAACCCTGGTAATTTCTCTGTTCTTGAAACGTGCCAATATGCAACAATAGACACCTCAGCATCTTTTGACGAAATAGCCTGTCTATTTATCCACCTGAAAGCTAAATCGGTGCCTTCGCTCTGGTCACTTGAGAGGTTGGGTTAGACAAAACAGAGAATTTTTAGATCTTCAGAAACAGATGTGAGACACAAACAGGATCATTGGAAGTATGAAAAGGATGTCAGGAGAGAGAATCGCCAATATGTCAACGTAACATATGCAGAAAACGACTGGTAAACGAGCAATTTCCCTCGGTTATATTATGTGAATGCCATCATCGATCGACCAACAAAACGACTCAATGGAATAGCCAACGCCACTAATTAATCGACTGTTACAACTATTTCTTTGCACCAAAATTTTCCTGAATTTGTGTCGGCCATGCTCACTTGGAAAAGCCACCGTCCCACTTACACAGCAACGAGGTGAAGGTTCTACACAGCTGGAGGCAGTGATAAATTCATTTTGTGCCAAGACATGTATACATAAAAGTCTACTGCCGAAAAGATAGATTTTATAGAAGAAAAAATGTCATAAAATTTGTTGTAAACTTTAAAACTTGGCAAGTAGAGAATTTCATTCTGATGTGTTTGATATAAATTATGTGTTTATTTTGAGTGTAACTATTCTGGACTTTTACCAATTATTTATTTGATATGCATTAAGTTAATGTAAGATATTTAAATTCAAATTGGCTTGTTTGGTTTATGCTATTTGTACGTTGCTATGAATCTTTTTGTTCATTCAGCAAATTGTCTGCTTAAATTGTTCATCTTCTTGAATAATGAGATAAAAAAAAAGTAATGTTTGTATCAGACTATTGTCAATGGCTTTCGTCTTTCACATAATATTTTGTCTGTTTAACCCTAACCCTAACCCCTTCCTAAAGCTTCCCATCTATGAACCATGATAATGAGGCTTACTCGATTAGCTTGTAGTAAGTAGAATTAATCAAGTGCTTCATCTAATTAAGTGGGCAAATTTTTCATATAGAATTATTGTATTATTCTCTGCTGTGCACTTAACACCATTTTGTACGAGTTGTTGGGCCGCATTTTCTTTTTGTTAAGTGTAGATCTTTCTGTTGTCGTTTTAAGCTTTCCGAAATTCTTGAACATTTGTAAGAAGACCCCCCCCCCCTCCTCCTTCCATCAGAATGTACGGTCTTTAAAATGCTTTATTTTATCAGGTTTTATGAAAACAAAAATGAGCATTTAGATGTGATTTACATTGGCTTAAAAAAGCCTGTTCAATGTTTATGCAAATTTGGAGATTATATCTTGGTCCTATAGATAAGGCTGGATTATGTTAAAGACATGAAAATACACACAATATATAAGTGTATGTATGTATGTATGTATATATAACATATTATATATATATATTATATATATATTATATATATTATATATATGTCATAAAGATCTTTCCAAATATGATCTAAGGTTAAGATCGGATTCTAACTCTGCCTGATGAGATCTCAGTTTATAATAGCTGTTGATCGATAACATCGACATGCCAGTGTCGCAGAGTTTGTACATGTCTGTGTAAATAAAAATAATCATATATAAAAGCTCTATTTGATATTGAGCACTTTTTATAACCCTTGTTGAAATTCTTTGGATTACTACCCTGTGGATGTTTTACCTGGATTATATATATATATATATATATAATTTGGATTTTTCACTTAGAAAAAAAGATTATTCAGTGAAGACCGGGATTAGGCCAATAAAAACAAGCTCGATGATACTCGATTACAGGGTACAGAGCATTTATGTGATTTTTTGAAGGCTTACCAAAGCATTCCGTTCAGGAGCCCAATCAACACCACAAAATACTTTTTCATTCCAAAATTATTTATTTATCATTTTTCAAATTAAAGAGTTTTTTACCTACACGTATTTCACTACCAAGCAGGTCCTTGCTTGGCAGATCATCAGGGAAATTAAGTATCTGGAATAAGAATTACAACAACCTGCAATACACAATGTGATGTTGATTGGGCTCCTGAACGGAATGCTTTGGTAAGCCTTCAAAAAATCACACACACAGACACACACATACATATATATATATATATATATATATATATATATATATATATAAAATGTATTTTTATGTAATTGTTTTTATTGGTGATTGCAGGGTCCGTTGCTTTTATCTTACTATTTCGATTATTTCACTCCCTGAGTGATTAAGATGCAGAAAATTGCATTATCAGTTGCCCTTAACTTTATAGGATGTATTTTTCGTTAATATATATATTTTTATTAATTTTATACGTACATAAAAGTAATCCATGAACACGTGTTTCTGGCTCAGGGAGTGAAACAATCGAAATAGTAGTAATAAGCAAAAACAACGAACGCTGCAATCACCAATAAAAACACTTACGTAAATACATTAAATATTTTGGTGATAAAAATCGTACATATTTCCAGGCAAGGCATTGTAGTCCAGTGGTAAAACGCTGGACTATAGACAACAATATCAAATGTTCGATCCTTGTCTAAGCTAGCCATGCTGATGACGGCTGTAAGCCAGAAAATTGTGTCCATGGATTACTTTTATATACGTATAAAAATATATATATATATATATATATAGAGGCAAACATTATTAAATAACTGTTTTTGCTTGATAAGACTTTTTCTTATTTTCTTAATTTTCCGATTGTTCCATTTAGTGTTTCGGTTAAATTGGTGTAAGTTCCTTGGGTTTCTTGTTCCATTTTCTTTCCCTTTTCGCGAGTACTTTCGATTTGTCATTCGTGCATCTTTATCTCTCTTCCGTCATTTATCTTTATAATTGCTCTCTCATATAGGTTCAATTCTCTAAAAGTATACTTTCAGTCTCATATTTTATAATATATATATATATATATATTGTGCTTAAATAAGCAGCATATATATGTATATGTATATATATATGTATATATGTATATATCTAGAAGACCTGCTGTTTGGGGATCAGTGAGGAACACTGTTCTTTTGCAGCCAACCCATAACACGATGTTTGGGAAATTGAGATGAGGATTATTAATTTTGATTGTTCGGTCTACTCTTCTCATCTTGGATGTTATTCTAACAACGTTTCAGCCGATGTAACCTCTAATCTTTCAGATCGACCTGTCGGCGGGGCCACGAATTCGCCAACTGCAACCCCATGTAGAAAATCGGTACACCTTTTTTTCCAATTAATTATTTTCAATTATTGATTTGGTCTGAGAACGATTTTTTTCTAATTAATTATTTTCGATTATTGATTTAGTCTGAGAATGAAATCTTTTCCAATTATTTTCAATTAATTCGGTCTGAATGAAATTCCCCCCCCCCGATCGAAATGACTTTACATGTTAGATTGCTAAAAGTAATGTTTTTTAAGAATGTAAAATAATTATCCTTCCTATAGGATTGCATTTGACAACTTTATTCGCCATTAAATAACCCATAGATGGTTTATATGCTGTAAAACAAACCAAACTTCTAATCTTCCTGGTGTTCGTCTTATCATAACATTGTGAGAATAACACCCTAGATGAGAACAGTAGTCCAAATAATCCAAGTAGTAAAAACCCTAACACCATATTGCATTTTTATTATATTTAATTTTTGAGGTGGGGCCCAAGAATGTACTCAGCATTGATTGGATCAGGATGGGGGGAGGGGTGTAAGTAACATTAGTTTGAAATAGATTTCTGTAAATCTATGTCTCTAATCTCCTCAAGGCACGCCCGGCTTTTCACTGGAATCAACGAGAACTTCTGTGTACTCCTCTTCCAAGCCCTGAACCTTGTAACATTTTTATTATTTTTTAACTCCTATAATTTTTATTTTATAAATAAAATGCATTTCCTTTTTATGGATATCAAGCATGGAAGCTGATAATGTTGTACCCTCTTTGATCAAAATGAAATATACTTATCCAAGTAATCTGGGTAATGTTATTTTAGACCCTCATAACCATATATATTCTATCTCCAAAATTTAGGTGTTCGTGAACAAATAAACAGACAAACTACAATATTATAAATAAATAATAATGCATTATTATTTGTTTACATTGTTAGATTATTCAAAATTGTAAATGCATTAATCACACAAAGTTTAGATAAAAACTGTGTCCATAATTGTTATTGTTTAATTTGTATTAGATGTTTAAGTATCAATTTTTTACCAATAAAATTGTATTTTAGTATTTAATACATTACAATGAAAAAGTAATGTAAGAAACTTTTATTGAGTTATTTAATAACTCAATAAAAGCAAAACTACAGATTTTCACAAAAAACAATGCAAAGCTATTGATTTTTTTTGTGTAAATTTTTCATATATATTAGCATTTCAAACTCAAACATTTTTTTAATTAATAATTTCTGTATTAATAAAATTCTGTAACCATTTCTCTTGGGTCTGTTGTGTATTTCTCGTATCAATGTAACTTTGATAATTAAAACATTGAATTATTTTTTTTATTTACTATTAATCGGATATTAATTGAAAGCAAAACTGCAATAAAATAAAAGGACGAAAAAATTAATTACAAAATTAAATCCACCTGAATGCATTTTCGTTTCTTCGCAAACAAGTCCATCATTGTACATTTGAAAAAAAAAAAAAAAAAAAAAAAAAAAATGAATTACGTAATGACAAGAATTTAAACACATTTAAACTGTCATATTTCAATTTTTTATTTTTATATTTTTGGCTTTAAAATTCTTAAATCTTCATCTATTAAAATATTGAAAGTTTTGGAAGCTATTTTGTTGTGGACTGATCCGTATTTACCCATAGTGACAGGATGGATTCGTCAGGTCACTATAAAGTCGACACCTTTGCCTAACCAAAGGGGAACCGCTTAGTGCATCGCTTAATGCGCGTCTGCCTAGAGCCTGTATTTGAGGCTGACTTATTGTATGTAATTAAGTATTCTTACTACATTTCTTATTCTTTCTATTCCTGTCTTGTGTTCTTATTTATTTATTTATTGTTATTACTACGATATAACAAATTGGCGACGAGAGATCACGATTCCAGTTTGTTAACACATAACAAATTGACGACCTTCAATCAGGACTCACGAGAAAAAATTATTTGTTTTACTAAAACAAATTAGTGGTATTCTTTAAAAAAAAAAAAGTTTCCCCGAACAGTGGATTTGAACCCTCGACGCTAACATTATAATAAAGACCAATGTTTATTTATTTATATATTACAATATAACATATTGATATCCAATAATTTTCTAAATAGAGAATAAAACAAAATTAGTTTTAGAACAATTTGGTTCAATCAATGACCAAACGATATGATAATTATTAAATTTAACTGTCAAAAAAATTCTACTGACAAAAAAAAAACCCGGCAAAATAAAAATTTAAAAAAAAAACCCCCAGAAGAAATAAAAAAAATTAAGTAAAAAGACTTGTGGGCAATGTAAGGGAGGTACAACTAGTTGTGTGTGTTTGTTAATTTATAATTCTAGTTTAAATACACTGTCAACACTAATTTTAAAACCATAGTTTGTGAATGTGACAATTATGTGTTTTCTTAAGTGCAACAGTAATTAAAAGAAACTGTAATATTTATGTATGTGTGTGTGTGTAAAGATAAATGAAAGAAGAGAGATAAATATGTACAATAACAAATCTATTTCAACTTCGATTGTTTAATGCAAAGTATACTGGTAAAAACATGTTTATTTTTCTTTCCTTAAGCCAAGGCTTTTCAAAGATTAAAATCTTATCAGAGGAATGACATACATAAGTTGGCAGTGGAAAAGCCAAAATTTGAAAAAATATAAAGTAATGGAGAGTAAGAGTGTGCATGTGAAAATATGGAGTCTGTCCTGTTGGTGAGTGTCCGGTGTGTATATATATATATATATATGTATATATATATATATGTGTGTGTGTCTTGCATGATGATCTTAGTACATATATAGATTATACCACAACAACCCTCTCTTGTCCACTAACATACCACTTAAATGATATTAGCGCCATCAAGAACATAAAAGCCCACAGCAGCAACAAATTAAATTCCTCCGAAATACGAAAAACTCTAATTCACAATACTAAAATCATTTACAATAACAATTGAAAAAAAAAAAAGTAAAAAAAAGATTTCAAATCCTGGAAGCCATTACAATTAACACCCCAAAACCTAGCATTAATAAAATAGGATTTAATACCGATACTAATACATATTAAATAACTAACCCATTTACCTCTGTCCCCCAGACCTTTTTTCCCTAAAAACGTCCAAAATTAAATAAATATAAAAAGAAAAAAAAGTCACATTTTAAATATAGCAACCATTGTAATATAATGTCCACCATCAATATGATCAAAGATCGAAAGCGCTAGGCAGAAAAATACACAAGACTCGGATCTTTTGTTCATCAGAGAGACCCAAAACATACGAAAACTTGTACGACAACAAGAAAAAAAATCACGAAAAGACAAATTTCTTTGGTCTTTAACAAGACTTGCATTAATATATATATATATATATATATGTATAATTATCCACAGACACGTGTTTCGTCGTCTCTATGACTCATAAGTGTAGCTAGAATTGAAACCTGGCCGCCAATGAATAAGGCATGACGCTTTACCACTGAGTAAGTAACCCTGCTAGTAACAGTGAGAGAGATGTATCACATTATAAATGTTACTGTTTAATTGCCTATGTATCAAATTTAAGTAAACATAAGTTTGTAGTTATGCGACCAAACATTTGGTATTCATAATTAACGATTATTTACCATTTTTTTTTACTTTAGCAAATGTTTTGTGTTTTTTAGCATAAAGTTGAGCGATCTTTCTTGGCCTTTGGCTGGGATCAAAGTGTAGTATTTGTTCCGATGGATACTGCACCCTATAGACCGGTATTGTCTTGGTGTTCGGGGCTTGATTTACGCCGATCTATGGGTTTTTCCTGTGCAGTTCTAGGAGGTTCACCCTCCCAGGCTTTGCCTCCCCTCTTTGGAGTAAGTTTATTGCTTACTGCCTGAGGCGCCCCTACCGGGGAATGCCGACGGGGCTGCCCAGGCATTTTTTGTAGGCCAGAATGCTCACCTTTTCGGGCGCTGGCTTTTCAAATCCCACTTTCCCGACCTTGTGTCACATCTTACCTTGTCGGAGTGCGATAAATAAAGTTGAGCTTTAAATTATATTGTAATGTTTTAGCGTTGATATTTCGTTACATTTTCAATGGTTTTATGTTTTATCGGTTTCAACCATTTTGAACTTTGTCGGTAATGGTTGAGTTTAGAGTTCTTTAATATAATGAGATAAAAAAAATACCTATAGGCGATGAAAATGGCTTCATGTTGTTGGTTTTTTTAAATAATATTAAATGAGGAACGTTTTGAAGTTGGAAAAAGAATACGTTTTAATAGATTTTTTGTCTAAAACAGGCAATGTCGGCATCAAGCATACGAAAACATGGATTGTGAAGCATGTAGTACTGAAACGAACTCTTGTAGTGAATTATGAAAATAATTTATTTAAGAAGTTTCTTGATTTCACAACTTGTGTTATCCCAAATAAAAATACAAAAATTAAAATGTCTTTCACCTTTTTTCCCCGTAAAGTTAATTATAAAAACAAGTGCTCGTTTCGTACTTCCATTCCGTTTTTCGTGGGCCTTACTTCCGGTCTCTTTGCGTTCATTTTCTAGCTGTCTAAAACTTCATTCTTGTAGCATATTTACACATTTCAAATATGTTTTTCTTCCGATTATATTGGTAATAATAATAATAAGTAGATTTCTACTCAAAATAGTTCCTCATTCAATATTATTTTTTTAAAATGACGACATAAAACCATTTTGATCGCCTATACATAATTTTTATCTCATTATGTTGAAGAACTCCAAACTCGACCATTACCACTTTATCTTATTGTATATAAAGAGAAATAAGAAATAACTTTTTTTTGTATCATGTATGAAAAGAACATAGGTCAGTCATGAAACTGCATACCTCCACCTGACAACGTAAGAATAGGTCAAAGTTTTATCTGGGCCTTACTTCTCCATATTGTATGAAGTATTCTTAAAGTTATGCCATGGAAACGTTGATAACTCAAGAACTATTTCTCTGATAAAGCAGAAATTTTTCATAGTGGTTATTGTTATCAAAGAACATCAGATCCATACATGAAATTTAGAAAAATCGAAAGTTGAAATGGCATTAAAATTTACACCTTGACCGAACTTGTCAAGATCATATAAAATATGGACTATGTAGCGAGTCTCAACAATAAACAACATCAAAGTTATTGCCAGAAGTGTGACGTTTACCTTTTCCCGTGACTTGGCCTTTCACATAAATATCCCCAAATTAAATAAGTTTGAAGTTAGACCATGACTGATATTTTGAGCAAGGTTGGTGTCAATTAGTCAAGTGATGTGGATGCTTGGCTGGACACAAATAACCTTGACCGAAAACATCAGAGGTAATTATGAATCTATATCATAATTGAGCATTTCCAGTGTTTGTATGTGACTGTTAGTCATTTATAGGCTCCAAAACTATTTGACATAATTACACCAAATTTGGCATGAAGCACCCACTACTAATACTACTATCATTAAAATAATAAAAACTCACTTTTGGGTTAAAAAATTTGTCGGAATTGCATCAAATTCAAAATTTATCAAATGTAAAAAAAACAAAAAAAAACTGAACACACAAATTTTATTAAAGAATTAGAGAAGATAATTGAAAGAATTTACTTGCCTATTTTCCGGCTGTATGTTAAGAACTCCTGAGCTCGAACCTTGTACAATTAAACCTTTATTCAGAATTATTAAAATTCTTTGTCATTTTTGAAACAAAGTGTCTTTACTCTCAAAGAACTTTCGATATAACTGTATATATCTTTATATATTCTAGCTGAATAACTTTTGGTTTATTTAGGAAAAAATATCAAACTGTTTTGAAATATCTTGATGTAGACCGCGCAAAGTAATCTCGTTTCTTTTTACAGACGATCATTAATTAGGATGACTTCATCTAGGGATTATTTTTTAGGTGGGGAATCATGTCCTGGAAATCAGAGCTGGATTCAAGATGGTCATATGACAAAGTATAATGTAACCACGACAGACTAATGATCATCTTGACTCAATTTGTGGCGGCATTCACCTCGGGTTGGTTGAGCCGGCTCCTTCCAATTGAATTAACTGTCCTGAATAGGGGCTGACCAAGTACATCAGTCCATTACCAATGTTCAGACGAGTGACAACCAATCTTGTTTCTTTGGAGAACACCATAGATACGTGGATGCAGAACTCATTATCAGTCCACATATCTATGTAATGGTCATCGGATTTGTGATCGTTTAACCGTTGCAGAGACAAGTCGATATAATCTACCAAAGTACCCCGAGTTTTATTGTCATAACTGATGTCACTGAGAATCGTTCCTGTTATTTTTTGGGTGCAGGTGACCGAGGAGACTGGCAACATTATATTTTAATGTCATTTCGGTTTACGTCTGCCCGTCTCTGCTTTGTTATTGAACCACAGTTGTGGCTTTTCTATATATCCAACATATCCCCATTCTCCATTGTGTAGTGTCAAGCTTAGAACATGATTAGGGAAACGGAGGTAGAATCAAAATGAGCTGCGATCGTATTTTACGTTTTTCATATTGATGATTCTAAGATACAGCATCATCACGTTGATACACTAGTTCTTATTATAGCAACAAAGTTGAGCAACGTTGAGCCTGGCTAGTATCAGATGGGTGACCATTTGGGAATACCAGATGATGGATGTGGGAAGACGGCGACATCTCCCTGCAAAAAAAAAAGAAATAGTCCTTTTAGCAAGCAGTTCAGTATAGCGTGCTAATCCACACGTGTTCACATAACCGCCCACCCCCCAATTCAATTCTCAATCGCATGGTGAAGCTCTCTTGAGAGGTATACTATTATCGATCTAAGAAGATACACACAAGACGAATGTGTTGTTATTGTTTTACCTGTTCATCATGTGTTGTCTCTCTGTTGAAGAATCTATACTAAAGAATGTGGTTTGTCTGTCTGTCTGTCCGGATATGCAATTGAAAACAAAGTTTTCTTGAGTCAAATTTTACAAGGACTCCAACGGTGGTATGGTGGCAAATGGGACATTTTAATGAACATAAAGAGCAGTAAGAAAACGCATGTTTTGCATCATTCGAACACTGCCCTGTTGATGACAAATACCGGCGTTAGCAGAGACAACTCGTGATGTCTTTATTTTAGAATCCGAGACAACGAGTCCAGAGATGTAGTTACGCAAATCAAGTTAGTTTGAATAAGTCGGATTTTCGACAAAAGAAAATAATTTGCATTCTATTCAAACTTCTCTCTCTCTCTCTCTCTCTCTCTTTCTCTCTTTCTCTCTCTCTCTTTCTCTCTTTCTCTCTCTCTCTCTTTCTCTCTCTCTCTCTTTCTCTCTCTCTCTTTCTCTCTCTCTCTCTTTCTCTTTCTCTCTCTTTCTCTTTCTCTTTCTCTCTCTCTCTCTTTCTCTCTCTCTCTCTTTCTCTCTCTCTTTCTCTTTCTCCCTCCTTTTCTCTTTCTCCCTCCTTTTCTCTTTCTCCCTCCTTTTCTCTCTTTCTCCCTCCTTTTCTCTCTTTCTCCCTCCTTTTCTCTTTCTCTCCCTCCCTCTCTCTTTCTCTCCCTCTCTCTTTCACTCTCTCCCTCACTCTAACACGTATACACACAGACATTGAGTTATATATATATATATAAGATGTATGGAATTTACAAAGCAGAGATGTAATATTTATTTGCAATTTAATTTGATATTTTTTATTAGAAAAATGAGTTTGGATTTTTCAAAAAGTAATTTAATGCTTCGCATAGTTTAAAAGAAAGACATAATTGTATATTATTCACAATTTGTGCTTTTACTTATACATATTACTGAAAAACCTTGCTCAGAATGATAAGGGCAGGATTGAATAAGCATATATATATATATATATATATATATATATATACACACTAGCATAGCTACTCGGTGTTGCCCAGATTAGAGTGTGGGATAGCATCATATGCAACATCATAGTAGAAAAAGTTTACTTTAACAGCAACCTTGATGCTGTCAGCTAGATATCTTACTCACCAAGCTATTCAGATATATGTTAATACTCTTAAACTAACGCTAATAAATAGATTAATTTCATTGTGTAACATGTTTGAAAATTGTCATTAGCTTCTTTAAGGGGCAGCACGAGATGCAAAACTATTTCCATTATGGTCACATGCAAATTGTGCATGTGAATACAATTATATTGAAAGTACATTTTCTAGAATGTCTTCGTTTTTAGGGACAGACATGCACAGACAGAGAGGTCTTCTCCTCGATTATGTATATGTGTGTGTATATATATATATGTGTGTGTGTGTGTGTATATATAATTTCATTTTAATCAAAAGGAAAAGTTTTCAGTGGAGAGGTTGTGCCCCTGGGAACCATCTTGATATCAAAATTTGCTAAAATTTTTGGAATAGTCAGTATTTTTAGTTATTTACCTATGGTTTAAATTTCATTTGAATCAAAGGGAAAACAGTTTTCAGTGGTGGTATTTTGCCGCCCGGGGAGCCCAGCATTGAAGTGATCTATTTCTTATATAGCCTATGACCTTCATTGAGAGGTCAGTAGTCCACATGGCAATTTTCAAGCAATTCTGCCCAGCGGTTTGGGTGAACATAAGGCACAAAGATCAGGCGGACACATACACACACAGTTACTATTTATATATATATAGATATATATATATATATATAATATATAGATAAGTGTACATTCTCTGTCAAAAATGAGGTAAAAAAAATGATGCTTCACCAGTGTTCATGCTAATATTCATACAAAATCATTAAATTACGTCGGTAATTTAATTTTTCAGATATAAATTATCATTTCTGATGACCTAAAGAAAATAACATCTACCGGTGACTTATTTAGAGGGGAGGATTTCTTTCCGAATTTATGTCATATGACGGAAGGTTTTCTGACTTGCTATTTGCTTTCTTGTTTCTCTTCACTTAAAATGGTTTCCTCTGGAGGTTAGAAAAAGGAACATTTTTTTTTTTAAATTCTCTAACTTCTGCATTATCGGGTTGGATATGTATTTATTTATCCACAAATAAATACACATTGGTCTTTATTATATAGTGAAGGCTGAATGAATAATCAGTCGACAAGATACAAAATAGAAAAGACTCAAATCAAAAACTCATCAGTAAACAAATATTTCGCTCTTTTATTCACTGGAATTCTCTTTTTCTGACACTGCTACTACTACTCTCTCTATTCCTATCCTCCCACTACGTCTCATTTCCCCCCCCCCCCTTCAACCATCTAAAACCTTCAATATGCAAACAACTAAGCAAGCAAGTGAGATTACAGATTCATCACTTTTCATGAAAACTTGGAATTTGTCTTCCTTTCTATCTTCTTTAAATGTGAATCGTCCTATCGGACTATGAAATGGTGAATCGGACTATGAAATGGTGAATCGTCCCGTCGGACTATATATTTTTTAATTAGAACAAATTTACTACCATTTAATGCAAAACGTTTTGTATTTTGTAATGTTCTCTTCAGAAAAATCATCCTGAGGAAATCTTATAATAAAGACGAAACGTTGATGAATACATATATATATATATATATATATAAATAAATAAATACTGACATAACGGGTCATAGGTGGTCTAGTTTCGGTATAAAACAACCACGGCTATTTTTGAACAAGTACAAGTAATTTTTCTTACAAATATTTTTCATAATCTGAAAATTTGGTGTTTCATCAAAAGTATTCTGAAGAATTTAAAAAAAAAAAAAAAAAAAAAAAAAAAAAGTTAGGGTTGATGGGAGGAAGGAAGAATGTATCGTCTGCCAATATGTTGCATCTTGAGCCATTTACATAATTAAAAAAAAAAAATTGCATGAAGATGTAAATCAATATTTTAATAAAAATTCTCTAGACAAGAAGAAAACCAATCTTTAAATTGTGATTTATTAATTGCATGTACCCTCAAATAATAAGTTAGGAAATAGACCCCTTACATTTATATTAATAAAATTGTGTGACCACTTCTCGTGTGTGTGATTTCACTTCTACAAAACTTACACATTATTAGTTTTTTTTATTTATTATTAATCAAATATTTATTGAAATCAATTTATTTTTAAATCCTATTTTAAAAAAAATAAATTTCAAACTTAATTCCATCCTAATGCATTTTGATTCCTTTGTAAGCAAGTCAGCATTTTGATTTTTTAATTGAAAAAAATTATGACGTTTTGAAATTGGGAAGGAAATTAGAAGCATTTAAACTGGCTTTAAAATTCTTAGCAAATCCTCATGTATCAATAGATTGAAAGTTTTGGAGACTATTTGGCTATTTACATTTAATATTTTTATAAATAGAGATTAAAACATTACCTTAACAAAATTAGTTATAGTTTTATAACAATTTGGTTCAATTCATAATTCAGTGACCAAACGATGCCGTAATAATAATTAAATTTAACATTTAAAATCCTATTAAAAAAAACAAACATGACATAATTTAAAAGAAAAAAGCCCCCCCCCCCCCCCGAATCCAGGTCAACACTGGGTAGGTACAGCTCGTTTGCCTTAAGTGTATATGTCAGCTGTCTGTGAGAATTGTATTTATTTGAAGTGTCAGGTTTAGAGTAACTATTTGTATAGGACTAGGTTGGTGGGTTTATTTTGTTGAATTTGATTATTTTGAGGTCATTAAAGTATTAAGTTCTATTCAAGTAGGCTTCTCTGTTTTGTGGCAATGTTGACCTATCTGTATGTCAGTAACACCTTTTGTCCAATGGAACAGATGGACCTTTTACTTTGGGAATGAGATGATCCTGTATCTCTACAAAGCCACCATCCGCCCATGCATGGAGTATTGTTACCACATCTGGGCTGGTGCATCATCTACTAGTCTCTCCCTCCTTGACAAGGTCCAAAAAAGAGTCGCTAACCTAATAGGTCCCTCACTGTTAACCAAGCTCCAGTCCCCATCCCATCACCGCAATGTAGCATCCTTGTGCTTGTTTTACAAATACTTCAATGAATTATGCTCCGATGAATTGGCTACTCTGGTGCCCCCTCGATGTAAATTCACTAGACCAACTCGACAATCAACTAAATCCCATCCATTCACTGTGGAGGTCCCCAGATGCCGGAGAGCTTTCTACTCAAATAGCTTATTTCCTCGTGCTGCTGGCCTCTAGAACTCCCTCCCTGCCCCCTGTTTCTCCGACAGTACTGACATGCAGAAATTTAAAACTACTGTAAACAGACATCTCGCTGCACAAATCCCAATTTAGGTTGAGCCCCCCCCCCCCCTCCCTTTTTTTTTTCTTTCTCAGTAGCCCCTTATGTCTACAGTAGCGGCCTGCCTTGTTTGGGGGTGAACTATTTAAAAAAAAAAAAAAAAATGATTTTATTTTTTTTTTTTTTATTTAAAAAAATTTTTTTTTGATAAATTCCGGAGCTTATCAAAATTATTTTGAATATCTTTGGTAAAATTATCCAGATAACGTTTTATATATTTCTAGAAAAGTTTTAATAACTTTTCTCTCTATTTATATAAATTTAAGTATGTGTCTATGTTTATATATTTGTATGTACAGGATTCACAACTTATGAATTTTGCAACACAGCTGCTAGGCGTAAGGGGTGGGAATATGGTCTATATTTAGTTTAATTTAGTTTTATGGAATGTGTGGATGGCAAACAGGGGGTGGAAGCCCTTTATGAAAATTCAGATAACTCCGATTTTTGTTAAATTTTAACAATAAGTATTATTAGATATAAGTTAATAAATATTTTCCAAATTTCAGTTTCTTCGGTTTTTAGGGGGCATAATATGGGTACAACCCCCATTTTAAAAAATTCAAATTTTCATTAAATTGCTTCATAGTCATTAGACATAAATTCAACAAGATTTCCTGAATTTCAATTTTTTTTCTTAAGACCCCTTAATTTAAGATATTTTCTAGAATTAAAATCATATAATGAATTTTGATCAAAACTGGACTAAGGATTCTAGACAAAAGGTTTAGTATCATTATATCTTTGTAAGGCGACATAAAAGTGGTGCAAAACTTTTTTGTTTGGGGAATTTATTTTACCTGGTATGGGTATTCTTCTCGTTTTTTGAAAAAGAAGATGGGGGTGTTTGATAAAACAGTTGTGGAAATATGAAACTATTTTGAGTAAAGATTTTTATGCTTTTAAAAAGGAAATTTTATGTATGCAGTTTTGTACTTTACGCCCTACAAAAAAGATATTGCAACTTATTTGCATAGCTTGGACTATCTAGATGAATAAAGTTAAGAAACAACTTAACGTGTGTGTGTGTGTGTGTGTTTCTCGAGTCAATGTAACTTTGTATGCTAAAAAACGGCAGAAGAAAGCGAATATTAAGCTCTAAATAGGATTTTTTTAAATATTCAATTAATTGTAAAAAATAATAAGTCAATGATTTAGATAGATAGATATTTATATATTTATATATATATATATATATATATATATATATATATATATATATATATATATATATATGAGAGAGAGCTCTGTTATTCTTTTACTTTCTGTATGGAAGGTGGTTGTTATGAAGTTGATACTGACGTGTACTTCCGGTTTAATTATATTAGTGATTCAAACAAAAAATAAAACTTTTAAAGTATTTATGCTCTTCAAAAAGAAAGGTTAGGGTTATGCCCGATAGGTGCACCTAGTTTTAAGTGTGTTCAATCTTTATTATAATAGTCTTAAAAAGGGCTTTAGTTATTTGTAAATAGAAAGTGTGTGTGGCTAGGTAAGTGTGTTAGTTCTTATTCTGTGCATGTGTATGAGAAATGTGTTGAGTGAAAACGAAAAATGAAACAAGGTATTTACTCCTCCCCAGGAGTTAGGCACAAGGCCAGTTTTATCCTACTCCCACAAGCAAGACGTGACCACAGATTGGGTCGAGAAAGTGGGGTTAAAAGCCAGCGCTCGAGAGGTGAGCACTCTGGCCATTTAAAAATTGCCTGGGCAGCCCCGTTGGCATTCCCCGGCAGGGGCGCCTCAGACAGTAAGCAATAAACTTACTCCTCCCCAAAGAGGGGAGGTGAAGCCTGGGAGGGTGGACCTCCTAGAACTGCACAGGACAATCCCATAGACCGGCGTAAATCAAGCCCCGGAGGCCAAGACAATACCAGTCTATGGGGAACAGATACTACACTTTGATCACAAGTAGGACGGAGGAATTTGGTTCATTATTAGCAAGTAATAAGATTGATCCAAGCCAACATGAGTTCATAATAATGAGGTACACTTGTAACATTTAATAAGTGCAAGAGACCCGAAAATACTTCAACGCAATCACAAACATTGATTGATATATGTTAACAAGTGTATAAAAATAGATTCTACAACAGAAGTTATAGACTTAGAAAAGTAAAATATAAATTAAAAAAAAATGTTTAAAAAAATGCTTCGGCACTTGAAGGTTGCTTTCTCAATACAGTATTGTTCTTGAGTATTCCACATCAATTTTCTATGCGACTAAAATCTATGCTGCTTTTTAGGCCAGTCCTGTTTAGTCACTTTTAGAGAGAAAACTCTGTATGACTTTCAAACACTGATATGGAGTGGCACTGCCATGATCATGCATGAACAGATGTGCATATATATTTTTATTCTCTCGTTTCACTGATGACACACATTATATAAATATATATATATAATAAATATTTGTTTTTTGTTTATTATCTATGTACGTATATGTTTCGTCTTTTATAATCGGGACTCATCAGCTACTGGTCGCGTGATTCGAAACCCCGAGCTATGAGTACTTTACAACTCAAATCCCGACACCTAGAACCATTCAGCCACCGCTGGATAGCTAAACAGTGATAATTTTAACATTTATTTCGGCGGCTTGACGTCATAAGAGCGTTCAACTTTATGAAAGGAACGATGTATTTATAGCTAGCGACGTCATGCTGTGTTAATACTACACTTAGAGTGCCCATCTAGAGGGTTTTCTAGGCGCTACAAATAATAAATTTTTGTTTATTATCTATGTGCGTATACGTTTCGTCCTTTTTAATCGGGACTCATCAGCATAGATATAACTATTCACTACTGGTCGCGTGATTCGAACCCCCGGGCTACGAGTATTTTACAACTCGAATCCCGATATATTATAAATACTTGTAAAGCAGGCACAAGCATGCAACACTGTGGCGATGGGAAAGGGTCTGGAGTTTGGTTGATAGTGAGGGACCTATTAAGTTGGTGACTCTTTTTTGGGCCTGGTTTAAGAGGGCGAGACTAGTGGATGATGCACCATCGCAGATGTGGCAACAATATATAGTTTGGGAGAAGTGAAGAATTAAGGGAAGGAGGAGATAGTATAAAACCCAATAAAAGAGACGAGTGATAAGAATCTTTTTTTCCTTCTAGCAAATAAGATTGGGTATAGTTAAGAGGAGGAAGAGGAGGATTGGGTAGATCACTCATAAGAATTTGCTAACCCTAACCCCTACCTAATCAAACATTAAATTAGATGTTTACATTTTCAAGCTTCGTTTGATATTTTGTCGAGCAAGTTAATGTACATGAATTGGATTTGTTACTTCCAAACGACTGCTGTCTTATGTTACCAATGATCACTCGTCGTATGTATTCGTACGACTTTTGTTCATTAATTGCTTAATTGGTTCTGTTTTCTACATTAATAGACCATTACTATTCTCTTATATTCTTCATGTTATTTAAAAGTCATTGTACACATTTTTCTTTTTTTTAAAATCCATCCTATTATCATCGTAAATAATATTACGAAGGTAAACAAACTATTTCAATTGTTACATTTTCTTTAATGGCTCTGATAATCGCCGAGATTTTTGTCGATGAGACAGTGTTCGGGGCACAGTTTATTAAGTAGAGTGAGACACATTTATGAAATAGTGGTACTCATAGATGATGCAACATGTTTCTGTGACTTCGCGTCGTCAACGTTCGGGCAGGTCTCGGAAGTGCCCGAGAATTGACAAAACTATTAACCAATCAGGCTAGAGCATGCAGGCGATAACATTTGGAAGAAATTAATCGCGTTCAATAATAAAAAATAAAAAAAATGAATTTCTATAATTTCTGTCAGCTCGTTGAATCTCCCGAAGGACTAATGGGAAAAAAAATTGGGGGGGGGGGGGGGGGGGATTCATTTGCTTATAAACAGTTTTTTTTCTTCTTTTCGTTAAAATAAAAATAGAAATTTGCTTGAAAACAGTTGTCTCAGTGTTTATGTTAACAAGCTGCCAGTCTTCAAGTTATCGTTTGCCAGTTTTCGCCTCGTTTTCGCTGGGTGCTTCCATAATGTGCCCGAACGTTGACACCGCGAATTCACGGAAACATGGTGCGTTATCTATAAGATTACCGAAGATATAAATGTTTTTATTAAAACGAAAGAAAAGAAAAAAAAAACTTACATCTCTGCACCTTTACGTTATCCCATTTGTGCAGTTTCACGTTCTTACCCCTAACCCTATTTGATTTTTCTTTTCATAGATATTGCTTTTAATCCAATCTCAGCTAATCTATTATACTAAAGCTGAGTTAATCAAAGTTTCCCTAAAGCTTTCTTTCCCATATATTTAAATCATTTTTCTATATATTTAAATCATTTTTCTATATATTTAAATCATACAAAATACATGTTAAAATATTCCTCAGTTTTGGGATTAAGTCATGTTTGAAATAAAAAAAAACAAAACTTTTCTATTTTAATTGTTCTAATTAGCCGTAATTTGCAAATAGCTTATCAAGTGACTCATCTCTTACTAATATTCTGTCATTTTCACTCTCTCTCAATATATTTTGTGTGACCCCCCCCCCCCCCCTCCAAAAAAAACCCTACAGACCCCATATTATTCTCACTCCTTATATATCTTCTTTTTCTTTATATTGGTCTCAAGCTACTGTGGGGTCCGCAATGATGGATTTTTGTCTCCACTTGATACGATCACAGGCTAGGTCTTAGCGAAGGCCAGTTTTATGAAGATCATTGTTCAGAGTATCTGCCCGTTACACCATCAGCTTTCCTCTCGGTCGCTTCTTGGCAACTTCTAATTCAAAATAGTTTTTTGCGACAGTGTCGTCGTCGTCAGCTCTCAGCACATGTCCAAACCATCTGAGCCACCATGCTATCATCTTGCCTTCGATCAGAGCGATGCCATAGCGCCTTCGAATGTCATTACAAATGTGGTCGAGCAGCGTAATTTCCGAGATCCAGCGGAGCATTTTGGTTTCCGTGATGGTGAATCTGCGCTCCGCCTTCCTCGTTGTCGACAAACACTCGGAGCTGTTCAAAGTGACGGGTTTCACTTTATATAATGTATAGATGCGTTTTCTATTACGCTTGCTTTCATCTCCCTCTCTATTTATTAACGGTCGAAGGTAATAAAGAAAGGAGAGAATTAGAAAGATTAGAATAGTCCATTATAAACGAAAAGGGAATATCAGCACAGGCAGTAATACTATTTAACCCGTAGTTGGAGAGGAAAAGAGATATAGAAAGCCGAAAAAGACTTTTGGGATTTTGCCTTTTTATATTTAATTGGCTTTGCAGACTCACGTTTTCCTTATTCAAATAAATTAATCCGAGCTCAGTGGGTGACCCAACAGGTAACTTTTTTTTTTCTAGCATCTTTTCCCTCTTTTGACAGTTATCTCTGAAAACTGAAAATGTTAATTTATTCATGAAGGCTAAGACTTCAAACGATTCATGATGGGGATAGGGGAGTTAGATGACTTTATTTTATCAAAGGATAGCTTCCTGTCTTCTTCCCTCCACACCCGGTGTCTTTCTGTTAATTTTGACTTTTTTAGTTTAAACCGATTAGAGTTGTTTAAGAAAAAACGTTTTTTGCATTGATCCCTCAACGCACACATATGGGTGTAGATTGAGAAATTCATCTCGATTTCAGGGTTTTTTTTTTTTTGCCATTGACTTCTCACATTTGTGTTAAAAAAAAAAAATGTACGGTTTCTAATTCTCTGGTTCTACTGTTTTATTAACTCCTTTTTTTCTTTCTTTATTTAAAAAAAAATGTTTTGTATCTCATGTGACCTCTGCGAACGATGTGCCTTATTGATCTTGCGAAAAAACAAATCAAATTCATTATGTATGTATAGTTAATGATTAATTCTGGGTGCATTGGATTATTGATGAATCAATTGATCAGCCAACAAAACGATGTGCAAACGGAGTTTTATTTGTTCGTCGCACTTTTTTATCTGTCAAGGGTGACCAACCTTTAATACTGCTTGCAATGGCTGATAGCACCTTTCCTGAGAGGCCAACGTTCAAACTCCTCGGCTTAACATTCACAGGCAACATGAATCGGAAAAAATATATAGAAGATACTGCCAAGTCTGCTGCAAAGAAGGTGGGCTCCCTTTACCGGGCTAGAAAAACTTCTCACACCTGCCAGTATCCTATATCTCTATAAAGCCGCCATTCGCCCGTGCATGGAGTATTGTTGCTATATCTGGGCTGGTGCACCAACCACTAGTCTCCCGCTCTTGGACAGGGTACAAAAAGAGTCTCTAACCTAATACGTCCCGCACTTAAATTGTAGAGACGAAGTTTGTCCATTTAACCAAAAACTTGGTGACCCTTTTCTTCATTTCAAATAAGGCCAGTAGGATGGATACAGACGCAGTGACCCTGCAACAAAAGTTTGTTTATTTTATATGGAAATAAAAAAATGGCTGCACTAAATTCGGTTTGAAGTAGTGCATCATATGCACCTTTTCGCACATGAAAGTTTTAAAATCTCTATATTAATAAAATTGTGTGATTACTTCTCGTTTGTATGTGTGTGTTTCCTGGCCTATGTGATATTTTTTTTTTTAAATATTTATTATTAATCGGTTATTTATGGAAATTAAAAATGCAATAGCTTAAAGTACCAAAAATAACTTTTAAAAATTCTATTTAAAAAAAAATTTAATTTTGAAATTAAATCCATCGGAATGCATTTTGGTTTATTTGTAAAAAAAAAAGAAAAGAAAGTCAGCCATTTTAATCTTTTGTTAATAATTTAAAAAAAAAGAAAAGAAAAAAAGAAATTACTTTGTGACCATTCTAAATTTTGAAAGGAATGTTGAATAGAAAGTGATTTAAATTGCATTTAAAATTCTTAATAAATCCTTGTGTCGTCAAAGATTGGAAGTTTTTGAAGCTATTCACAATAATTGTATAAAAAAGATTAAAGCAGCATGACGATAACAAAATTAGGGTTAGATTTATAACAATTTTATTTAATAACTTAATGACCAAATAATACTGTATTAAATTAAAAAATTTTTTTATGGAAATCGCTCCAGACAAGGCATGAAGCCACTGGATGTAAGGAGCTAAAAACAAAACAAAAAACTACTTCAAGGTCAAAAACTAGCCAACAATAAGTTAGATTGATAGATTCTGACCAAGAAAACAGCAATTCTTCCCCCTTTGTCAGAAAAATCGCTCATGAAATGTGAGGACTAAAGGACAAAATAAGGGAAGCGAGAGTTACGAGGCTGCCGAAAGTAAACCCAAGGTCTACTTTCTACTCCTAAATTAAATTTTAACTTTCAAAATCCTATTTAAAAAGACAAAAATAATTAAAAAAAAAAAAAAATCCAGAGGACATAGTTTTTAAAAAAATGACATGAAGGATATTTTATTGATTATTTTTTGATTTTTGAAAATTAAGGACATTAGCGACTTCTGATTTTCAATATCTCGTCACAATTATCTAATTTAGTTAATGATTAGTATCTTTTTTTTTTCCCTTTTTAGTTTGGTTGTCTGCAAATTTGAATATCCGTTAACATAATTAGGAACTTCTTCAGCAGAACTCTGTGACTATAGTTTTCAAGGTTAATTTTATTACTAAATAGGTCTTATTTCAAAGTAGGCAATCAGAGGAAGGGCACTATCCTAGTGTTTGGAATTGAATTGGCATAAGTTTCAGGAATATATGGAGGTATCAACAACTAAACGGTGTTGCTTGTCAGGTTTTATGGCATGCTAACCGTGGTTGGGTCACTTTATGCTGAAACAGTTTTTAAATTAATTTGTTTTGTATATTTTCTAAACAAATAGTTTGTAAACAATGGTTTCTATGTAACCCATAGATCGGGCTTTGATGGGTACTACCACTCCACGCAGAGTGAATTTGGGAATAGTGGTAACCAAGTTCCTATATTGGGGCCTCATCACTGGATGCAGTTTTGTGAAATACCTAAGATGATTGGATGGAGAGTTCTTGCGTAGTTGATAGGGTTGGGAAATAGGGTAGGAAGAAAAGTAAAAAGTGCTGAGGAAGATGGAGTGATGTTTGGCCGAACACCTTGCCCAATGGTGTAAGAGGCAGTTTAGTGTTGTGCATGGGACAAATTTTACTTAAGTCATAGATGAAACCCTGGCAGGTACTACCATTGCGAGTCGGTCGATCTGGGAGTTTTGGTTACTCCACATTTCTCAAAGCTCCCAAATCGGGGCCTCACCACCGAATGGACTTCGAGGTGTATGCAGGACCACTAAACATGGTAGATAAAAAGACCTAACGTGCTCCATGGTTTTCTACATTAAAACTTTAAAAGAACTAATATTGATGTTTAGGCATTTAAATTTGATAAATCATGAAATTGGCATGAGTAAATAATACTATGTTTTGTTAATGGAAGATTTCAAAAACAATGTCTATTAACCAATTCATTTTTTTTTTTTTTTTTTTTTTTTAGTAAATCTTACTTGTTTAGTCAGTACCGTATTCTATGATATATTTCGAGGTAAGACCTCTTTATCAAATGGTGGGTGTTTCAAATCTCCTGAAACTCGTGTGGACTAAAGATTTGCTGGACTCTGGTAATGTTGTTTTAAGACAACATTATCAGAAAACCAACATTACCAGAGTCTAACAAATCTTCATCTATTAAAAGATTAAAAGTTTTCGAGGCTATTACATCCAATAATTTTATAGAAATGAAAATAACTTTATCTTTACGAAATTGATATAAAATATAGTTTTATAATAATTCTGGGTTGAATTAATAATTTAATGATTCAACGATACCATAATAATTAAATTTAGCTCTCAAAATCCGATTTTAAATGAAAGTTAATTTAGTAAATAAAAACAAAACGACATAGTTTAAAAAAGCAAAACAAAAAAGAAAGTAAAGATTCCCGGGTAACGCTGGTTAGGGTTAGGTGTAGCTAAGTGTTTTCTAAACAGTGCATATGTTAATCCCTTTTACGCAGCGGACTTTGCTAGTGTGACACATTTGCTGCTCTGGTGCTCCCATGACGTAAATTCACTAGACCAACCCGACAATCTGCCAAATACCATCCATTCACTATGATACCGAAGAGCTTTCTACTCGAAAAGTTTATTTCCTCGTGCTGCTAGACTCTGGAACTCCCTCCCTGCTCCCTGTTTTCATGACAGTACTGACATGCAGAAATTTAAAACTAATGTTAAGACACCTCGCTGCGCAGCTCCCAATTTAGGTTGACCCCCCCCCCAAAAAAAAAACAAAACAAAAAAACAAACTTTTACCCTTTTTCTCAGTAGCCCCTTACGTCTACAGTGGCGGCCTGCCTTGTTTGGGGTGAACTATGTTAAAAAAAAAAATAAAAATAAAATATTACTACATAACCAGATGTCACTGTGTACATTCACTGTTAAATTTGAAGGCGCTGACATGGTTACAATCAATATAATTACATTATACATGCCTAAACAAAAAGATAATAAGGTATGACTATGTCATCGCAGACAAGTTATTTTTTAAATTCCAGCAATGGTAGTTAAATGTAAGTAGGTAGGTAGTAAACACATCGTAATAAATCCATAAACAGTTCCGTAAACCTTTGGAATATGTTTCGGAATTTTTGAGTTGAGGATTGATAATTTGGATTGTTTGGACTACTATTTTCATTAAAAAAATAAAAATAAACATATTTGTGTCGTTTAAAAGAGAATTATCTACCTACTCTGTTTAGATTGAAAGTGGGTCAATGCTACAATGGTGAGCATGTAGGTTCCACTTTTGTTGTTGTGATTTAGAATTGGTATGCATTTTAGGTCTACGTTGTATGGAGAATGTGAAAAGCAGATAGACGAACAGACAAGCGATTTTCATCTTCATATATAGGTTGAAAAATGTCCGACTGTAAATTGTATTTGCAGCGTGTTTTGAAAAGAAAAATGGACTTTTTCCGTAAAAAAAATATCCGAAGTAAATCAGGGGGTTTTCTGTACAATCTGAAGATTCATTTGTCTGTAAGAGTTGGACTTTGTTATTACTAATGTTCCGTTTGTATTGGCTATGGAGAAACAGCTGTAATTTTTTGAATAAAGACCAATTTTGCTTGATACAATCTATTAAATTTCTAAAGTATGTAACTATGTAACTTTACATTTGTTTATTTATATATATATATATATATATATAAATATAATTTATGTAATTATTTTTATTAGTAATTGCAGCGTTCGTTGTTCTTTAGGAAGTGAGACAATCGAAGTAGTAGTGAGCAAAAAACAACGAACGCTGCAATCATAAATAAAAAAAATAATTACATAAAAATACATTTAATATTTAGGTGATAAAAATCGTACATATTTCTAGAAAGGGCGTCTTGATCTGATGGTAAAATGTTGGACTATAGACATCAATATTGAAGGTTCGATCGTTGTCTAATGACGGCTGTGAGCCAGAAACATGTGTCCATGGATTACTTTTATGTATGTATAAAATGAATAAAAAAATATATATATACTAGTTGTAGTGACCTCGGTGTTGCTCGAGATTCATTATGTCATTTTTTTTTTTTTTGTAAATATTTTGGTTTAATAAGAACAAGTCAATATATAATAAAAAAGAATGAAAATAATAATAAAAAAAAGCAAACAAAGAATGATAACTCAAGTTAAAAAAATGTTATTCCCCATAATTGATTTTTCTTTTAAAGTGACAATTTAAGAATTTCTATGTATTCGAAAACTGCCAGATCGGGTTAAGCATTTTCTTAAATAAATTGTATTGAAGTATGTTAGTCTGTTGCAAATAACATGATACAACAATAACAAATGAAAGTTGGCTAGTCAGAATCAAAGTTTGATTTGTCAGTATTTAAGCTGAGAAATCAAACTATTTAGGTCCAAGTTTTAAAATTCAGTGAAAATTATTTTATGTTAGATATGAATAAAATGAGAGATAGATGAACAATTTTTTAATTTTTTTTATTAAATATTCAATTTATTTATTCAATCACAAATAAAAGAAATAAGAAACAAATATATTATACTGATCCATTCGGTGAAAAAGTAAACTATAAGATTAATAATTCAATAAATAATTTATAAATCCTGTATTCGTAACTTGGACATTGTTTGGTTCAATATCGAGAAATCCCGATTCCTTTATCCGTCCGAGAGCAGACTCAAGACGCTTTCCACGGCGCTTGTAAAGCATAGACAATTTGCGATTGACGGCGAAGTCGCGCGCCCTTAAGAGACCAAGGGAGTCGCGCGCCCTTAAGAGACCGAGGGTGGCAGAGCCTATCACTCCCCTCGTCTTTACAGCGATTGGTTGAAATAAAAATCTGTCAAGAAGATCGGCATATTTTGACCGCTTGCAGCTCTCTGCTGACGCTGCTGCATGTCCAGGGTTTGTTGCCAATTCTATCACTGACTATTATTCGTTGATTAATCCAACTTTTACAAAGTTTTTTTTTTTTTTTTTTTTTTTACCAAGATATTTAAAAAAAAGTTAAATCGAATTATTACTGTATTGTTTGGTCATTAAAAGGAAATTGTAACAAAATTTGTTAAAGTAATGTTGGGTAAGTCCATCTCTCGATTGACAATCATCTCTCTCGTTAATCCTTATCTCGTTAATCCTCTGGGCCTTGATAAGTTATGACCAAATAGTAAAAAAAAAAAATGCATATTTATAAAATTATTGGATGTAAATAGCATCACAGATTTTCAATCTCAAACATGACGATATGACAGTTTAAATGCTTAAAAATTCCTTTCAAATGATGAATGTTCACAAAGTAATTCATTTAAAAAATTTTTTTTTTTTAACTACCTTAAAAACCCTGACCGTTACAAATAAATCGAAATTAATTCTGGTGGATTTAATTTCGTAATTAAATTATTTTTCAAATGTGATTTAAAATTTTTTTTAAAATTCTGTTATTGCATTAGTGATTTCAATAAATATTCGTTTTAAGGTTTAATAAGGTTTAATAAGGTTTGAATAAAAGGGGAAGGGTGAAAAGAAAACCTTCCTTTCATTAAATTTAAACAAACATACACAACACTCTGAGAAAATAACGCGTCCAAACGAGAGTGACACGTGACTTCACATTTCCGAAACACATAACAGAAGCTGAAGAGAGCTGGATGGCTAGGTCCTTCTGTGCTTGAAACCGACGGTACGAATGTTGTACTAATTTTTCTGTACCAAATATATATATATTAGAATTGGGCGGTTTTGAAATTTTGGTTTCGGTATCGGTTTCGGTTTTTTCCCCTTAAAACCTCGGTTTACGGTTCGGTTTTTCGTTTTTTTGAAAAAAAATTTTTTACTATGGAAGCTATTCATTCTCTTGTGTGATGATTAGTTATTATTCAACGTTTAGTTGAATTATGCCACTGTTTCGATAATTTTGTGACTGAATCATTCTCCATGATATGAATCATAACGATTCCTGCGTTATTTTGCCGGTTATGTATATTTAACTAAATTGTTAAACATACAGTGACGCCCGGCACAATAATTATTTACTAATGTAAAGGGATCGTTATTATGCCAGTTCATTTTTTTTTTAAAACCTAATTGTTATGGCCTTGCGAAAGAAAAGGTAATGAAATAAATAAGGGCAAATATTTAAAAACAATTTGTTTTCATCATCAGTTGTGTCGGTTAAAGAAATAAAAAAAAAAAAATCGACCTGCCCTATTGTGTCGGTTAAAGAAATATCTGCTTTTAATACAAAAAAAACATTAAAAGTAAAATAATTAAATGAACGGAAATATTAGAGACAATTAGATTATTTAGTCGGATTTCATTTGCTGTAAAGCGTATCTGATGTAATTTCTTTACAAATTGCTGTTTGCAGACGAAAATATTGGGACCCCATTCGTACACAAGCATCTGAAATCCGGCTAAAGAATCTAATTGTCTCTAATATTTTCGTTCATTCAATTAATTTTTATTTTCAACTGCTACACATTTTAATCCAAGGTTGAATTGTTTTACAAACAAACATTGTGAAGCGGCAGCACTTTTTATACCCGCCACGGGAGCCGGAGATACCACGGGCACCAGTAGGCGTGGCTCAAATGAACCAAACAATCGCAATCATTTTAAAATAGATATTTTACCTTTATTATTAAAAAAAATACTATTTTTCTTTTCGGTTTATTTTTATTTAGTTACTTTTCATAATATAATTAATGTTGATGAATTTTCCCAACATTACTAAGTCTGCTCTCGATTTAAGTAATTGAAATTAAGGAAAGTTATATATAAAGAAAAAAATAAGCAACAAATAAATGTTACCAAAGGCAAGATAAATTATTCTTCTTCCTACCTGTATAAGTTTATTTGTTTATTTTATTATTTATTTTGATAAATGATTTTTTAAAATAAAAATAAATAATAAAATAAACAAATAAACTTATACAGGTAGGTAGAAGAATAATTTATGTTGCCTTTGGTAACATTTACTTGTTGAATTAACTTGTTAAAAATGTGCTTTACAAAGGAAAGATTTTAATGTAAAATTCTGATTTTCTTTATGAAGAAAAACTTCGATAATGTTAAAATATACAGAAAATCACTGGATTTAAACAGTTTCTATTTTAAAATGTTCTTTCAATGAAATCATAAAATAAGTCGTAATTTTGAAGAGTTCACTCCTAATCGAATCAACCGGAAGTAAAAATTAATTTTATCGTTATTTTAAAATATATTGTCGCTTAATAAAGTTTTAAATTATACAAAAAATCAATCAGGCAAAGTTTTAAATTATAAATAAAATTTCGTTTGATAAAGTTTTAAATAATACAAAAAGATTAATTTAAATAATAAAAAAAAAAAGTAATTTATAGTTAAATAAACACGAGCCGGCAAAATAACGTAAGACTCATTATTGTGCCGCGCGTCACTGTATGTTTAACAATTTAGTTAAATATACATGAACCGGCAAAATAACGCAGGAATCGTTATTTTGCCGGGACCGGCAATATAGCCTATTCGTAAGTTTTAAGGTGTTGACTGTTGTAATCAAAGTTCTGATACCTTTTCAACAGTTAACTCGTTAAAACAGTGACCAAAGATTCATGAAAGATTTCTGAAGAATAAAACTGAGTTTGAATATACATTCTATCTAATTCTTTAACCCATCAGAAGCTAAAATATAACTCAGAAATGCAAGAAATTAAAAAACGAAAATTTATTTAAACAAAATAATTTTACAAATAAAATTAAGCAAAAATGATGATGAAAATGAAATATTGTGAATCAAATACATTTTCGACATACGGAACGCGTTTGATTTTTTCTTTTTCATTTGAAAATGCTAAAAATACGATGTCATGTTGTCTGTCGTATTTCTCTTTTTTTCATTTGAAAATTCAAAATGTTAATGATAAACAAACTGTAAACAAAGATTTCTTCCTATATTTGTTCAATCTGTCCTCTTACTAATATAACATTTTTTGGTAATATTCCATTTTATTCAAATCGGAAAATCTTTTCAACCGTGTTTCCTTCTATATGGTGGCTTACTGTAGTAAAAACACAATACCAAACGATTACGGTTTAAAAAAAAAAAAAAAAACGATTCGGTATTCGGTATGGAGACGAAACCGAAAAACCGTGGTTTTTCGGTAAAACCGCCCATCTCTAATATATATATATATATATACACACACAGCTGTATCTACTTGGCGTTGCCTGGGAGTATTTTTACTTTTATTTCTGTTTTCCCTATTTTTTTATATATATCTTTCTCTTTTTTTTTTTTTTTAACTATGCCGTTTTTTTTTGGGGGGGGGGGAATGGGAAGTTGTTTTACTAAATTATTTATTTCATTATTAATTAGGATTTTGAAAGTCAAATTTAATTATCTTTTATTATTATCGTTTGTCATGAAATAATTAATTGAATCAAATTGTAATAAAACTATAACTAATTTTGTTATGGTAATGTTTTAATCTCTATTTATAAAATGATTAGATGTAAATAGATTCCCAAACTTTCAATCTTTTACTTAAATGAGGATTTGCTAAAAATTTAAAAGCCAGAAATAACTTTCTATTCAACAGTTTAAATACTTCCAAATTCCTTTTAAATTTTGAAGAATCATGAAGCAATTCATTTTTTTTTTTTTTAGTAGTTAAATTAACAAAATATTAAAATAGGTGATATTTACAAATAAACCGAAATGCATTCTGATGGATTTAATTTTATAATTAAATTATTTTCTAAACTAGGATTTAAAATCAAATTCGTTTTGTACTTTATGTTATTGAATTTTCATTTTCAATAAATAATCGATTTATAGAAAATAAAAGTTATGTAGAGTTGCGAAAGAAACATACATGAAAAGTTGTCTCATAAGTTTCTTAATTAGAGATGTATAAAAATTTCTTAATTAGAGATGTATAAAAAATTTCTTAATTAAAGATGTATAAAAATTTTCTTAATTAGAGATGTATAAAAAAATTTTCTTAATTAGAGATGTATAAAAAAATTTTCTTAATTAGAGATGTATAAAAAAATTTTCTTAATTAGAGATGTATAAAAAAATTTTCTTAATTAGAGATGTATAAAAAAATTTTCTTAATTAGAGATGTATAAAAAAATTTTCTTAATTATAAAAAATTTCTTAATTATAAAAAAAAAAACTGAAAGAGGAGAAAAGAAAATGCTATTAATGATGACAGGTTGTGTTGATCACCTTATTTTTGGTTTCTGTAAAATACAATCCGATGTCTTTTTAAGATGTCATTTGCTTCTTCGGTTTGTACTTCATCATCTGCAATTATTTGCACTAAAAACGTTCACTCAGCTTTGTAGTGTGGACATTTATTCTGGGAGGCCACAGCTGAGCAGGGGGTTTCTCTTTTCTTTTCCCTTTTATATATTTCTTTTTCTCACTCTGTTTTTTCTATTTTCCCCCCTTTTTTTATTTTTTCCCTTTTTTTTTATTAAAAACATTTTTTTTCCTTTTATTTTCTCTTGTTTTTCTAGTTTTCTCTTTTTTTCTAGTTTTCCCTTTTTTCTATTTTCCCCCCTTTTTTTTCTATTTTTCCCTTTTTTTTCTATTTTTCCCTTTTTTTTCTAGTTTTCCCTTTTTTTTCTAGTTTTCCCTTTTTTTTCTAGTTTTCCCCCTTTTTTTTCTAGTTTTCCCCCTTTTTTTTCTAGTTTTCCCCCTTTTTTTTCTAGTTTCTCTTTTCTATTTTCCCCCTTTTTTTCTAGTTTTCCCCCCTTTTTTTCTAGTTTTACCCCCTTTTTTTCTAGTTTTACCCCCCCTTTTTTTTCTAGTTTCCCTACTTTTTTTTTCTAGTTTTCCCACTTTTTTTTTTTTAGTTTTCCCCCCTTTTTTTCTAGTCCCCCCTTTTTTTTCTAGTTTTCCCCCCCTTTTTTTTTCTAGTTTTCCCCCCCTTTTTTTTCTAGTTCCCCCTCCCTTTTTTCTAGTTCCCCCTCCCTTTTTTCTAGTTTTCCACCCATTTTTTTTCTAGTTTTCCACCCATTTTTTTTCTAGTTTTCCACCCATTTTTTTTCTAGTTTACTACCCATTTTTTTTCTCTAGTTTACTACCCATTTTTTTTTCTAGTTTTACACCCATTTTTTTTCTAATTTTCCCCCCTTTTTTTTCTAGTTTTCCCCCCTTTTTTTCTAGTTTTCCCCCCCTTTTTTTTCTAGTTTTCCCCCCCTTTTTTTTCTAGTTTTCCCCCCTTTTTTTCTAGTTCCCCCCCCCCCTTTTTTTTCTAGTTCCCCCCCCCCTTTTTTTTCTAGTTTCCCCCCCCCCTTTTTTTTCTAGTTTCCCCCCCCTTTTTTTTCTAGTTTCCCCCCCCTTTTTTTTCTAGTTTCCCCCCCTTTTTTTCTAGTTTTCCCCCCCTTTTTTTCTAGTTTTCCCCCCCTTTTTTTCTACTTTCCCCCCTTTTTTCTACTCCCCCCCCCCTTTTTTTCTACTTCCCCCCCCTTTTTTCTACTTTTCCCCCCTTTTTTCTACTTTTCCCCCCTTTTTTCTACTTTTCCCCCCTTTTTTCTACTTTTCCCCCCTTTTTTCTACTTTTCCCCCTTTTTTTTCTACTTCCCCCCCCTTTTTTTCTACTTTTCCCCCCCTTTTTTTTCTACCCCCCCCTTTTTTTCTACTTTTCCCCCCTTTTTTTTCTACCCCCCCCATTTTTTTTCTAGTTTTCCCTTTTAATTTCTAGTTTTCCCTTTTTTTTTCTATTTTTTTTTCTAGTTTTCCCCTTTTTTTTCTGTTTTTCCTTTTTATCTATTTTGCCTTTCTTTTTCTGTTTTCTATTTTCTACTTCTAGTTTTTCTTCACATTTTTTACCTTTTTTTCTTTTTTCTTTTTTTTCTTTTCTTTTTTTCTTTTCTTTTTTGAAGGAGAGAGGGGAACTTTTTTTTTGTGTGGGGGCGTTAGGTTGGAAACTATTGCTAATGAATGTAGTTATCTAGTGTCATACTATTGATCTTTCTCCAGCGCTACTGTTGTAGTTACTGTTTTTGAACTGATGTTGTCTGCATCTCCATCATCATGTGCTTCGGTGCACAGCAATGCAGCTGACAATAAATGCTGCTGCTGCTACTAATACTACTACTACTACTGCTGCTGCATTTGCTTATGTCTTTTTACTCAATTATTCATTGTCAGTTTTCGTTTTTAAATTTGCAAGTAAATAGAAAAATTGGACTTTTGATATAAGTTTTCTATTTGTCTGTTTTACGGCATATCAACCCCTTTTAAGATACTTTATGCTGAAGTACAGGATTCATTATATACGAGTAAATAGAACACAAGTTGCTGTGTTGTCTTAGGTATGAGTATTAGTGCATCCGGTGGTGAGGTCCTCATTTGGGAGCCTTTGAATGTCTGGCATCCGGTAGATTTCCCCATCCCCAGCAAAAACAAAAAATAAGAAGCCATTTCTCTTCAAAAACATGTTAATCCGATAAATTGTTTATGACCCCCCCCCTTCCAAACTGGAAATAAATGGGGAGGGGAAACATTCTTTACAATGATTACCACCGTTTCGTCTCTAAACTCACCAGGGTACTGGGTATGACCTTAGGGTACATTTAGTGACAAGGTCCCAATTTGGGAGCTTTATAAAACCATATGGTACATCTAGTGGCAAGGCCTCAATTTGGGAGCTTTATAAAACCTTAGGGTACATCTAGTGGCAAGGCCTCAATTTGGGAGCTTTATAAAACCTTAGGGTACATCTAGTGGCAAGGCCTCAATTTGGGAGCTTTATAAAACCTTAGGGTACATCTAGTGGCAAGGCCTCAATTTGGGAGCTTTATAAAACCTTAGGGTACATCTAGTGGCAAGGCCTCAATTTGGGAGCTTTATAAAACCTTATGGTACATCTAGTGACAAGGCCTCAATTTGGGAGCTTTGTATGACCTTAGGGTAAATCTAGTGGCAAGGCCTCAATTTGGGAGCTTTATAAAACCTTATGGTACATCTAGTGACAAGGCCTCAATTTGGGAGCTTTGTATGACCTTAGGGTAAATCTAGTGGCAAGGCCTCAATTTGGGAGCTTTATAAAACCTTATGGTACATCTAGTGGCAAGGCTTCAATTTGGGAGCTTTGTATGACTTTATGGTACATCTAGTGACAAGGCCTCAATTTGGGAGCTTTGTATGACTTTATCGTACATCTAGTGGCAAGGCCCCAATTTGGGAGCTTTGGGGAATGTATGGTTACTCCTTAGTTGCCATTACTCTCAGGTCCACTCCATAGGTTAAATAGAATTTCCTTTGAGTACAACACTAAACTGCCTCCTTGGCTTTGGCCTGTTCTGATACTACACTTCATTTATTATGTCCTCGGTCTGTGAAGTAGTAATCCTTCTAGACTGGAGCAATTTTAATTTTTGTCTCAATCAAGAGTGCCCCCTTTTGCAGAGCTGAATTTTCCTCACATTAAAAACCGACCCTGTGTCTAACTGTACCCTCGTGGGGAGGCAAGTAAATAGGGACATTAAACTGTCTCGGACACTCTTGAGCAAGGTGTTTGCCTTCACCCCAACCTACCACTTTTAAGTCCATCTTCCCCGGCTTTCGTTACCGTTTTTTTTTTTCTTTCTTCTGTCAAACGTATTTCAAACTCGCGAGAATACTAGGAGTCAGAGTAGGATTTTCAAATCTCCAGGCAGTCTGAATATTGGACGACTTTAAATAGTCAGTTGTAATTTTTGGAATCCTAAAAATTGAAGTTCGACCTTATAACTTTCAGTCTCCGCATCACTGGTTAAAAGTGGGAAAAAAATCCCCCCCAAAAAACCGAACAATTTGATGATCAAACAGTACCGTATTAATTGCATTTATCCTTTCAAGATCTTATTTAATATTAAATAATTTGATAACAAAAACAACAAAAAACCCCCCAAAAAACAAACAATTTGATGATCAAACAGTACCGTATTGTAATTGCATTTATCCTTTAAGAATCTTATTTGATATTAAATAATTTGATAACAAAAACAACAAAAAAACCCAAAAAACAAACAATTTGATGATCAAACAGTACCGTATTAATTGCATTTATCCTTTCAAGATCTTATTTAATATTAAATAATTTGATAACAAAAACAACAAAAAAACCCAAAAAACCCAAACAATTTGATGATCAAACAGTACCGTATTAATTGCATTTATCCTTTCAAGATCTTATTTGATATTAAATAATTTGATAACAAAAACAACAACCCCCCCCCCCCCCAAAAAAAAACAATTTGATAATAAACAGTACCGTATTAATTGCATTCATCCTTTCAAGATCTTATTTGATATTAAGTAATTTGATAACAAAAACAACAAAAAACCCCAAAAACAAACAATTTGATGATCAAACAGTACCGTATTAATTGCATTTATCCTTTCAAGATTTTATTTAATATTAAATAATTTGATAACAAAAACAACAAAAAAACCCAAAAAACCCAAACAATTTGATGATCAAACAGTACCGTATTAATTGCATTCATCCTTTCAAGATTTTATTTGATATTAAGTAATTTGATAACAAAAACAACAAAAAACCCCAAAAACAAACAATTTGATGATCAAACAGTACCGTATTAATTGCATTTATCCTTTCAAGATTTTATTTAATATTAAATAATTTGATAACAAAAACAACAAAAAACCCCAAAAAACCCAAACAATTTGATGATCAAACAGTACCGTATTAATTGCATTTATCCTTTCAAGATCTTATTTGATATTAAGTAATTTGATAACAAAAACAACAAAAAAACCCAAAAAACCCAAACAATTTGATGATCAAACAGTACCGTATTAATTGCATTTATCCTTTCAAGATTTTATTTGATATTAAGTAATTTGATAACAAAAACAACAAAAAACCCCAAAAACAAACAATTTGATGATCAAACAGTACCGTATTAATTGCATTTATCCTTTCAAGATTTTATTTAATATTAAATAATTTGATAACAAAAACAACAAAAAACCCCAAAAAACCCAAACAATTTGATGATCAAACAGTACCGTATTAATTGCATTTATCCTTTCAAGATCTTATTTGATATTAAGTAATTTGATAACAAAAACAACAAAAAACCCCAAAAACAAACAATTTGATGATCAAACAGTACCGTATTAATTGCATTTATCCTTTCAAGATCTTATTTAATATTAAATAATTTGATAACAAAAACAACAAAAAACCCCAAAAAACCCAAACAATTTGATGATCAAACAGTACCGTATTAATTGCATTTATCCTTTCAAGATCTTATTTAATATTAAATAATTTGATAACAAAAATAACAAAAAACCCAAAAAAACAAACAATTTGATGATCAAACAGTAACGTATTAATTGCATTTATCCTTTCAAGGTCTTATTCGATATTAAATAATTTGATAACAAAAACAACAACCCCCCCCCCCCCAAAAAAAAACAAACAATTTGATGATCAAACAGTACCGTATTAATTGCATTTATCCTTTCAAGATCTTATTTAATATTAAATAATTTGATAACAAAAATAACAAAAAACCCAAAAAACAAACAATTTGATCAAACAGTACCGTATTAATTGCATTTATCCTTTCAAGATCTTATTTGATATTAAATAATTTGATAACAAAAACAACAAAAAAACCCAAAAAACCCAAACAATTTGATGATCAAACAGTACCGTATTAATTGCATTTATCCTTTCAAGATCTTATTTAATATTAAATAATTTGATAACAAAAACAACAAAAAAACCCAAAAAACAAACAATTTGATGATCAAACAGTACCGTATTAATTGCATTTATCCTTTCAAGATCTTATTTAATAAATAATTTAATAAAAACAACAAAAAAAAACAGTAGGTATAGTTAAAAAGAAGAAAAAAACGAAACTAAAATGGAGTAAAAAAAAACTCCTGGACAACGCCGGGTTGGGACATCTAATAAATAATGAAATTATTCGATTACTCCGATGGTGAATGCTGTCAGCTTTGAAATCATTTTCAATCTTCTCATAATATTCTTCATTATTGAATCTTATCCTGTAGTTACTTTGGGCATTGAGAAGTGGTGACTCATTAGTAATATATATATATATATATATATATATGTGTATATATATATATATATATATATATATATTGCTTGAGGCACTTGCGATGTCTGTAGGTAATAAATAATTAATATTTATTTTATAAATATTATTATAAGCCCCCTTCACTAAAGGCTGGGCACTCTGAGTGAGTTTAATAACAAGCACTACTAATAAGCTTCATGCGAGATCCAAGACAGTTTGTTGTTGTAAGATCACTTTCAACTACTCGTGTAAAATACCCGCCGACTCGCTATTTACAAAGTTAAATTCATCCTTAATTATTAGCTAATTCGCTATGGCCGACGGGTTAACGCTCTTGGCTACGAATCAGTGGCGATTTGTGTTCGGAGTTTGAACCCGCCGACCGTTGAGAATTAACTTCCTGCACTGAAGATTGCGTTAGCATGAAAAATCAATGTCTGTAGGTAATAAATAATTAATATTTATTTTATAAATATTATTATTATATATATATATATATATATATATGTATATTGATTGATCAAGTTCAAATATGTTAATAAGATGAACATAAACTCAATTTTTTCAAGAGTGCTCAATACCAAGTAGAGCATTTATAAAATTACATGAACAATATTAAAAAAACAACGAACGCTGCAATCGCCAATAAAAATAATTGCATAAAAATACATTATAATATTTAGGTGATAAAAATCGTACATATTTCTAGACAGGACGTCTTGGTGCGATGGTAAAACGCTGGACTATAGACATCAATATCGAAAGTTCGATCTTTGTCTAAGTTAACCATGCTGATGATGGCTGTGAGCCAGAAACACATGTCCATGGATTACTTTTATGTACGTATAAAATAAATAAATATATATATGAGATATATATGTATAATATTAGGTATGTGTATATATTTGTATGTATGAGATTCACTCCTAAATTAATTAACCGATCATTATGAATTTGGAACACAGCTGCTAAGTGTAAGGAGTCCAAATGAGGGCTATATTTAGTTTTATGCAAAGAGGATGAAAATTCTGATACTTCTGATTTTGTGAAATTTTAACAATAGTTAATAAATATTACCTGAATTTCAGCTTCTTCGGAGTATTTTAAAGGGTTTTTAGGCGGCATAATATGCATGCAACTTTTCCTTTGAAAATTCAAATATTTCAGATGAGACAATTAAGTAGTAAAATTCCCTGAATTTCAATATCTTAAAACCCCTTAAGCTTAAGCCCTGAATTTCAATTTCTTATTACATTTTTAGACATTTTCTAGAATCCAAATCATGTAATGGATTTTGATCAAAATTAGAGTAAGGATTCTAGTCATGAGGTGTAGTAGCATTATATCTTGATTTTGATCTTCATAAGGGGACATAAAAGTGGTGCAAAACTGTTCTCTTTGGTGAATTAGTTTTACCCATCCTAAGACGTGTATTCTTCTAGTATATATATTTGTAAGCTGAAAGTGTTTCGAATGTGTTAACTTGTATAGAAGTTACAGGAGACTCAGTAATGCCGGTAAAAATGTAATATTTCCGTCTGCCAACCTAATTACTAACCATGTCAGCCATTACTATTAATTCACCACACATGCGTGTTTGTCTTCTTCTGGTCAAATTTACTTATTCATGGCACATTTGCCATAAAATTTAAAGGTGATCCTTTTCCAATAGAGTTTGATTATTTTAATGTGTGTGAGGTTTTCTCTATCTTTTCTAATTATACAAAAAATAACTGACATCCAATAGCTATTAATCTCGCTAGAAGTATGTTTTTGAAAATATATAACTTACATTACAGAAATTTGATAAAAATCGATTGTAATTTTAAAAGCTAATAGTTTTTATTTGAATTAACTCCCTTGAAAATTAATGAACATAATATTTTAAAGGTTTTGGTATTATGTCTTGGGATAGATAATTCGGATTATTCGGACTATTGTTCTTATCTTGGATGTTATTCTCACAACGATGTAATCTCGTTGAACTCGGGAATCTGTATGGAATTTCAAATGGAACATTCTGTACAGATTCCCGAATTTGACAAGACTCCCATGAAGAAGGGCAGAGGTTAGATCAGCTGTAACATTGTGAGAATAACATCCAAGATGAGAACAGTAGTCTAAATAGTACAAAGTTTTCTAAAATTATTATTTTTTTTTTAAATAGATCACTTTAATTACTGTTAATATCGACAAAACTATTGCATATATATTGGGGAAATAGAACAATGAAATTACAAATGAATAACACGAAAGATTAATTTATTATAAACTGTTTAAAAAAATAGTTATGTAAATTAAGCATGCAAATAGCTGTGTTTGGGTCTTTGTTCTCTACTATATATACAGTATTTCTAAAAGACTATGTTGTTGTATGTTGTATTGTAAATAATAGTAAACGGTTTTGATGTACTATAAGTGTTGTAAATAAAAAACCTTTAACATTTATTCATTTAGCTATGTTAAAAAGGGGAGATAGGAACATTTTGAACAAATCCAAATCCAAGAAAAACGAAAATAATGAAATTCAAAAGCAAAATTCTTGAATTTGGATTATTCAAACTACTATTCTCGTCTCAGATGTTATTTTCACAACATTTCGGCTGATGTAACCTCCGAATGGACACATCTTAAGAATGGATCCGTTCTTGTTATTTTATGCTTAAATTTCTTCTACAATTCCATTTATGGCAGAACAGACCCTACATTTTGATTTGCTAACCAATTTTATGAATAGAAATTGTTCTATAGTGTTTCTTTATTCTTTATAATTTCCTCAAGACTGTTGGTACCATGTAGCTTTGTCTTAGAGATGGCAGAATCAAGGAATGACTTCGTAATGCACTCTAACACTGCTGGAGAGAAGAATGAGAGGTGATATGATTGAGACTTTACAGATAATTAATGGCATTTCTAACTATGGTGGGCATTTTTTTAGTATTTCTCCTAGATCTCGAAGGTTATTGTCAAGGCAGTTTTCAAAAACTAGATCTGTTAACCAGTTAAGTTTTTTTTGCTCAGAGAGTAATATGTTTTTGGAATAAGTTGCCAGATCGGATTAAGAACAGCAATAGTGTGGATCAGTTTAAGATGAGGTTGGATGAATTCAGAGAAAGTGGTACGAGGGAGAAATTGAGGGGGCACTTTTGGGAGTTGTCAAATGAAATATTTGATAGAATTTGATCTGGATATCGATACTGTACATTTTTTTTTTTTTTTTTTTTTTTTTTTTAACAGTTCAATTGCAAAGATAGTTAAAGAGGAGATGCCCAAGGAGGCATCACAAACAAATAATAACAGAGTTTTAGAACAGAACTTTAAGGCTTGAATTAGCTTGTTCACCTGTTTATATTCATTTCACGAGAATTAAAATCCAATTTTTAGAAATATCTAGTGTGAATTTTATTTGTCAAGAAATGCTAAATTAATATCCCAGTCTTAAAATCATTTTTTAAAATTTTTTTTTTTATCCGGGATCGGAGACTGGTAAAGGATTTTAAAAAAACAAACTTTTCTAGTAGAAAAAAATCATAGTAATCAAATTAATTTTTCACTTTTGACTTTTAAAGGTTATTCTGAAGGTCAATGTCTAGATGAACTAGATTTTAATGCACTTCTATCACCCCCAACAAGCATTCATTAAAATCGGACTCTTAGTTACAAATGGCTTAAAGAATCCATAGCTTTCTTCCTCATCTCCCCTTAAACTTAATACTACTAAAGCAGCAGTGACAATAGGTGTATAAGCGTAGAATATAAAATATAGGTTTAAATGAGTGATACAAAAACGAGTGTCCATTATTGCGTTATATATGAATACAAAATAAAAAAAGAAACTGTCAATAAGAATCCAGCAGCAAAAGGAACTAAAAGGAAAACAGTGTAAAACGGGACGGGATAGAAGGTTGAGAATACTTGTTGAACGATCCTCTTAAGTAATCAAATTTTGTCGATTCTATTCATCATTTTCATTCCATTCATTCGTATAAGTGTTGTTTATCATCCAACAATCTCATTAACCCTTATCCTTGAGTGGCTTTTGACCTTGGTAAGTGGTGACTTATTAGTATGTGTGTGTGTGTATATATATATATATATATATATATATAAAATTTATCCATCTATGTAATTCCTCTAAGATTTTAATCTTTGAAAAGCCTTGGCTTAAGGAAAGAAAAATAGACTTGTTTTTACCGAGTACACCTTGCATTGAACAATCGAATTTAAAATAGATTTGTCATTCGTACATATTTATCTCTTTCATTTATTTTTACATATATATATATATATATATATATATATATATATATATAAGTGCAGATTAGTAGTCCGAGGCTGTAGCAATGCGATGTAGTTGCCGGAAGATGGAAAAAGTGAACAGAAATAAACGATGAGAGAAAACGAAACTCAAAACGATTTATTAATAATTCACGAAAAACTGATTAAATACCAGAATAGTAAATACTGTCTGGTAAATAAAAAGTTCGGCAAAAGGTAATCTTAAATTTTCGAAAGAAAAACTTTCATTATCAAAAGACAACAATAGAAGACCGAGAGGGTCGGAAAAAAAAAAATATATATATATATATATATATATATATATATATATACCATTCTTTTACTGCTGGGTTCATATTTTTAGACTGGGCTAGTATTCAAAAGAACACAATATTATAGGTTATTGAACCTTTTTGTGGCTAAACAAATTCTTGATTTTTATGAATAAATGCTTATTCATATCTGTTTTGCAACAATTTTATCAAAAAAATCCTATGTAATATTAGAATTCCGTTGATGATGCAATTTATTTTTAGAAATAGCCGAACATTTTTTGTTTGTTAATCTCAATTGCAAAAAGCTAAAACTGGGTCCGAAAATGTTGCTAATTCGTAAATAGGATAATCTGCCTTTGTGTTAATCTTTTATTAAATGATTTATGCACTAATTACATTGTGTAATGGAATTCATTTATCATCCGCCTTTATTAAGAACAAACGGGTCAAGTTAGATCGGCCAATTACTTTTTCACATCCGATACTGACTGATCGTTATACGATACACTGTCAACTCTTTGCTCTATCGTTGTCCTCAATATCTCGGAGGTGCTGCTCAGCTTTCGCATCGAAGAGACATTGCTAGTCTTTCTCTACTCTATCGTCATTTCTATGGATCCTCAATCTCTTCTACCAACACTGCAAGGAATTTTTCGTTCATCCTCTGTGTACCTAAGACCAAACAGAATTTCCATGAACAGACTTTCTTTCTAAGAATTTCCCATCTGGGGAACACATTGCCATGTGACTACTTCCTTGCAAACTACAACATGGTTGTCTTCAAGTCCAATGCCAACAAATACTTGTCGAACCGTCCTCTTAAGTAATCAGATTTTGCCGATTCCATTCATCATTTTCAATCCTCATTTTTTTCTTTCTAATGGAAATCGCTCCAGACAAGGCATGAAGCCACTTGATGTAAGGAGCTAAAGAAGAAAAAATACTACTTCAAGGTCAAAAACTAACCAGATGGATAGATTCTGACATAGCAAACAGCAATTATCTCCCCTTTGTCAGAAACGTCGCTCATGTAATGTGAGGACTAAAGGACAAAATAAGTGTTGTTCATCACCTAATTGGCAATCTCGTTAACCCTTATCCTCTAGTGTATTTTGGCCTTGGTAAGTGGTGCCTTATTAGTATATACAAAATATATTAGCATGTCCATCTTTAGAAGGTCTGTGTCGGTGCAGACAGGTTCAAAAAGTAACATGCTTCTGCAACAAGTGCACGTACTTTACTTTTTAACACTGAAATAAAAAACATTCGATCTTCTCAGTTAGGGTTGAGGACATGCATTGCATGGAGAGAAATGATATGAGAATGATACGATGGCTGTGTAATATGAGGCTTAGATCTGATGACCTCAAAGGGAGATTAAATCCGACAGTATAAGGAGATGTGTGCAGAATAGGAGACTTCGATGGTATGGCTAGATGAAAGAATTGATGAGAGTTCTTAGGTTAGATGTAGAACAGTTGAGGTGGCAGGGTCAGTCTACAGGGGAAGGCCAAGAAAATGTGGGTAAAATGGATGCGCACATATCTTAGGCAATGGCTGAATCCTTAGAAAGTTAAAGGAGACTGGTAAAGAGTGTGAAAATGAAGATACTGTGTATGTCCGCATTTGTGAAAATGTGTAGCCAGTTGAATGAAAAGTTTTCAAGCCGAAACAAAAAGATGATGCAATACCTAATCCGACAACTTCCATTGGGATCAGCTTTTACTCAAATCAAATATTCCCAGCTCTGCCAAGACTATAGGGCACTTTTGGTTTGAACACAGCTTAAAGAAGACTATAATTCACTATTGGTCTGCACCGTGACAAGATCATCATCCCTGACTTCCAGACCCACTTTCTGCAGCATTTAATTTATAACCGATTGATTCAGTTTATAACCGATTGATTCGGTTTATAACCGATTGATTCGGTTTATAACTGTTCAGGTGTTTATTTAGATTGTAATTGTCTGGTGTTAAAATAAAGATTAACGCAAAAAATGTTTTCATATATCTTAGAAGTAAAGAATCTTACAATTTTATTTAATGCAAAAAAATGTTTTCATATATCGTAGAAGTAAAGAATCGTAGAATTTTGTTTAATGCAAAAAAATGTTTTCATATATCGTAGAAGTAAAGAATCTTACAATTTTATGTAATGCAAAAAAATGTTTTCATATATCGTAGAAGTAAAGCATCTTACAATTTTATTTAATGCAAAAAAATGTTTTCATATATCGTAGAAGTAAAGAATCTTAGAATTTTATTTAATGCAAAAAAATGTTTTCATATATCGTAGAAGTAAAGAATCTTACAATTTTATTTAATGCAAAAAAATGTTTTCATATATCGTAGAAGTAAAGAATCTTGCAATTTTATTTAATGCAGAAAAATGTTTTCATATACGGTAGAAGTAAAGAATCTTACAATTTTGTTTAATGCAAAAAAAATTTTTCATATATCGTAGAAGTAAAGAATCTTAGAATTTTATTTAATGCAAAAAAATGTTTTCCTATATCGTAGAAGTAAAGAATCTTAGAATTTTGTTTAATGCAAAAAATGTTTTCATATATCGTAGAAGTAAAGAATCTTAGAATTTTATTTAACGCCAAAAAATGTTTTCATATATCGTAGAAGTAAAGAATCTTACAATTTTGTTTAATGCAAAAAAATGTTTTCATATATCGTAGAAGTAAAGAATCTTAGAATTTTATTTAACGCAAAAAAATGTTTTCATATATCGTAGAAGTAAAGAATCTTACAATTTTATTTAACGCCAAAAAATGTTTTCATATATCGTAGAAGTAAAGAATCTTAGAATTTTATTTAACGCAAAAAAATGTTTTCATATATCGTAGAAGTAAAGAATTTTATTTAATGCAAAAAAATGTTTTCATTTATCGTAGAAGTAAAGAATCTTAGAATTTTATTTAACGCAAAAAAATGTTTTCATATATCGTAGAAGTAAAGAATCTTAGAATTTTATTTAATGCACAATAATGTTTTCATATATCGTAGAAGTAAAGAATCTTACAATTTTATTTAGAAAAACACTAAAAGAATAGCCGTCCCAGGGTGGGTAAAATAAATTCCTCAAACAGAACAGATTTGCATCACTTTTCTGTCCCCTTAGGAAAATTAAAATCAACATATACTCCTACTAAATCTTATGTCTAGAATCCTTATTCCAATTTTGATCAAAATCCATTACATGATTTTGATTCTAGAAAATGTCGACAATTTTAAGTTATTCTTAAAATGAAATTGAAATTCAGAAAATCTTGCTTAATTCGTATCCAATGATTTTGGATGAAATTTAATGCAAATCTGAAATATTTGAATATTCAAATGGTAGATTGTGCGCATATTATGCCCCCCTTTAAAATACTCCAGAAACTGAAATTTGGAGAATATTTATTAATTGATATCTAATACCTATTGTCAGAATTTCACAAAAATTGGAGGTATCTGAATTTTCACAAAGGGCTTCCACCCTTTTTGCATAAAACTAAATATAGCCCACATTACGACATCTTAGCAGCTGTGTTCCAAAATTGATAATGATCAGTTTATTAGTTTAGGAGTGAATCCTGTACGTACAAATATATAAACATATACACATACCTAACTTTATATAGTTTAGGAGTGAATCCTGTACGTACAAATATATAAACATACACACATACCTAACTTTATATAGAGATAATTATAGATTTTAATTACTTATCTCATTACTTATTTTATTTACCTCTCCAGGAGGTTAGACACAAGGTCAGGGGTTAAGTTGAAAAGTAAGTGCACTAGGATTAGCACATTCTGGCCTACAAAAAATGCCTGAGCAGCCCCGTCAGCATTCCTTGGTAGGCGTGCCTCAGGCGATTAGCGATAAACTATTAAAGCAGTTAGCTCCCAAAATGGCTGCTAAATTTTATCGACTCGTGTTGTCTGATTTTCAAAGCAGTGACAGAGCAAATGAATCCACCATGTTAGTTTGTTGTGTGACTTATCTGGATTTCTTTTTGTCATTTTTATTTGCAAATATTAATTAAAAAATCAAATCAAACAGGAGGGGGTGCATTGCCAACCAGGCTTAGACTTAGTGGTAGGGTAAGAAACAAATTAATACGGTGGATAAATTTTTTTTCTTTGTAACTGCTTGGAAAATCAGACATAACTATTTGATAAAATTTGTCACCCATTTTGAGAGCCAACCGCTTAAATATAACCTTGCACCTGTTAGGGAAGGTTTGAAACGTACAAGGTTTAATTTCCACTGAAACATGAAATTTAAGACGGTCACTTCTTAAAACTGATTTTTCAGTTTTTGTAAGTGGGAGATTATCTATTGCTATACTGTCAAGTCTGCAACTGGTATTGTTCGATGTTCCGGATTTGAGTCCTTTTTTCTTTTTAAAATGAAACTGTATCTCGTAAATCCGTTTATAAACCTCTTATATTTTTTATCCATGACCTTCACGTATGAAAGAGTGTTTTCATTCATGTAAGTGTTCCAATCTTATGAAATCTCTCTAAATGCAATGTTTTCGACCTATTTCGAACTTTCTACCTCGATTCAAAATGGAGAATTATTTCACTCAGAATGAAGAATTATTTCATACATATCTGGGAACAGGTTCTATTGTTATATATTGAGATGGCCGAGGAGGAGGTTAGGTTATGGAGACAAAATGTAAATTGTCATGGGTTTACGAGTTCAGGGTTGACTCATGGGAACAGAGGAGACAAAACAGAAGTATAAATAAACATGTTGGGAGCTTGAGAGAATTTGTTTAGAAGCAAGATGACCACACGTGTTAAAATGTAACTCCTTAAAAATAATCAGTAGTAGACAGTCTAACTCTCTGCCCTAATAATGTACCTAAAAACATATTTTGGGTACATATCTCTTTGTATTAATTAATCTGGTAATCTGTATATTAATACTTTCGTCTTTGTATATATGTAAAAAAAAAAAATTGTCATTTTTGGCATCCAGTATCAGCCATCCGCCCGCATGTGAACACCTGTAAACAGACATGCAGACAGAAAGATGAAGACGAGGAGGCAGAGAGGAGTTAAACAGATGTCGAGAGGAATGTATGCGGATGGAGAGATAAGAGAATAATTCACACCTGTTAATATATACACGAGTGGTAAATTATTATTTAATTCAAAATAATAAAAACATAAGTAAATTAAATATAAACCTATATTCTTAAATTAACCTTGGAATTTCTACGGGCCCTGCTAGTTCGAATAAGGAAAACAGGTAATTTGATGCTTTCTCTAAATTAGGTGTTTGCGATACCGTGTCGTCTTCTGATGATGCTTTCAGAATGTTTGCACAAGATGAGATTACCATTTGAAAGCGGCAACATACAGATATACAAGTGGAACGGGTACTTTTGATGTGGCACATAAAACAAGAACTAAATATACGAGGTGTGCGCACAATTCTTTCTAATGATGATAAATGCCAGTGGTTGTGGCGCTGCTGTAATCAGAATTACCAAAGTACTGAGAAAAAAATGTCGGAGTTATTTTTATGCCAGGCTTGAATATTTTGTGAGGATGACAATATTGTATTTAACGAGATCTAGCCAAGGCCATTTTGATCTTTCTTTGATGCTTTCTCTATGGAAGCCATGTACGGCTTGACCTTTTCACGTTGTACTTATGTAAAATCTTGGACAGGGAAGCTCAAGTGAGTAATGTAGATGTGAATGTCCTTCATCTTATAAAGGTTATTGAGAGATCACTATTGAAATGAGTTACTTTATTCAGGTATTATTTACAGGTAAGACGATAGGTATATATATATATATATATATATATTAAATCTCCGAAACAGTTACATGGTAAACAGCTGAAGATCCCCGTGTTAATATTAGATGCTTACGTTAAGGTCTCCTGCTTTTGTTTCACTGTTAGATACTTAATCCCCCTTTTTATTTTATTTACTTACTATTATATATTATTTATTTATGAATTTTCCAACAAATGTTAAGTCTACACTATTTTGGATTTAGTTAGTTTCTCTGGGAATTTAAACTGCATTTTCCTTTTTTTTTGTTTTTTTTTGTTTTTTTTGTCTTTTTGTTTAATAACTCAAAGCTTCTTTAGACTATATATATATATATATATATATAAATTTGTTATTCCACGTATGCTTCTAGAGAAGTGTTTTAAGGATGATTAGTGATTTATGAAGCATAAAAACGATGTTGTTTTTGTAAATATTATATCCTATTCTTATATTTCGAGCTGTCCTCCGCTCATTCTCAAAGAATGATACGAAATGAAGAAAAATGAAAATGTTGAGAAAACTGGAATTTTCAAAAGCGTGTAGCGTTCATTCCTTTTTTCAAACGTTCAAGTCAGTTCACGTGAAATGTCTCTGCCGATAGGATGAGAGATCCATTGTCTTTTTAAAAGAAAGGAACGGGTGTGCGTCCGTACCGTTATGCATTACCATTAAGGGCAACTGATTTTCAAATATATATATATATAAGTTAGGTAAGCGTATATGTTTATATATTTGTACATACAGGATTCACTCCTAAACTAATAAACTGATCATTATCAATTTTGGAACACAGCTGCTAAGGTGTCGTAATGTGGGGACCAAATGTGGACTATATTTAGTTTAATTTAGTTTCATACAAAGAGGGTGGAAGTCCTTCGTGAAAATTCAGATACCCCCGGTTTTTATGAAATGTTAACAGGGTATTAGATATCAATTAATAAATATTCCCCAAGTTTCGGATTCTTTGGTGTATTTTAAAGGGGTTTTAGGGGCATATTGGCACAACCTCCCATTTGAAACTTCAAATATTTCAGATTTGCATTAAATTTTATCTATAGTCATTAGAGATAAATTAAGCAAGATTCCCTGAATTTCAATTTCTTCTTAAGATCCTTTAAGCTTATGCCTTAAATTTTAGACATTTTCTAGAATCAAAATCATGTAATAAGATTTTGATCAAAATTAGAATAAGGATTCTAGACATAAGGTTTAATAGCATTATTTATTTTTATAACGGGATACAAAAGTGGTAAAATGACTGTCTTAAAAATGAGGCAGAAACAGAAAACCAGCCTGCCACAGAAATAGCCAGGAAGAGCCATTAGAAATACACGAAGACCTGGAAGAATGGGCCAACCAACAACGTGCTAAATATTTTCTAGATGAACTATCCCAGGAATATATAGATAAGGAAGGCTCTGTAGACTGGCTGAAAAGAGGATCTCCCCACATAAAACCGATCTTGTGTCTAACTTTGTCCTCGTGTGGAGGCAAAGTAAATAGGGACTCCACTTTACTTCCACCGTTTCCCACCAAATCAACGCTGCTGCGTATATTCTTGGACCGAGATTGAACGATCTGGAATCCGTGTAGAAAACGTTCAGCTAATTTGGAATCATCTTTGACTTTTTTGGTCATTCCTTGAATAATCTCAACTAGCTTGTCCAGGTATTTATAACGAAAGCTAACGGAACGAAAAAGGGGTCAAAAAAACAAATAGTCAAAAAATAAATTGTACGAAAGGCGAGATGAGGTACTCTTCTATTAACCTGGATAAGTTTATTTGTGTTTTGACTTATTTTAAAGTTTTTTTTGTTAAAAAAACCCTGGTGTTCACCTGTTCGATTTGAACAAAAAAAATGGCTGTTCATGAGCCCAGCATGAGAATCCTTGATAATTGGTGAAAAATTAAAAAATAAACAAAATAGTGTTAGAAACACATCCAATAAATGTCACTAATCGTGGGAAAATGTAATGTTCTACCAGTATTTTGCTTAATTTTTGTTTTTTGAGCGATTATCGAAACTCTAATTTCAGCCATTTTTTTTTCTTCTCGTTCTAACTGAACAGGTGGACACCATGTTTGTTTTGAACAAAAAAAAACTCTTTAAAATAAGTTAAAACACAAATTAATCCAGGTTAGCAGAAGAGTAACTTATCTTGCCTTTGGTAACATTTATTTGTTGCCTATTTGTCTTTTTTTTTTTTTTTTACCCTTTTTTCATTCTGTGAGCTGTCGTTATAAATGCCTGCTATTCCTTCTTAGTCGTCTCATTTACCTGTCATGCCTGATTGAGTGACAGATTGCCACTTAGATTAAACCCAATCATCAATTGGCATTTCTTGCAAGCTTATCCTATTTGATAGCCTGATATTTAGTCACATTTGTTTGGATTAGGCTACAATGCAAAGCTAATCCAGTAGTTTTCTGTGTTTTGTTGTTATAGCGATAAATCCCTTCGTTGCAAACAGTGATTTTATGATGAACAAAACTATTTCGCTATCTCTATAACATTTCATTGTCACTGTGTTAAGACCATCTGTTATATAAAGGAAAGTTGTAATTCGGTCTGTGTGTCTGCCAAAAAGTCAGAAACTACACAAGATACAAACCTTGCATCATCAGTTATGGTAACATAAATTCTGTAATATTTATTCCTTTGCGGTCACTAGGGACCAAATTAATGCATGATTTTTTTTTGTTTTTTTTATTTACTAATGAGTCAACACTTATCAAGGTTGAAAGAGACTCGAGTATGCAGGTTAATTAGATGGATAGATTGTCAGTTGAATGCTGAAGAATATTATGAGAGGATTGAAAATGATGAATAGAATAAATAAAATTTAATTATGACGACACTTTATGGCAATTATTTTTCGGAATTTTTGAGTGAAGGATTGATAATTTGGATTATTTGGATTATTCGGACTACTGTTCTCATCTTGAATGTTATTCTCATAACGTTTCGGCCGTCTTCAGGTGTATATTGTCAAACTCTGGAATCTGTTCAAGATTCCATATAGATTCCCGAGTTCGACGAGATGCACGTGAAGAAGGTCGGTGGTTATGTCGGCCGAAACGTGAGAATAACATCCAAGATGAGAAGAGTAGTCCGAATAATCCAAACAATACTTTGACAAGTTGAAGCCTTGGGACGTTAAGTGTGCCATAGGGGACTAACATTAGATTATACTAATAATAGTAATATTAATAATAATATTAATATTAACTAGCGGGACCCGTGTAAATTACACAAAATGATGTTTTCAATACCAATTATCTTGTTCCTAACCTATACATGTTTGAATAAAATATAAGATTTGACTTGTATATTTATTCAAAAAAAAAAATGAGCAATACATGAGACAATTTACAAAACTTTTTTATATACAATATTTCTAGTGAACTTTCACTAGTTCCTGTTCTCTGACCATGAGTAGAATTATTCTGAGGACAAATTTTCACTCTTACACTGTTCATAGACCTTGCTCTTGAGAAGGCTACATAAAGTTGTCCATGAGTAAAGCAAGGTTGTGGTAGGTAGATCCCAACCTTATCGAAAGTCTGTCCTTGAGCTTTATTAAAGGTCATTCATGAGTAGCATACATAGATTCGGAAGGTCGTTGCTTTTGATGTAAGCGTAACACACAAAATAACACATTCTATCGTATTAATATGTGCCTATCGGGTCGCCCCCTTCCTACTTCCCCCTCCTTCGATGTAGAAAAAAAAATCTTAGAGGTTGGTTGGGATTGAACTATAAACCAGTCGGGCCGACGTCAAAATCCTACGTCGCTAACCGTTGCGCCAAAGGGAAATACTTGAAAATATTACGAAAATTAGGTGACTTGAATGCTTTTCCAAATCTAGGTGTGGCACACATGCGCAAATCTTTTGATGTAAGCGTGACACATGAACACACACGCTATCGTATTAATATATAGATAATAATAAAACTACTAATAACAATAATAAACCTACTAATAATACTAATAAAAATAATACTAATACTACTAATAAATGCTTAGAGCTACTGAAAATATGGAAGATGATTAAACTAAATTTAGTATTGGAATGCCGCCAGTCTCCTAGGGTATCCAAATTAATGTATTGCTGCTGCTACAACTAATTATTTTTATTATTGTAATAAAAACTTCTCGACTATTGTATAGAACTGAACCAAATTTAGCTAAAAAACAAAACAAAAAAGTCCTTGAGATTCCGGATGGAATTACAATTTCGAAAACCAATTATGCTACATAAATAAAACCTCAGCAGCTTTTTTGGCAATTTTGTTTAAGAATCAAACAATTTTGTGAGAATGATTGTAATTCTCACTTTTTGAACAGATTTGTATCCATGATTACTTATTTCTAAGGAAGCGGATGATTCTGGTGACTAAAGAAATGTTATATATTTGACTTAATGTCTCAGTAAACTATTTTGTTGTTTTGCCCATACAATAACATGGAGTCTTTTGCCATTATTATGAGAAGAAAAACTGAAAATAAATCTTGGTTGATACATTTTCTTGGCATTTAACATAAAAAAAAAAAATATATTTCTGATGATGGAGGTTTCCTCCAAAATTAATTGGAAAAAAAGAAATAAATTTGTCACGCATTGTAAAAAGGGCTTCTATCGTCATTTTATTACTTTTCATTCAATGCTTATAAAAAAAAAAAAAAAAAGAACGAACAATATCTAAAAGAATTAACCTCCCGGCATGCTCTGTCATTTCCGTTCTTCTCAAAACCGCCTATTACAACTTAGCGGATAACGTCACACCAACCCAGGACGTCTTACCTATAAACAAAAGTAAAAGTTTGTTTATTTTATAAAAAAAAAAAAAATATATATCTCTGATGATGAGGTTTCCTCCGAAATTAATTGGAAAAAAGGAAAAAAGAAATAAATTTGTCACGCATTGTAAAAAGGGCTTCTATCGTCATTTTATATATATATATATATATATATATATATATTGATTGATTAGATAGATAGATTGATTAGATAGATTATATATATTTTATACGTGAATAAAAGTAATCCATGGACACATATTTCTGGCTCATAGCTAACTTAGACAAGGATCGAACCTTCAATATTGATGTCTATAGTCCAACGTTTTACCATCGAACCAAGACTGTCTAGAAATATGTACGATTTTTATCACCTAAATATTTAATGTATTTTTTGTGTAATTGTTTTTATTGGTGATCGCAGCGTTTGTTGTTTTTTTGTTTACTGCTACTTCGATTGTTTCACTTCCTTAGTGATTAAGAATATATGTATATAAAGTTGTAGTTTTTGTCTTTTTGTTCACAAAATCCGCTATGGGGTTTGGAGATAGAACCCCCCCCCCCCAAACCATATATATTCTGAAAATACATCACTCAGGGTATAAAAGTATATTTCATTTTGATCAAAGAAGAGTACAACACTATCATGAAGTTTGTGCTTGACATTCATAAAAAAAGAATTCAGACGTTTTACTTTATTTTATTTATAGCTTAAGAATTATAGAAATTAAAAAAAAATATGTTTCTGAATTTTTGAGATGAGGATCGATAATTTGTATAATCTCGATTATTCGAACTATTGTTCTTATTTTGAGTGTTATCATCACAACGTTTCGGCAGCTGTAACCTTCGGCCTTCTTCAGGTGTATCTTTTTTGAACTTGGGAATTTTTCTGTCACACTCGGGAATCTGGACAGAATTTCGAACGGAACTCTTTATTTGATCCATGGGGGTAACATGATCTCGTTCCATCAGCCATGAATACGAGAAGTCTTCAGTAATTCGCAATTCTTCGTATCGCCTGCATGAAGGATTGAACCTTCAACTTTCAGATGACTATCACATAGAACTGAATTTTACTTAGTACTCGAGTTTACTTTCGGCAGCCTCATAACTCTCGTTTCCCTTATTTTGTCCTTTAGTCCTCACATTCCATGAGTGATGTTTTTGACAAAGGGGGGAGAATTGCTGTTTTCTGGGTCAGAATCTACCTATAACACTTATCGTTGGCTAGATTTTGTCCTTGAAGTAGTATTTTTTAATTTTTTTTTTTTTTTTTTTAGCTCAAGTGGCTTCATCACTCGTCTGGAGCGATTTCCATAAAAAACAAAAACAAAAATAAACTATATCCACTGCGCTACGGCAACTCATTGATTTTCGGGAAATGTTGAGTGTCCTTCGAGAAGGGGTTAAAGATTATGAATTTACAAAGGATTATTTCAATAAACCTTACTTTACTTCCACTCCTGATCAATGCTAAATGCATCCTATGAGTCTGCCTCAAAAAATTGAATATTCTGAAATGTAAGCCCCAAAAGAATGAAACAAGTAATATAATGTAATTGGCTGGAACATAAGATTTCTCATTCTATCCTGGGCAACACCAGGTTTTCGCTTATAGTAAATATATAAAACAAGAATGTATATTTTAGAGCTGTGTTCAGTCAATCTGCCTGTTTAGTTTGAAATAACATTTTTATTGCTAAAGAGTGACAGACCGACGAACAGAATGACAAAATTCTTTCGTATGGACTGAGCGTCTTTCCGAGACGTGCGGAAGTATCGTATGGACTGAGCGTCTTTCCGAGACGTGCGGAAGCATCGTATGGACTGAGCGTCTTTCCGAGACGTGCGGAAGCATCGTATGGACTGAGCGTCTTTCCGAGACGTGCGGAAGCATCGTATGGATTGAGCGTCTTTCCGAGACGTGCGGAAGCATCGTATGGACTGAGCGTCTTTCCGAGACGTGCGGAAGCATCGTATGGACTGAGCGTCTTTCTGAGACGTGCGGAAGCATCGTATGGACTGAGCGTCTTTCCGAGACGTGCGGAAGCATCGTATGGACTGAGCGTCTTTCCGAGACGTGCGGAAGCATCGTATGGACTGAGCGTCTTTCCGAGACGTGTGGAAGCATCGTATGAACTTTTTACATTTCATTTAATCTGTGCGCTTAGCGATAAAAATGCTATTTCAAACTTAAGCATGACCGATGGAAGGCGACCCTTAAAGAGATCCGTAGATGTAGTTGAAGCGAATTTATGAAGATAGAATTATTTAGTCAGTTTTCAGCCTAACTTCTACTTTGACATAAAAATGCTTCTTTATTAGATTATCTCGAAAAATGTGTAATAATTTGATAAATCTGTGCAACATGGGGATACTTGCTTGTCACTCAGTTTCACATGACGAGTGTGATCCGCTCTTGTTCTGACAGGTTCAGGGTACAGTATTGCCAGCTTAATATTTGGATAATTGTAGTGGCATGTCGCGCATGGAAAGGGATCCTGCACGTATTTCCGGTAGGCATTCCCAAAGCCAAACCCCCATATAGATACAGATTCGGCTAATCTATTTGTGTACACTTTGTTTTTGACATTCCACACACACATCATATCAATATGCAGAAATTTAAATGTAATGTGAACAAACTTCTTGTTGCCCAACTCCCCACTGAGGTTGCCTCATCTTTCTAAATCTGATCCCTCTCACAGTAGACCCTTACACTCCATTAGCAATATGCCTTCTTTGAGGTAAACCCCCCCCCCCCCACCAAAAAAAAAGCTGCTTGTTTAGATAATGTAATTTAAAACTTGAAGAGTGACAGACCAATGGACAGAATGACGAAATGCTATCGGATGGACCGAACCTCTTTCCGAGATGTGTGGAAGCATTAAAATGAACTTTTTACATACATTCACGCCGTCTTACTAATTTCATTTAATCTGCACAGTTATCGATAAAAATGCTATTTCAAACTTAAGCATGACCAACGGACAACGACTCTTACAGAAATCAGTGGATGTAGTTGAAGCGCGTTTATGAAGACGGAATTATTTAGCGTTGTCAGCCTAACTTATCAGCCATAAAAATCCTTCGCTATTAGATTATCTCAAAAAATGTGTAATAATTTGATAAATATTACATCATCAAATAAAAGATTCGAATAACATCAGCCGACATATTGTTATCAGTTTTTCTCCTGAGTTTTTTGCGATCATAGTGGAATGTATCAGATGTTAAAATCACTTTATGGAATGTGTCTATTCTCATCAGACTTGAAACTAATCATCTGATATCAGTTGTTGGAAGCTTGAAGCCCACCAACCTGAACAACCTGAATCTTCTCATTGGCATTGCCCCTTCAGATGGGAGACGAGAAGTTGCCAGCCGAGTAGAGATCACAGGGGCTCTCAATGATGAACGCCATCTCTGTCATGGTCTAATGGTCCAATGACTGAAGTCAAGAAGAGGCTTCCTCAGCCATGTCGGACCCCTGGCAACATCTTAGAAAGAAACCAGACTACAGCTGTGGGCCAGACAGCTAGAGGACCCCCCCCCCCCCGCCCTTATAACGACACGTGAATCCATGCTTCTGAGGAACTCCCTCCTGGTTCGGAGACACCTT
>OY744517.1:46164077-46169077 GCA_963556195.1 Sepiola atlantica | reverse complement strand
GGCATACATTATCATTTGGCGATTGTGTGCGTGGCTGATTTTTGCAGCGCACTATTTTTGCTGCTTTCAGCTCTTCAGCGTTCACTTTCAAACCTTTCAACATTACCCCTTATTCTACCACTCCCCCCCCCCGAGTGCACCCGCTTCTTCTGTTTTCCAACCCTCCTTGCCACCACATTTAGTTCAGAATAAAATATTTTCATTACGATCATCCTTACACTGACCAACCCATCTCAAACGATTTTTAACAATTAAAGCTACAAGAGCAACCAGACTGATGTTGGTTCGACGATCTTGTCAGTTAATTTTTTTAATTTCTCGTAAAAGTCTTTGATGTGATTTTTCGAGTGTTTTAAGATGTTGACGGTATGTCGTCCAGGTCTCCGGTGCGTACAAGAGTGTTGGAAGGACAATGGCTCGATACACTAAGCTTTAGCTATGAAGCCTTCAATCTTTATCATCAAACACTCTGAAACTTTGGATGATCAACATGTGTGTGTTTGCCGCATTTGGCAGACCGTATATGTATATATATATATATATATATATATATATGTGTGTGAGATGTAAAAATGACAAATCTGTTTCATCTTCAGTCGCAAGGTGTATTCAATAAAAGTATGTTTATTTTTTCTTTCCTTAAGCCAGGCTTTTCAAAGAATGGTATCTTATCATCAAAGGAAATTACATAGATAGATAAGTTGGCGGGGAATAGCCAAAAATCATAATTTAAAAAATTTGATAAAGTTATAAAAAGTAGATGTGAGTGTGTGAGAAGGTTGTCAAAATGCCAAAAGGTGTCTGGTTAAAAAAATGTCCAGTTAAGAATGGAACGGCGTCAAATGTGGTCAAATACTGTAAATCCAGCAGGAATTAATCCAACAGAATAATGTGTGGTTCTGCCGTTAAGAAAAGGTTTCGAGATTTGAGGCCATCTTAAATCTTCCATGGACCCCAGTAAAGAAATTAATAAATATTTGAGTCCAGAATATTGTAGAGATTCTAAGTAGAATCCAGAAGGTATATATATATATATATACACAGAATAATCGGGTTGACACACCAGTTCTTGTTAGATCACGAAGTTAAGCGACATAGAACCTCGTCAGTATCCGATGGGTGACCATTTGGGAATAACAGGCATTGTATATGGAAGGACGACTACACCTCTAACGAAAAATAAAATATGCAAAAACTAACATCTTTGAAATCATCTCACCTGAGCAGATACACATGCGACTAGGGACCGCTTATAAATTTCATATTTCCTAGAAACTTCATCCTTTGCCAGAAGCCGACTGAACCCGCCCACGGTTCATGCTGCACTAGAATGGTTTGTCAAGCTCCGACATAAATCTGCAGTATGGGTTTGACTTTATTCTTCATTGCTTCCGACCATTTCTGTAGAACTCTAGTGATGCTGTCTGCTTTGTTTTAGCGTGACAAAGGCAAATCTACTCTAACCCTTGACTAGTTCAGAAAATGTACGCAACCTTAACATGTCACTTACAGCCTTGGTATTCATTTTTCTTTGCGAGTTAGAATTATTAGTAAATCAGAACAAGAGGTTAGTTTTTTTAAGTGCAGAACCATTGCCGTATCGACTCCCTTTATTGTAGCGCCCGATCTTGTAAGGTTGGTGTGTTGTGCATCTGATTTAGGATGCATCTTCAATAGCAGACACTTTGCTTCCAGCAAATCTTCAGCCACCAAACAGCTTGCATCAACCCACACATTAAACTCGTCACTACACTCTGTTAATATCTTAAGCGGGGTATTCTTTGTTTGGTCATCCTAAACTTTCATCACTGCACTTCTGCTGCGCTTTGTGGCACCAGTTGCCACACACAAAACCGTTGCAGATATCTCAAAAGGTTGCTGCACTTGCAGTTGCTTCCTCTGCGTCTGGTACTGCATTCTATCATTCTTCACAAAAGAAATTCCATTCTTCCAAGTAACTTAGCGGCATCTGTTAGAAATTCTTGATCTTTACTGATTAATCCAAACTGCGATGGGTGTTCTCTGATGCGTGTTACTGACACCACACCCTCAGTATACAGCATCAACATTTGCTGAAGTAATTTTCGTAATTGCAGCTTCAGTGATGGACTTCATTATCTGCAGTGCTGCAGAGCAGTAATGGATGTGCACCTGTAAATAGGCTGTCCTAACGTCTTTTGAAATAGTCTATTTATCACCCATCCTGACAGTAATAGTTTCAACTTCACAAACGAATCTGCTTCTAAATGTACCCGACTCTAGAGTCCCGCACATTTCCAAGGCTTCATCTACTCCAGTGTTGATGACATGATACTGATCTTTGTTACTGACAAACCATTCAACCCTTTCAACACCTCCTTAAATACACCCGTTCCTTGTGTAATCTCCACTTGTGATCCATACCGCATATATATATATACACACTATGCCTGCTTACCTTATTTAGTACCCTCCCTTTTTATTTTCTCTCATTCTAATTTTCTGCCTCTCTCTCTCTCTCTCTCTCTCTCTCTCTCTCTCTCTCTCTCTCTCTCTCTCTCTCTCTCTGTCTCTGTCTCTGTCTCTGTCTCTGTCTCTGTCTCTGTCTCTCTCTCTGTCTCTCTCTCTGTCTCTGTCTCTGTCTCTGTCTCTCTTCTCTGTCTCTGTCTCTGTCTCTGTCTCTCTCTCTCTCTCTTTCTCTTTCTCTTTCTCTCTCTCTCTCTCTCTCTCTCTCAGCCACTGATCAGTCGTACATGCACGTTCTTCTTTTCCAAACTAAAGCATTTATTATATAAACGGAAGTTGTGTGTGTCCAGCTGAAATCTCAAAACTACATAACAAACACCATCAAAGTTGATATTTTCTTTAGCAGCGTTGCCCGGACTGAATAATATCTAAAATTTAGAAAAAAATATCCATTCTTTAACCCTAAACTACAGCCGATTTCGTCAAAGAAGTCTCGGTTTTCCAGTCATTTTCATGTACTAACTAAGGGGAAGTAACTCTGATTTTTTTCAATGAGTTATTTCCCTTATGCCAACTCAAGTAATCTATAAAAACTGTATATCCAGATAGAGGAATTGGCTGGAAGAGGTGGAGAGATGGAGGGGGGAAACCGGGGAAAAGAGAGATAGAAGTTTTAATAGAAATATGTTACACTTTTGCCTCCCGGGCAACGTCAGGTAGCCCTGCTAGTCAAATATACAGGAAGCCTGATCTTTTTTATTCCACATAAATGGACTGCTTTGAGTATGTACTGTCAAACTCTACTGTCAGTTTGAGATCAAAACTGTCTGCCATGTTGAGACAGATGCCAAAATAACATTATTTTTTTTTTTTTAACTAGTAGGAAATAAATATTCCTGACACACAAATGGAACCAGTCTACAGTGACACCAATCACCAAAACATCTACCGCAAATCAAATCAGATCACAAACTGTCATGAATGTAATTCAAGTCTACAGCAATAAAAAGGTCCAAAAAGAGTCGCCAACCTAATAGGTCCCTCACTGTCAACCAAGCTTCAGTCCCTGTCCCATCGCCGCAATGTAGCATCCTTGTGCTTGTTTTACAAATTTTTAATGGATTATGCTCCGATGAATTGGCTACTCTGGTGCCCCCTCGACGTAAATTCACTAGCCCAACTCGACAATCAACTAAATCCCATCCATTCACTATGGAGGTCCCCAGATGCCGGAGAGCTTTCTACTCAAATAGCTTCTTTCCTCGTGCTGCTGGCCTCTGAAACTCCCTCTCTGACCTCTGGAACTCTCTCTCTGCCCCCTGTTTCCCCGACAGTACTGACATGCAGAAATTTAAAATTAATGTAAACAAACATCTCGCTGCGCAGTTCCCAGTTTAGGTTGACCCCCCCCCCCCAACCTTCTCCCCTTTTTTTTCTTCTCGGTAGCCCCTTACGTCTACAGTGGCGGCCTGCCTTGTTTGGGGTGAATTACGTTAAAAAAACAAAAGACATAAAAACTATACCAATCATCATAAATCAAACCACTGTCAATTATTCAATTAGACTTATTTTAATGGTGCCACTTATTTCTTCATCAAGATCAGAAATGCCAACAAACTTATGCTCAGTTTTATAGTTTAACAAATACATTATAAAAATAAGGTTTAAGAAAATAGTTAAGTTAATAATGCAATTTTCTGCATCTTAATCGCTTAGGAAGTGAGACAATCGAAATAATAGTAAGCAAAAAAAACTATGTACGCTGCAATCACCAATAAAAATAATTCCATAAAAATACATTAAATATTTAGGTGATAAAAATCGTACATATTTTCTAGACAAGCATCTTGGTCCAGTGGTAAAAAGACGCTGGACTATAGACATCAATATCGACGGTCCGATCATTGTCTAAGTTAGCCGTGCTGATGACGGCTGTGAGCCAGAAACACGTGTTCATGGATTACTTTTATGTATGTATAAAATTAATAAATATATATGTTAACGAAAAATACGTCCTATAAAGTTACGGGTGACTAATAATGCAATTTTCTGCATCTTAGGAAGTGAAACAATCGAAATAGTAATAAGCTAAAACAACGAACACTGCAATCACCAATAAAAATAATTACATAAAAATACACTAAATATTTAGGTGATAAAAATCGTACATATTTCTAGACAGAGCGTCTTGATCTAGTGGTAGAACGCTGGACTATAGACACCAATATCGAAGGTTTGATCCTTGTCTAATTTAGCCATACTGATGACAGCTGTGAGCCAGACACAGATGCCTATTGATTACTTTTATGTACGTATAAAATTAATAAAAATATATATATTAACGAAAAATACGTCCTATAAAGTTAAGGGTGACTAATAATGCAATTTTCTGCATCTTAATCACTTAGGAAGTGAGGCAATCGAAATAATAGTGAGCAAAAAAATAATTACATGAAAATAAGATTTAAGAAAAAAATATTTTAAAACATTTTTTTAACAACAATTTTAACATTTTTATAAAATGCTCAGCAATTGTCTACCGTACAACATGGAAC
>OY744517.1:46157644-46160144 GCA_963556195.1 Sepiola atlantica | reverse complement strand
GTGTGTTGTGCATCTGATTTAGGATGCATCTTCAATAGCAGACACTTTGCTTCCAGCAAATCTTCAGCCACCAAACAGCTTGCATCAACCCACACATTAAACTCGTCACTAAGCGGGGTATTCTTTGTTTGGCAATCCTAAACTTTCATCACTGCACTTCTGCTGCGCTTTGTGGCACCAGTTGCCACACACACAACCGTTGCAGATATCTCAAAAGGTTGCTGCACTTGCAATTGCTTCCTCTGCGTCTGGTACTGCATTCTATCATTCTTCACAAAAGAAATTCCATTCTTCCAAGTAACTTAGCGGCATCTGTTAGAAATTCTTGATCTTTACTGATTAATCCAAACTGCGATGGGTGTTCTCTGATGCGTGTTACTGACACCACACCCTCAGTATACAGCATCAACATTTGCTGAAGTAATTTTTTTCGTAATTGCAGCTTCAGTGATGGACTTCATTATCTGCAGTGCTGCAGAGCAGTAATGGATGTGCACCTGTAAATAGGCTGTTCTAACGTCTTTTGAAATAGTCTATTTATCACCCATCCTGACAGTAATAGTTTCAACTTCACAAACGAATCTGCTTCTAAATGTACCCGACTCTAGAGTCCCGCACATTTCCAAGGCTTCATCTACTCCAGCGTTGATGGCATGATACTGATCTTTGTTACTGACAAACCATTCAACCCTTTCAACACCTCCTTAAATACACCCGTTCCTTGTGTAATCTCCACTTGTGATCCATACCGCATATATATATATATATATATATATATATATATTACACTATGCCTGCTTACCTTATTTAGTACCCTCCCTTTTTATTTTCTCTCATTCTAATTTTCTGCCTCTCTCTCTCAGCCACTGATCAGTCGTACATGCACGTTCTTCTTTTCCAGACTAAAGCATCTATTATATAAACGGAAGTTGTGTGTGTCCAGCTGAAATCTCAAAACTACATAACAAACACCATCAAAGTTGATATTTTCTTTAGCAGCGTTGCCCGGACTGAATAATGTCTAAAATTTAGAAAAAAATATCCATTCTTTAACCTAAACTACAGCCGATTTCGTCAAAGGAGTCTCGGTTTTCCAGTCATTTTCATGTACTAACTAAGGGGAAGTAACTCTGATTTTTTTCAATGAGTTATTTCCCTTATGCCAACTCAAGTAATCTATAAAAACTGTATATCCAGATAGAGGAATTGGCTGGAAGAGGTGGAGAGATGGAGGGGGGAAACCGGGGAAAAGAGAGATAGAAGTTTTAATAGAAATATGTTACACTTTTGCCTCCCGGGCAACGTCAGGTAGCCTGCTAAGTCAAATATACAGGAAGCCTGATCTTTTTTATTCCACATAAATGGACTGCTTTGAGTATGTACTGTCAAAACTCTAGTGTCAGTTTGAGATCAAAACTGTCTGCCATGTTGAGACAGATGCCAAAATAACATTATTTTTTTTTTTTTAATTAGTAGGAAATAAATATTCCTGACACACAAATGGAACCAGTCTACAGTGACACCAATCACCAAAACATCTACCGCAAATCAAATCAGATCACAAACTGTCATGAATGTAATTCAAGTCTACAGCAATAAAAAGGTCCAAAAAGAGTCGCCAACCTAATAGGTCCCTCACTGTCAACCAAGCTTCAGTCCCTGTCCCATCGCCGCAATGTAGCATCCTTGTGCTTGTTTTACAAATTTTTTAATGGATTATGCTCCGATGAATTGGCTACTCTGGTGCCCCCTCGACGTAAATTCACTAGACCAACTCGACAATCAACTAAATCCCATCCATTCACTATGGAGGTCCCCAGATGCCGGAGAGCTTTCTACTCAAATAGCTTCTTTCCTCGTGCTGCTGGCCTCTGAAACTCCCTCTCTGACCTCTGGAACTCTCTCCCTGCCCCCTGTTTCTCCGACAGTACTGACATGCAGAAATTTAAAATTAATGTAAACAAACATCTCGCTGCGCAGTTCCCAGTTTAGGTTGACCCCCCCCCCCCCCAACCTTCTCCCCTTTTTTTTCTTCTCGGTAGCCCCTTACGTCTACAGTGGCGGCCTGCCTTGTTTGGGGTGAATTACGTTAAAAAAACAAAAGACATAAAAACTATACCAATCATCATAAATCAAACCACTGTCAATTATTCAATTAGACTTATTTTAATGGTGCCACTTATTTCTTCATCAAGATCAGAAATGCCAACAAACTTATGCTCAGTTTTATAGTTTAACAAATACATTATAAAAATAAGGTTTAAGAAAATAGTTAAGTTAATAATGCAATTTTCTGCATCTTAATCGCTTAGGAAGTGAGACAATCGAAATAATAGTAAGCAAAAAAAACTATGTACGCTGCAATCACCAATAAAATAATTCCATAAAATACATTAAATATTTAGGTGATAAAAATCGTACATATTTTCTAGACAAGCATCTTGGTCCAGTGGTAAAAAGACGCTGGACTATAGACATCAATATCAACGGTCCGATCTTT
>OY744517.1:46132644-46152644 GCA_963556195.1 Sepiola atlantica | reverse complement strand
GTATATGATCATGAAATGTTAAACATTTTTTGTTATTTCATGTGTGAGCATAGGGCGGTAAATTAATATTCAAATGACAGTTCAAAGCTTTCTAAATGATCTTCGAATTGTGAGCGATGAAAAGGTGAGGAAAAAGAAAAAAAATTTGTGAGGCAGTATTGATGAAATGAATCTATCTCTTTCTCAAACATACACACACGCACGGAAACATGCGGTGCAAAATATAGTTGTATATTTTTAACAAATACGAAGTGAACGGTCAGAAACAGAAATTAATATATTTCGAAGAAGGAAACAATCTATTTTGGATAATGAATGAGGAAATGACCGTAAATAAAATTTGAGTAGCCATTTCAATTTTGCACTAAATGGAAATTACTGATGTATGTCTTGATCTGTATGTTACTGAAGAAAATGACAGGTCGGATATATATATATATATATATTATTTCTTTATAATATAGCAGGAAAAATTCCAGCAGAGTGCTCGATTAATTAAGAATTAAAGTTAAAAATTAAGAGCGTAATATTTATTTATTTTGGTACAGAAAAATTAGTACAACATTTGTACCGTCGGTTTCAAGCACGGAAAGACTTAGCCATCCGGCTCTCTTCAGCTTCTGTTAACAACAGAAGCTGAAGAGAGCCGGATGGCTAAGTCTTTCCATGCTTGAAACCGACGGTACGAATGTTGTACTAATTTTTCTGCACCAAAATAAATAAATAAATATATATATATATATATATATATATATATATATATGTGTGTAATCAATGAAATCGATTTGAATTTCAATATCAAAGAACAGAGACTGATAAATGATATAATCGATTGGCTAGTTAGAATCAAATATCAATTTTTTACATGCATTGCTATTTAGATCTAATATGAAAAATCTGACCGAATTAATTTAATATACTATATATATACATAATTTATACGTAGATCCTGGGATTTTCTGTTTCAAATTGTTCATGACTTAATGGTTTATTTGGATTAAAAGCTTTTTTGGCGATTCTGTTTTAATCTTGTGCTCCATGAAAGGAAACCATTTTTGTTTAAATTTCTTTTTAGATTCTGAGAAATCCTTCATTCTAAGATTGTAATCCACAATTGGAAACAGCTCATGACAGAATTTTAAATTAATCTTCCTTTGTGCCCCCCCCCCCCCCTTACACACACACCATCTCTCTCACTCCCACCCTCCCTCTGTGCAGGACTATGAAAATAAAAAAAAAAAAAAACAAGAAAGCAAAAACTTATTCTTTTTAATTTTCTTATGATCAAGATTAGAATTTGTTTCAATAATTCTATGATATAAATCTAATGTTTGTATAGACTTGTCCAGTAAAATCATGTTTCAACAATAGACATTTGCTTTTCTTTGAATCAAAATTGTTTATCATATCAACAAATTATTTATAAATTCCCATTCTTCTCCGATCTAGAAAGTATTGAGCAAGTTAACACTCTGCTCTTGTGCAGCAATTTATTGTAATTAGCTCCTAGTTTTTCTGGTTTTTTTTTTTGAAAAAACATATTTCACCCCAAACAAGGCAGGCCACCACTGTAGACCTAAGGGGTTACTGAGAATTAGGGTGTAGGTTTTGGGTGTGATCCTAAGTTGGGAGCTGTGTAGTGAGATTTCTGGTTATCTAAGCACTTAATTTTCAGGACGATCACTTGTTCAATATGTGAGCAATCCCTGCTGTGCTGACACTTGACCCCTCCTCCTCATACCCCCTTTTTATGTCAACCGCTTTTGAGACATCTTTGTACGGATTCTTTTAACTAAGGAGAACTGAAGATGTTTGTTAATTGAATTAACGTGATTAATTTGTGAAATTGAAATATTTTAGCCTACTTAAGTTTTATAAGTGATTGCATTCAAACGTCGTACATTTTATTCTTGTGGCAAAGTTCAGATTATTTAATCTTAAATGCATCCAGAAATCTCTATAAGAGGTTTTGTCCATCCGCCTGTCATATTTAAGTTATTTTTAAATAAATATATATATATATATATATATATATCATCCTGTCCTCTTAAGTGACCTCAATTAAGGCAACACCACATTGTGTATTGGCAGTTGTTGAAACTCTTAATCTAGGTACTTAATTCCCCTGATGATCTGCCAAGCAAGGACATGCTTGGTAGTGAAACACGTGTAGGAAAAAACTCTTTAATTTGGATATATATGATAAATAGATAAACTTTGAAAGAAAATCTTTCGTGGTGATGAATGATCTCCTGAACGGAATGGTTTGGTAAACCTTAAAAAAATCACATAAATGCTCTGTACCCTGTAATCGAGTATCATCGAGCTTATTTTTATTGGCCTAATCCCGGTCTTCACTGAATAAACTATCTTCTAAATGAAAAAAAATATATATATATATATATATATATATATATATATATATATACTAGCAGGAAGAGCTGACGTTGCTCGGGATTGAATGAAGATCACTACTATGTACTTTTTCACTATGCTCATAACACCATATTACCTTCTTTGATTTTACTGTCCCCCTCATGTTTCTCCCCCTAATATAGTCGGAAGAAGTGGAAACGTTGGAAAACTCTCTGAATTAGTGTCTTATACGCATGGTTTAAATTTCATTAGAATCGGATATACATATTTGAAGATTTAAGGATGTTCTGTCCCCATGTGTAACTTAGTGGTGAGGGTAACGTAGAGATTCGGGACCGCTTCCATTGTTTTCCCCCCAAAATTTTATACATATGATTTAAATTTCATAAAAATAGGATACATTTGAAGTTTTAAGGGGGGTGTTCCTTCATAGCCCTTGTAGGGATGCACATAGAGATTCGGGACCGCTTCCATTGACCCCCCCCCCCTTCCGGTAAATGTGACATAAGAATACACTTAGATTTTATGTAGATTCTCTGACCTTTCTTTCAAAAGAGAACACACACACACACAGTCATTGAGTTTTATATATAGAGACTAGCAAAAATAGACTCCCTTACGGTCGTCTATTTTTGCTAGGCTGCGGCGTTCTTGGGTGGCGAGACGTTTTTAATTTAAAAAAAAAATTGTTTTTTTTGGGGGGGGGGGGGATTTTCCCTCCAAAAAAATCGAGCGCAAACGCAGACCCCAAACTATATCAAAGAACCAGTTTTGATAGGTAGCCTCGTTTTAAGATGATTCAAAAAAATGAAAAAATAATTTTTCTACCGTAAGTAGTTAAATCAAAATGTTTTTTTTTAACTTGGCATGGTTGTCCAGTGGTAGCGTATCGGACAAATTCGTACTAATTACTCTTTAAAGTTAAGGTTGCGAGTTCAAATCACGGCCTCGGCGTCAAAATTATTTATTGTTTATTTAGTCATTAATATGTGCTCTAATGTATTTGTTATGTTTCTGACTTTGAAATTAATTAAATAGTAATTGTCATTCGGATGATGAACAATACTATGAGAGGATTGGAAATGATGGGTAAAACGGGCAAAGTTTGAAATAACATATTTAGATGCATCTAAGCATTTGTATGAGAGGTTCTGTCCGTTAGTCTACGGTGATGTTTCAATTTGAAATAACATTTTTGTATGCATCCATACAAATACCAAGGTCTTATGTACGACATGAAAAGAAACTGGAATCTTAGGAAAATCTCCATCATACCAGTAATTATAGGAGCAACAAGACTAATGAAGAATTTCAAGAACTATCTGGCGAGTATTGATTTACTCCTCTCCAGGAGTTAGGCACAAGGCCAGTTTTTATCTTACTCTCACAAGTAAGATGTGACCCAAGGTCGGGTCGGGAGTGGGGTTTAAAAATTGCCTGGGCAGCCCCGTCGGCATTCCCCGGTAGAGGCGCCTCAGACAGTAAGCAATAAACTTACTCCTCCCCAAAGAGGGGAGGCAAAGCCTGGGAGGGTGGACTTCCCAGAAGTGCACGGGACAGACCCATTGACCGGCGTAAATCAAGACCCGAAGGCCAAGACAACACCAGTATGGGGTGCAGTATCCATTGGAACAGATACTACACTTTGATCTTAGCCAAAAGGCCAAGCCGAAGAGCTATCTGGCGATTGTACCCGGTGAACCGAGTGCAAGATAAATACAAACAACTGCACTTAAAGGGACGGTTAGAGTCTTAAAAAGATCTCTAGGCTGGAGTGTCTGAAATAGCCGGTGAATATCTGGCATCCGGTAGAATGCCCCATCTCCAGCAAAAACAGAAAGAGAAAAAAAAAAAAGCAGGAGAAAAAAAACAGGAGAAAAAACATCTTTAGAAGAGGTTCAATTAGTCGGTTCAATTAAGTTTCAAATAGCAATTTCATTGAAGAGAAAGAATCAACGAGTTGTATAGAAAACAGTGTGATAAATGAAGTTGGTGGATCCACCGGATATGTTTACATGATGTCCCTATTTACTTGTCTCCCCACGAGGTCAGGGTTAGACACAAGGTCGGTTTTTAATGTGGGGAAAGTCCAGCTCCTCAAAAAGGGGCACTCTGCATTGGGGACAAAAAAAAATTAAAATTGTCACAGTCTAGAAGGATTTCTCCTTCACTGACCGAGGAAGGACAGAAAAGATGAAGTGTAGTATCAGAACAGATACTGCACTTTGCTCCTAGCCAAAAGATCAAGGAGGCCATTTGAATTTCTAATTCTGTATCATTTTATACAATTTTTTTTGTCCTGAAGAGATTTAGCCATTTTTGGTTTGAGTTGAAACAGGTTTGCATGTCATAAAATATGCGCGGATGAATACAAATTTACATCGACAATTGTATATTAACAATGTGAAAATAAGCCGCCGAGTCGATAGAAGCCGGACTGAAAGCAAGACTAAGATAAAAGTGAAAATAAGTTTTTTAGTTCTGTTTAAACTTATCATTTATTTATCCATTTTTTTATAATTGTTTTTTTAATAAATCTCACTTGTCTTCGGTGGTACTGTGCTCACCACTGTAGATGTAATTGTGAAGCCTGTATATCATAATATCTCTGGGAAAATATCCCATCTTCACATGTTATTTCGTTCAAATCTTGTATCATATAAAAATAGCAGCTGCCAAGTTAGACGGTCAGGTTCGCAGTGAACACACTCTGCAGGATAGAATGTTTCAATACATAATGTGTAGATCCACTTTGAATTTCTTTATTCTTTAACTATCTTTTTTCCATTCATTTGTTGTTCTATTAAGATTTAAAAATATAAACAATTCTTACTAAGTGTGTGTGTGTGTGTGTGTGTGTGTGTGTGTGTGTGTGTGTGTGTGTGTGTGTGTGTGTGTGTGTGTGTGTGTGTGTGTGTGTGTGTGTGTGTGTGTGTGTGTGATCGATCATCAATTTTTGTTTTATTTCTTTATTCTCTTGATAAGTTCTTTAGCGGAAAAGTTGGGATATTTTTGCTCTTTTTGATATAGAAGGTTAAATGATGTCTCCATTTACTGATCCGAATCCGGGAATCTAATTGGTCTTATAAGAACTAGTTTTATGTTGAACAGTAGTTATGTTAAAAAAATAAAACCCTAGATTTCTGACATGCACACACACACACACACACACACACACACATAAATAACGGATTAAATTACACTTGATTTTTTGGTGCTTTTTTACATTAGGACCTGCACTAATAGTGCCTCGGTATCAGTACTTTCTGGATGTTTACGTAAACCGCCGGACAGTGCCGAATGAAAAATCCGTTGACTTACCTGCGTTCAAAAAAAGCACAAAACGAGGCAGGATTTACAAGCGGGGAAAAAACAAGCAAAAAATTTTGTATGAAATAAATATTAATTTTTTTTTACGAAGAAATAAGTGATTCAAATAAGTGTTTAAATTAAAGTTAATCACGTAAGTGTTTTTATTTATTTATTTATTTTTTTTTACGAAAATTATTTTTAAAAAAATTTATTTTTTTTACTTATTGTTTCTTTCGTTAGAATTTGGGCAGGGTTAAGAATTAAGGTTTGGGCAGGGTTAGGGCAGGCTTGTTAGCAGACGTCAAAAATTTAATTATCAAGTTTAGATGTCGTCTGCTTATTCATTTCAATCAGTTATTCATTTTCTTGCAGTTTCATTGACTAACCGCTTCGGGGCTTTCCGGCGTTTTACGTTAAAACGCCGGAAAGCACCGACGCCGAGGAACTTTTAACGCGGGTGTGTCCCAATCTCACAAAGTACCGATTTTTTATTTATTTATTATTTTAATTTATTTTATCCCGCCAAAACTATAGACTAAAATAATAAAATCAAACACCCTACAAAAACAAAAACAGTAAATGAACATTTACTATTAACTCCTGATGACGATCACGCAGATCGAAAGTGCTTAAGATGGACCAAAACAATCCTCGGAACCATACTCCTCCAATTACCACCAGAAACTTAACAGATCACAGAGTCGAAGACAATTACAAAAAAGGAAAGACTCAGGTGTCTTTAACCAGACTTGTCTCAATATATGTAAACGTGTGTGCCTTTGTTTGGGTGAGTCCATCTTGGTCACTTAGTAATATAGACAAAACATTACACTTTTGTCCATGTCAATAGAGACGATAATCCTGGCAGTAAGGTTAGGAGTAGCCAGTTTACTCTCACACCACAGCAGTCTAAACTTTGTCTCTGGCTGGTGAGATTTAGCTGAATAAAGTTGGCGTTAAACATCGTCTGCATGTTGATTTAAAAAAAAAAAAAAAAAATTAATTAAAAAATTTTTATTTATTTTTTTAAATTTTTAAATATATTTTTTTATTTTTTATTTTTTAATTTTTAATTTTATTAAAATTTTTTTTTTTTTTTCGGTATTCACTTTTGCTGTTTATCGGAGGTATTTATGTTGAAGGGGTACAAGTTCAGTAAGTTCGTCGGAGCACATTCCATGGAAGTATCAATAAAAAAAGTACAGGAATGCAACATTGCGGCGATGGAATAGGGGCCGGAGCTTGGTAGACAATGCAGGACCTATTAGGTTAGAGACTTTTTTTGTATCCTGTCTAAGAGGAAGAGAATAGTGATTGGTGCACCAGCCCAGATGTGGCAACAATACTACATGTATGGACGAATGGTAGCTTTGTATAGATATAGGATACTGACAGGTGTGAAGTTTTCTAGCCCGGTATAGGGAGTCCACCTTCTTTGTAGCATACTCAGCAGTATCTTCTATGTATTTGTTCCAATTCATGTTGTTGGTGAATGTTAGACTAAGAAGTTTGAAAGTTGGACTCTCGGGAAGGGTACCATTGGCCATAACAATCGGTGGTTGGAAAGGTTTCTTATAGTTAAAGGAAAGGAGGTTTGCCTTGGTAGCATTAAATGTAACCATCCATTTTTGAAAAGGAGCTTTGTCTTGGTAACATTAAATGTGACCATCCATTTTTGAAAAGGAGCTTTGTCTTGGTAACATTAAATGTGACCATCCATTTTTGAAAAGGAGCTTTGTCTTGGTAACATTAAATGTGACCATCCATTTTTGAAAAGGAGCTTGTCTTGGTAACATTAAATGTAACCATCCATTTTTGAAAAGGAGCTTTGTCTTGGTAACATTAAATGTAACCATCCCTTTTTGAAAAGGAGCTTTGTCTTGGTAACATTAAATGTAACCATCCATTTACGCCGTGCATATACAGTATTTTATGAAGCTTAAGGGATAGATCCTTAATAATTTATACTTCATGGAATCTACTATAGCTGTCATCAGAAAGAAACAAAACTTCCTGCAAATGGGTCTGTTAATATCAATTGTTAAACTCTGACCTGGACGCTCTGCGAGTCGGATAGGTTTGATGTGGCATGGTAGTTGCCAAAAAAGCTTCACAACGTCTGATAAATTCTTCAGTCATTTTTCTCCATATTGAAGGAATCGTATCATATTGTTTAGTTTTTACGAAATCTGTTGCTTTCACTGTATTCTACGCTGCCGCTGTGTGGATCGAGCACCAACTCACCTTCTCCAACATCGTCTAAGAATAGCAATACACATCGACCAGAAAACTGTTTGGATAATCGCAGATTTGAGGGTAGTTCTATTAAAATAGTCATATCTTAAAAACTAAAGCACTTTAAGTGCTCAAAATACCATCATTGTGTTAGGAAATGAATATCCTTCAGGTGCATTCAAGAATAATAATATACATTATATATTTTTAAGAGTTTTGAGCAAATAAAGGCAAAAAAATGTTAACGCTATTTTCAGCAATTTAAGTCACTTTCTTTGACCCCCCCCCCCACGTTTAAAAGTCTCGTACCATTGCTGTGTGTGGAATTTCGTCCTGAAATTTGGAGACTAATCAGAGAAAGTATCACTTTTAATGTTTGTCGGTGTATGAAGTAATTCGGCTCATTCATTTTTTGAAATTTTAAAAATAAGACTTCAACTCGCCGTCCGTCGAACATTTTTGAAAAATACATTTCCGTCGCCCAATTAGTAAGTAAATCAATCATTTTACTTTTTTATGCATTAAAATTATAATTGTATATATGTGTTCTCTTTTGGTAGTCCTGATATTTCATGACCCTATCCGGAAAAAAAAAGCGTTTTCTATTTCGTTTGAAAAACATTGTAGTAGCAGTTATAAACACAAGGCGATTTTTGTTTATTTTCATTCTAGAACGAATTTGAAAAATTTTAAAATATAAAAAATGTTGTTACATTGTTCATACCCAACTAGTAAATAAATTAATCTTTTATCTTTTTTTATGCATTAAAATTATAATTGTATGTTGTTTTGTCTTTCCGTAGTAGTAATTTTAAATTACCTTATCCGAAAAAATATTGTCCTTTTTTTGAGCGAAAGTCAACAATGGCTGCTAGTATTGCTGATATAACATCAGCAGCAGCTAACTAGTCTTGTAAAGCTTTGTAAAAAGACAAAAATATTTTTCTGCTTAAAAAAGTTAATCCTATTTGGTTCTTTTATAAAAAATACTTTAAAAAATACTGGTTTTCACTCAACTTTCGAACTTCTAGTAGTAATGACTTTCTAGTCGCCAATTTAAAAAACAATTAAGATTCTACTTTTTTAGGCTATTACGTGTAAACACCCTTAAAGTCTTGGCGAAAAAAAGAAAAAACAAAACAAAAAATAATTCAGAATTTAGAGTGGGGGATCAGTTTCGCATATAAATTTCATGTAAAATGATCTCCGATTTCCCGGCCATTCTTGCCTTTTAGTGAAATTTATAAAATAAATAATTACTCTACCATTAACTCTAGGTACGACTAACAAGCCCACCTCCTAAAAATGTCTTCTTGAACGTATAGTACCATTAACCTTAAATATGAGTGGCAAGCCACCCCCTAAAAAACTCCCTTAACCCTAACACTAAGTCCGAATGGCAACCTCCATCCAAAACAAAACCCCTTCCTTAACCTTATCACTAACCCTAAGTCCGAGTAGGAAGCCCTAATCCTACAAAAAAGCCCATTAAAACCAAACATAATCGTCTAAAAAAAATTTTTTTTAAAAAGCAGACCCCCATAAAAAAAAACGCACAGGATTTATTTCCCATAGAAAAAAATTGATTAATGCCCTAAAACGCTAGAATGGCCCGGAAATGGTGAATTATTCTACATTAAATATATGTGAAACTAATCCCCCACCCGAAATTCTAAATGAATTGTTTTTTTTTCTTTCTGCTAAGTTTTCAGGGTGTTCACACTTAATTGCCCCTAGCCCTACCACTATCCTGAAGTTCAAGTGGTAAGCCCCCCCCCCCCCTCCTCCCACAAAGACCCTCATAATCGTCTAAAAAAAAGAAAAAAACAAGAAAAACGCACAGGATTTATCTCCCATATAAAAAATAATTAACTGTCCTAAAACGCTAGAATGGCCTTGAAATGGGGGATTATTTTATGTGAAACTGATCCCCACTCTAAATTCTAAAATAATTGTTTTTGTTTCTTTCTGCCAAGTTTTTCAATTTTTTTTAATTGCCTAAATAAAAAAGTAGAATCTCATATTTTGGGGAGGTAAGGGGGTGAGTTAGCGGAAGGTGTTAATCTACAATAATGCCAAAGAAATCTTGCAATATATTCATTTTTAAACAGTCCTAGTATTAGATTTTAGTTTCTTGTACATAAAATGTATTACAATTCAACTTTGAGTTTTCTAACTTCTTTCTTTTAATGGATACATGGTGTTTTTAAGGTATTGCAGCATATTTATGTGCACTTAGTGCAAATTACTTGGAAACCATTAATTTCTGGAGATTTTCAGTGGCACATTCTGATTCCTTGTACAAAAATACATTTATATGGTAAATTTCATTGCTTAATCTTGTATTTTAACAAAGATATAACATTTTTACTGAAAAATTAGTGTAAAAAATGTGACGAAACGCATATGGTCTTAAAGAGGGGAAAATATCCAATCGTGTGAGGCACAAAAATAGTCATAACTTCCTTATTTTTAGTCAGATTTAAAAAATTTAAAAAGATTCTTTCTTAGATCATCAAGCTCTTTCTATATATGCCATTATTGAGATATTTTAAGCAATTTAAATTTTTTCATGTGTATTGCTACTAAGAAGGTCGGAGATTACATTGGCTGAAACGTGAGACCAACATCCAACATGATAGTAATCCAAATAATCATGGACATGTGGCGCAACAGATAAAGTGCTAGGTAATAATCAGTTCTAAGTGGCAGTCTTCTGGAGGTTGAAGGTTCAATCCTCAGTGCGGGTGATACTAAGAATACAATTATAGACTTCTATGCGGTCATGGTTGATTAAACAAAAGCAATATACTCCCGTGGCTTAAATAAAGGGTTCAGTTCAAAATTCCGTACAGATTCCCGAGTTTGACAAGACACCCCTGAAGAAGGTCGGAGGTTACATCGGCCAAACCGTTGTGAGAATAACATCCAAAGTAAGAACGGTCATCCGAATAATCCAAATGAAAATGAATAATATATTTTCGTTGACGTTGATTTGTCAGAGGTTATTGTCTTGAGATTTGACAGTGTGAAACTAACAACTATGATCCACTAGCGACCAGCTGTCGACCAATTTAAACACGTCTTCAGTGAACTGACTATCAGCAAGGTGTTCGTTTGATGAAAGATGCAACTTCTCATGCTTATAGCTTTGCAAGTGAATGTTATAGCTTGATTCCATGAAGTTGATCAAACACTAACTTGTACTTATATAAGCAATCACCCTGGCCAGGTTGAGCTAGCTTCGTCTCGAGCAAGTACGGCATCTCTGACCATCATCATGAGCCCACTTTTGCCGATCCCGAGTTAGATTATATCACACGGTATAACTTCAAATAATTAACACTTCTCCCCAGCCATGGCTGAGAGAATGAGAACAAACTCTCCTGTGGATTAAATAAAGGATTCAGTTTGAAATTATTGTACAGGTTCCCGAGTTCAACAAAGATCTCCAAGTTTGACGAGAAGAAAGTTGCCATGTTTGAAAAAAGATGTATCTGAAGAAAGGTCAGATGTTACGTCAGCCGAAACGTGAATATCACAACTAAGATAAGGATAGTAGTCGCAATAATGTTAATGAATGTGAGGTGATTATGGTTTACAATCATAAATGATCACGTTATAATATTTTAGGGTGGAAAATGGTGCATAGAAACTCGACTCCAATCCTATTTCCCTAACCCTAACCTATTTCCCTAACCCTTAACCCTAACCCCAATCCTAACCCTAACCCAATCCTATTTCCCTAACCCTTAACCATAACCCCAATCCTAATCCTATTTCCTTAACCTCAATCCTAACCCTAACCCTATCCTATTTCCTTAACCCTTAACCCTAACCCAATCCTATTTCCTTTAATATATTGATCAAACTTGATAATCTTTCTTTTCATTTTTATCGATGGATATTATTCATTTTTCTTGAATCAATAAGATTTATAAGAATATTTACTTATTTTTATTCTACTCTTTGACTTTCTATTGTTTTCCTTCCTGGAATCAATTGATTTGCTTATCGATCCGATGCCAACTTGTTTTGCCTGCTTACTAATAAAGACCAACAAAAAAAACCCACAGATAGGATAAAATCGATGCATAGAAACGCATATATTAAGTGAGTACTGTTTTGCCTTTCTAATTGACTTTGCAAAAACCAAGTAGGAAATAACGTTATAATTCACTCATTTATGTGCAAATATTTACGTTCATCAATATGTGGCGCTCGTTCTTGTAGCTAACCAATGTTAGAGACTGCTTAATCTTGTGTTGTCAAACTGTAAGAAATCAAGACATGTTCATTTTATTTAGATTTTGGTACAGTGAATCGAGGGGGGGGGGGCTTCTGGTCAGGTCGCTTCAGGGGGTGAGTCACACAAAACCGAAAATCGTCAGGGATCTTAAGATTTACAAGAATGACAAACAGAAATAATATATGCAAGGAATAAAAACAATGGAGCCTTCCGGTAAGGGAGAGTTAATAAACTGAAATGAAATGGATTTCGTTCACTACTCAGAGTTGAAAGAATGCTCTACCACTGAGTTCAAACGGGACGCTGAATTATTTTTAACACGCATATGAACGACGCTCCGTTCACAACCAAACTTTTGTCGAAAATTGAATTCCTTTTTCTTTTCTCTCAGCACTCGATGTAGTTATAGAATCATAACAGAGGAGATGTGATGACATCGTCGAGGCACCCAACATCACCCAGCACTGCTAAGTCAATGCCAGTGAAATCTGCCCGGGCATTGTCCAGGTTACTCCCTCACAATCAACCAGGCCAGAAGGAACTCATTCTTCCCCAAAGACCATTGCGTCCTCATTAGGGGGAGGGGGGGGGGGGATATAGAATCAAATTAACACTTACCGGCTCCAATGTCCTATAGGCAAATATTGCTTGAATGAAGCAATATTTATATATAGAATTATTCACTCTCAGACTAGCAGCCAATCAGAATTCATATAATGGACTTGCTCAACTTGGCATAGTGGAGCAGTCCAGTTTCCATGTAAACTGGCTTTTTGGTTACTTGAGTCTTTACTTATTTTGTTGCTCAACTGGTCGTACAGTTGAGCCCTAAGTATCAAATTCTATAGTAGTCACAGCGTCAACCTTTTTTGTCCGCTCACTGGAGCAAAGTGTCTACTCTTTTTATGACAACGAGAATTAGTCCATGCAAAACAAGGCTCATTTGCATACATGAACTCTCGTCGCGTGACAAAAGTTACAAGTTTCCATTTTGTAACCGGAACACTCTGGGTTCAATCCGCGATGGACAATACACGGAGCAACCCTCACTCGTTTTCTCTGTGGACCTGCATGATAGCTGCTACAGTTGAGTTACACAAAACAGAGAATCAATCAGGGATTTTAAGATTTACAAGAATGACAGAAATAATATATGCAAAGAATAAAAACAATGGAATTGGCAGAAACACGAACAGGAAGTTACAAGATAGAATCACTGATACGTCAATGAGACACGCACAGAAAAAAATTGGTGAACAAGAAAATTTTGCCCGCCTAATATTATGCGAATGCCGTCAGTGATTGGCTGGCTAAGTAACTCATCTGCATAGCTGATACCATGGATTTATTGACTGTCCTGACTATTTGTTTACACCCAAGCATCCCCGGGTCCACGCTGGTTTTGTTTGTTTTGGGAAAACCACTATCCTACTTCCACTGCAGACACAGTATACAAGGTGGAGGCACTTTGCCCATTGAATTCATTTTGTGTATCAACTCTACCATATACTGGGTAGTTCGAAAGGCTTGTTACCCCTATCAAAGCATAGCAGGTCATGGCGTTACATCATTTTTGTTCTATGGAAATAGTGTTCATCCATACCTTCAGATAATGTTAATGAAAGTGAATAAATTGAATTCATTAGATGTTTCTTTCTATTACCGTATTACTTGTTCTTCTATCGCTCTGGTTTTCTTATTTTTCTGTTCTTAAAGTGAATAAACTGAATGCAGGACATGTGCTTTGTATTGCTGTATTACTTGTTCCTCTCTTTTTTTTTTTAGTAGAGTGTAACGAGACTTTTGGATCACCTTGTACATTTAGGATAAGCAACAAAAAGCCTACATTTAAGGGGTAAGGAGAAAGTTCATGAGGATTATTGTACGTCTAGGAAATTTGAGTATATAGAGATTGGAAAAATTAGCCATCACAAGATTTTTAAATAAAGGGTCAATTAATTTAACCCCTTAAAATTTTAAATTGACATAACAATTATGGAGGATTTAAAAAAAAAAAAAAAAAAAAAAAATTCTCAAAGAACAAGCAACTTGATTGCTCATGAGTAAGGGTCAGCAGAGTGGAGCCTTTTACTTTCATGTTTCTCTTTAAAATTTCTGCTCCCATTTACTTGCCTCCTCACGAGGGCATAGTTAGACATAAGATCGGTTTTTAATTGGGGGAAAATGCAGCTCCCCAAAAAGGGCACACTGGATTGGAATAAAAAAAAAAAATGTCTCAGTCTAGAAGGATTTCACCTTGACTGACCGAGAACAGAAAAAGATGAATTGTATTCACAGAACACATACTACATTTTGATCTTAGCCAAAAAATCATTGTCTAGTTTTTTTTATCATTCAAAATCCAGTTTAGTAAACCATAATTTTTGAATAATTTACCTCATTCTTGGAAAAGTTGGTTATGTTTGAGCTTTTAACAATTATCAGTTTGTATTTAGAAAAATGGTGTATCTGTTAGAAAAATGGTGTATCTGTTAGAAAAATGGTGTATCTGTTAGAAAAATGGTGTTAGGGTTAGAAAATCCTATCAAATCTTGAATATCATTTACAGTAAACAAAAAAAAAGTTGTGAATTAAATTGAAAAATGTTATTTTGTGTACAAAATCCAATAATTTAACTGGTTTAAATGGTTTGTGAATTTGATATTCCGTAGAAGCTTCCTCTTTCAGATGAAACCGGCTGAACCCGCCCAGGGTGTGTGCTACGCCAGAACAGGAATGTATTTCTTGCTTTTGGATTTCATATAACAAAACTATTTATTTTTAGGCATCAGTAAAACTTTTTGTAAATAAAACCTGTAGCAGCCATTATGCGTGTCCACAAGGTAAAAGAGTAAGGGTGGCACTGTGTGTCGTTTATCGGGAATTAATCCTAGAGTGTTCCGATTACAAGATAGAATCTTGTTATTTTTGTGCAAGGACAAGAGTCCACTTATGCAAATGACCATTGTTTTGCATGAACAAATTATCGTTGAAATAAAAAGAGTAGAAACTTTCCTCCTTGGGGTGTGATGATAACATTACTATGCATCGAATGTTAAGCGAGAGAAAAATCGAATTAGTGTTTTGTTTCGGATTACTCGATTGACGAGAGTTGGATTTTTTTTTTAGAGTGGGTGTCATCGTGTTTTGGAGAATTGTTAATACAATTCGGGAGTCGAACTTTTGATTTTTGTTCGTGTATGCACATATTTTTTTTTCTTTTTTCAACTTTCACTTCTTTTTTTTTTTTTTTTTTTTTTTTTTTTTCTGATAAAAACTTCTGAAATTAGCTCTACAAAAATTAAAACAAAATGGCAAAACATAGATGGACAGGTCACCTTTCGAGATGTAAAAACAATAGGTGAACATATAAAGCGACAGAATGGACCCCGAGGCAATGGAAAGGACCTAGGGAAGGCCAAAAACCCGGTGGAGAGACGACCTCGATAGTCAACTAGGTCCTACTTGGCCACGCCTAGTCAGTGATAAAATACGGTGGAAATAAACCAGGGAGGGGTTCCTCCACCAGGAGTGAAACAATAAAAAGAAGAAAAATCAGTATTAAAGCAAAATGTGCCATTTTAGTTGTTGCGCGAATCGATTTGCTTAGTTAAAAAACCCTGCAGTATAAACGAAATATCATTTGGATTTCTTTGAATTGATCTTCCTCATAGGTTAGGTTTATAATTTAGACGCTTATAATCTGGGTTTTATTTCTTTATCTCATGTCGTAAATATATTCATACACACGAAGTAAGTTGTATAGTAGCTGTGTCAGGGGCGTCATGTTATATGCAGTGCAATGACAGATCCATCGTCTGCAACGTGAAATCTGCCCAAACCCAACACATTAGGTCGGTGAATTTGCTGAAAGCACTACATTTGCCCAACGTATATGTTATTTTAAGGACGAATCTGTTACACTGGTACGGTCATGTAGAGCATGGATGTCTTGGATCACAGGAAGATTGACAGGCCAATGAACACTAATGAGACAAGACTGTTCAGAGTGGAATTTGGAGACAGTTGACTCGCTTAACCGTGGGAGTGAGGCTGCAAAATATCACAAAAAGTGTGTCTCTCTCTCTTTCTCTCTCTTTCTCTCTTTATCTCTCTCTCTTTCTCTCTTTATCTCTCTCTCTTTCTCTCTTTATCTCTCTCTCTTTCTCTCTTTATCTCTCTCTCTCTCTCTCTCTCTCTCTCTCTCTCCTGCTATAGGTTAAATTGTATTACTACTTGTAGTATTGATTTATTCCTCTCCAGGAGTTAGGCACAAGGCCAGTTCTTATCTTACTCCCACAAGTAAGATGTGACCCATGGTCGGGTCGGGAAAGTGGGGTTTAAAAATTGCCTGGGCAGCCCCGTCGGCATTATCCAGTAGGGGCGCCTCAGGCAGTAAGCAATAAACTTACTCCTCCCCAAAGAGGGGAGGCGAAGCCTGGGAGGGTGGACCTCCTAGAACTGCACAGGACAGACCCATAGACTGGCGTAAATCAAGCCCCGAAGGCCAAGACAATACCAGTCTATGGGGTGCAGTATCCATCGGAACAGATACTACACTTTAATCTTAGCCAAAAGGCCAAGAAGAGTGTATTGCCTTTTGTTGATATAAATAATGGACCCTCCGTTCAACACATGCCAGCATGTAAAACGGATGTTAAATCGAATATGATGATGATGATGATTATTGCTATCTTGAGTTTTATAGTTATAGTTTTATTACCTTTCACTGTTAATAAACGGGGGGGGGGGGGGAGAGACTGAAGTGAGAGTGATAAACAATATACTGTGAGAGTGATGGACACAAACTTAGTAAGAGTCACTTGATGAATTAATTGCAAATTACAGCTAGTTAGAAGAATTAAAATAGAATTAAAAATATATATATATATAATTCCATTCCAGAGCTATGAAATATTTTAACATGTATTTTGTGTTATTAAAGTAGTGACGGAATTCTGTTACCTTGGAAACGTGCTGTCATCGGGTGGAGGCTGTGAACTCGCGGCAGCTACACGTTGCAAGTCTGCTTGGAGACAGTTTAGAGAACGGCTACCAATTCTGACAAACAGACACCTGCCAGCAGCTACGAGAGGTCGTGTATACTCCTCATGTGTCAGAAGTGTGCTGGTGTATGGCTCCGAAACCTGGGCTGTCTCTGCTGGCACACTAAAGAAACTGCACCGTAATGACAAGGCAATGGTCAGATGGATCTGTATGGTGAGGCCTGAACAGAGCACGTCTTTTTTGGGTCTCTGCTCATGCAGGTCAACTTGGAAAGTCTTGCGGACGTCATGCAGAAGAGCAGACTGCGTTGGTTGGAGCACGTTGAGCGCAACAGTGGTTGGATTGCTAAAGCTCGACAGTTGAACGTGCCAGCAGAGAAGACCACCTCTGCCAGACCCAAGTTGTCTTGGGAGGACGTGATCAAACGGGATAGGAGAGCCTTGTGTATGGATTCTGTCGAGCCTCACCAAAGACAAGAATGGAGGGGAAGACTTAGATCAAGACTGGACAATCAGGCCCCACCCTCATCAGAACATTAATTGTGGCATGATTCAACAAATAAACCGGTTGATGATGATGATGATGATGAAAGTATATGGGAAAAGGACTTTAGGAAACAAACGTAATTGTTAATGGTATATATATGTAAGACTTCCACTTTCTTGTGAATCAGAAAAAGCGTAATTCCACCTTTTTTTAATTCAGACCCTCCCCCCCTTTTTTTTTAAAGGAAAGACTGATTTCTGTCAAATCGTATTTTTTGTCATTTGGCTGAGATATCTTGTGATTTCAGTTTTTTTTTTACCATTGCTTACTCACATTGTGTGTGTGTGTGTGTGTATATATATATATATATATATATATATATATATATATATATATATATTACTAGCTGTACCGGGAGTAAAAAAAAAAAATGTAAGCCAATTATTTCATGGAACAGGGATTTTTAAAGTTACTTCCCTTAATGTTTAAAAATACACCAAGAGAAATAATTCCTTACTCATGTAAGGAGTTATTTCTCTTGGTGTATTACTTCCCTTAAATGTTTAAAAATACACCAAGAGAAATAACTCCTGACATGATTACTTCCCTTTAATGTTTAAAAATACACCAAGAGAAATAACTCCTGACATGATTACTTTCCTTTGATGTTTTAAAATACACCAAGAGAAATAACTCCTGACATGATTACTTTCCTTTGATGTTTAAAAATACACCAAGAGAAATAACTCCTGACATGATTACTTTCTTTTGATGTTTAAAAATACACCAAGAGAAATAACTCCTGACATGATTACTTCCCTTTGATGTTTAAAAATACACGAAGAGAAATAACTCCTGACATGATTACTTCCCTTTAATGTATAATAATAATATTTGGTGAAAAAGGCAACACTCTAAAACTTTTTTAGCCAGAATAAGTATTTTCAGAAAGAAACTGCCATAAAATAAAATATATCCGTGCCAATAACATAGTGGAAGGAAGTAAAATAATAAAAAAAGGCTAGTTTGTTATAAGTATTGTAGACCACCGAGGATCTAGACATAACGGATCATCTAGATAAAGCATCTCTTCTCCCCCTCTCTCTGTCTCTCTTATTTGATTGATGAAGTCATCATTGTTTGACGTCATAAAGTGTACACGAGAACAAACAAATAAGATCCACAGATTTTTAGTATTATAGATAGATGAACTCTATCTTTCGCTATAAAGATTATAGTTATGAAATATATGATTTTATTTATATGTTTTGGTTGGCATATTAAATTATGCGAAAATAGAATTATTTTTAATCTTCTTGCACAAATATAATTTCACTACCATGTCTTGTGCGACTGTAAAGTGTTTTTTAAAACAATACTTGTGAATGCTGTTAACAATGCTAATAACTAACCTCCTAACTCTAACCCTAAATATGGGTGTGTCTACATTTGTCTTCATCGTTGAATGAAGAATTCAAACTCTTTTTGAGTTGTTTGCTGGTTTCAAGTTGCTATTTCGTAAAAGAAGTTGGCATTTCATAATAAACTGGACAGCTTTTATTTCTTGTTGGTAATCACGTGGAAATTGCTGTTCTCCATGTGACATTGCGTCTACAAAACAAATGTATTTCTGTTATAAAATTGAAAATAGAAGCCTTTATCAATGCAAGATTAATTTTTTTTTTTTCTTTTTTTTTACTTTAATCTTATTACTTTTGGAATAAAATTCCATCATCAGAGTTGACCAGTATTGTCATTTTTTTTTTATTTTTCATCAAAAAAAACAAACAAAAATAAAAAAACTTTTTCTTTTGTTTCTTTGATAAAATGTCCTTGTTATGATGTATCCACGCCGATGTCGTTAGCGGTTATGAATTCAAATTCTGGTTGTAGAACGAAGAAAGCATCGACATGCTCGTAGTTTAAAAAATGGGTCGTTCATTTTCAAAGCATTGGTTGGTCAGTATTATAAAATTAAAAATAGAAGCCTTTATCAATGCAAGATTAATTAATTTTTTTTTACTTTAATCTTATTAATTTCGGAATAAAATCCCATCATCAGAGTTGACCAGTATTGTGTCATTTTTTAAATGTTCATTCTGTTAAGTCGATATCTCGACTGAGCGGTTAAGATAGCAAAAGTATTTTAAGAAGTTTCTTAGCAATATGGCATGGCCATCGTTACACTGCATGTAGTCGAGTGATCCACATGGTGGCATCAAGCGAGGTCTGTGATCATTATGTATGCGTCCTGTCCGGAATCGATAATGCACGGATGTAGTATTGCATCTGACTAGAATAAAAGGGATTTCATCATAATGTAGGGACAACACTG
>OY744517.1:46092644-46127644 GCA_963556195.1 Sepiola atlantica | reverse complement strand
AAAAAATTGCATAAAATGTCCAATATACAAAAGTTTTCTATTTTGTTTTTGATTAAACTTGTATGTGTATGTATTACTAAGTTAATGTTTATTTATGAGGTTAGAGGACACCATATCTAGAATATGGTGTATATATATATGTGTGTGTATATATGTATTTTTGACAATTTAAATCATTTTCAAATCAAGTTCCAAATAAACAGCATACACAAAGGTATAGTTATTTACAGCTGATTCAAGACAGTGTTTATTTTAAGTCATATAATGTAACATGATTTTTTTTCAAGCACTGGATCATACTCATCATCATCATCATCATCCGGTTTATTTGTCTTATCAGGCCACAATTAATCCTCTGATGAGGGTGGGCCTGATTGTCTAGTCGTATTTCGACTAGACATAGTTTTTAAGGCAGTTTTACGGCTGGATGCCTATCCTTCACCAACTTGAACACCTTTTGTCAGTCCAAGACCTCCACCATTCCCATCTAACTCGGGCTGATGTGGTTTCCACTTGAGCATGCACAAATGTCACATATTACCTGTGAGTTGCTGCATACACTACTGTACCCCCAAGTTGTGACAGGCCATCCAAAGATAGCATTTGCCACATGCCCTGTGGCCAGGGTTAGATTGGTGAGTGTCGGGACGTGTCCATATACCAGTGGGCCCTGCACACTGCACTTCTAGGGCTCCAATCTACTCCAAGATCCCTAGCCAATTAGCCTGGGGCCGCAAGGAGCCCAGTATCCATCATTAGAACAGAATTTTCGTAGGTACCCAGCAAAAAACACAAACCATCAATGTCCAAAAACAAAGCAAAAAATCACAAGAATTGATTCATTGTTAAATACCTCGGTAAAAATTATTAAATTAATTCCACATCACATATTATCTTAACCCAAGAGAAATGATTAGAAGACACCACCATCCACCATTTTGGTTTCCAAAAATGCTGTCATTTAAGATAATTCTAGACTACTTTTATCAGAGCAGATAAATGCTGATTTTAAAACTTATGTGTTTTGAAAGAGAGAGATATTTAGATATTAATATTTCTTATACGTCAATTGTGTGTGTGTGTGTGTGTGTGTGTGTGTGTGTGTGTGTGTGTGTGTGTGATCTGCAGACAGCTGTTTCGTCGTATCGCGTTTTTTCAGTGTGGTTAGATGTGGTGAGTGTTTCCACGCTGCCATCCCTAAACTAATGTATACTGCAAAGTTCATTTAAACGTTTTAGCGATGGCAATCTTTAAGATAAAGACCGTGGGTGTATACCTGCAGTTGACAACAACAACGCATCAATAATCGATGCAGATTCACGTACAACTGTTCAGAAACTTGCTGAAATGTTAGGCATGTCATCCGACAGTTCTTTACGTCCTAAGATGGAATACTGTTGCCACATCTGGGGAGGTGGCGCTCAGAGCATCCTTTCTTGCCTTGACAGAGTACAACACCGACTTCGAAATCTAGTTGTCGATGTCCTCTTCTCTACAACCTCTTTCTCACAGAAATCTTGTTGCTAGTCTTTCTCTGCTCTATCATTATTTTCATGGTAGGTGCTCGACTGAGCTTCATCTATGGTTCTCCACTGTAAAATATTCACAGGAAAAACTCGTCTAGCTACAACCACTGTTAATAATTTCCCTTTCTCTCTTTGTGTACCTAAAACTAAAGGAAACTTCCATGAGCAAAGTTTATTTTCTCGAACTACCCTGGGGCTGCTTCCCAACCGACTACAACATGGTCCTTTTCAACTCTAATATAAACAAATTCTTGTTGAGCTGTCATCTTAAAAAAATAACAATTCTGCCCACTTTTAACCATTGCTACTAATCCTCACGGTGTTGTCTCAACGTCCACCTGACAAATTCATTAACCCTTATCCTCGAGTGGCCTTTGGCCTTGATAAGTGGTGACTCCTTAATAAAACAAAAAACAAACTAAAAAACCCTTAAGCAACTAGGTAAATTCAAGAAGCTTGACAAAATCACAGAACTCTTCGGTTTTGGGGTGTACTCAGAATTTCTTTTATGGAAAAAATATAAATGACCCATTTCTCAACCATATTGTCACGTACGGTGGAAAGTGAATTCTATATCCGTAACAATCCTCTCATGATCGGGTAGAAGTCTTAAGTAATTCTTAATTATATCCTTAGTATCACCTGTACTGAGGATCGAACGTTCAACCTCCAGAAGTCACTTAGAAGTGATTATAACTTAGCACTTTATCCGTTGTGCTACGTCTCTGAGAACAACTCCGTCATGGCTGGCAGAACGAGAGCAATCTATCCCTGTTGATTAAATAAGGGATTCCGTTCGAAATTCTGTGCAGATTCCCGAGTTCAAAAAGACTCACCTGAAGAAGTTTGGTAGTTACATCGGCCAAAACGTTGTGGAAATAACATCCAAGATAAGAACGGTAGTCCGACCAATCGAAACAATACAGATCAAACAAACAATGAAAATGGAGAGAGTTCTTGAAACCTGCCTGTATCAGATGGACATGCTGACCAACAGTCTTGAAACAGCTAAAGCTGCCCAAAGACAAACAGAAAAAAGCTTCTAAACTTGAATGGCACCACAGATTTTTGGCAGAAACATAAATGTTTTTTGTAATTTAATGTTTATGGGTTCGACCAACAACAGTGTCGTGGCTTGAGTTGATCGTAGTTTGAAATGCCAACAGCAGAAACACTCGTTGAATTGATTGTCTGCCATTGTACATAATAACAAATGGAGTAGGGGAGTCGATGCATGTATAACCTCAGGGGAGGTAGTTGATTGGCATAAAACTTTTGCCGAACAAATGTAAACAACTTTGATATTTCCTGCCTTGATCGATAAGACATTTTTTTTTTGTCTCTTTTTTTACAATCTGTGACATTGGTTTTAAAGGCCATAGTTTACAAGGAGACCGAAAGATTTTCAGTGTAAATCTGGTCTGTTGGCAAGTTTAAAGGCTTTTTTCTGTTTGTCTTTAAGAGGCTTTAAGCTTTCTCAAGAACCTTTTTGTCACCATGTTCAGCCAACTGAAACAGGCATGTATCAAGAACTTCTATCTATCTATCTATCTATCTCTCTCTCTCTTTCTATATCTATCCATCTATCTCTCTCTCTTCATATCTATCCATCTATCTCTCTATCTCTTTCTATATCTATCCATCTATCTCTCTCTCTTCATATCTATACCTCTATCTCTCTATCTATATATATACTCTTTTCTTTATTTTCCCATACATGTTTTGTCCTGAGTGTGAATAGTTTGTTTAACATTGAAAGTTGTCCGGCTTTAATTTGTAAAGTCTTATTCCATAACCCTAACCTTCCACAAAATTATAAACATCAGTTCTCACTTTTATTGCAGATTTTCCTTTATTTTTATTTCTGTTGTTAAAAAACTCTCATCAGGTTTTTTAATAGAATTTTTTTTTTTTTATGTAAAAAAAAAAAAAATACTCAAGTGTTGATTTGCTTTTTACTAATTATCAAATAGGCTTTACTAAATACTTTAATGGAATGTGCTACGAAGAACTCGTAGCACTGTTGCCTCCTCGACATAAATAACCTTGACTAACCCAAACAGCAAAATCCCACCCCTTCACTGTAAAGGACCCCAAATGCTGGAAGGCCTAATAGTTTCTTCCCTCGAACTGCTAGACTTTGGAATTCCCTCCCTGTTTCCTGTTTCCCCTACTGAACTAACATGCAGAAATTTAAATGTAATGCGAATAGACATCTCACTACTTAAAGTGTCCCTGTAGGCATGGCCCCTAATTCACAGTAGCCCCTTACGTCTCAGTGGTAATGTGCCTTGTTTGGGGTCAATATAGGTAAAGAAAAAAAGGGGAATTGTCGGACTATTGAGTTGATTTGTTCTTTTGGTATTTCACCTGCAAATATTAGAGTAAAATTTTATATGTTAGACAAGATTTAAAGTTATTTTTCTCTTTTTTTTTATCGATATTTAAATAAATACAATTTTATGACTTTTTTATCGCTTTTAGTCATATTTATTAATAGAGATTTGGTATCTGTCTGAAACCGAAACTATACTATTACTTGTACTATTAATTGTACTATTGTATTATATTTTAATACTCAGTTCGGTTTATATCGGACTAACGTACTATCTTTCAGTGTTCAATTCAAGAGGGGTGTAATATAGTCTGTTGTTATCATACCATCCTCCCAGGGATTACCTCATTTTTTGTGTTTGGGAGGGTAATGTAGTATCTGTTCTATTGCTATGATATAATCCTCCCAGGCATTAACTCCTCTTTTGGGGGAGGTAGCATATATTAACATGAAACTGTCACATTCAGCTGTTAGTTACCAAACTCAACACTTTTATATATATATATATATATTTAGAGTATTGTGTCCAGGTTTGCTTCATGTTTAGATGTATTTTTATATATATTTAGGTGTAATCCGTCAACAGAAAATCATAAGAGCACAAGTTTGAAAAAGAAATATAATAATAATAATAGAGAATAAAAAAAAACTGAGAATGAATACAAAATAAATAAACGTCCAACTTACAATTTCGTGCGGAATTTATTGGACGATTTTAGAAGCAAAGTAAAGTAAATCACAATTTTTTGGGTATAGTCTGTAGGAAATTTCCGGGAACCATCCCCTTCTTCAAGCCTTCTATGAGGTGTGAACAGTGTTCTTGAAAATGGCGAACTAAAATTAATAATATTAATTTTTTTATTATTTCACAAACCGGTCGCTAGGGGTCGCCTCTCAAGGTCATATATGGGGGTTCTTGTTGTCTGTTTTGTTTCCGGTACACATGTATCGGGAAGGAAAAGAAATAAGAAAAGAGGGGCGTTTTTAAGTTATATTTCTTAAAAACATGCTCCTTTCGGTCGCATATTTTTGCTAGTTGAAGATAATTATTGTTATCCTGTATTCTATATAATTTAAAACGCATAGTATCTACCTTTTTTTATTTCTAGAATATTATACTCAATTCTAAGAAGTTATTGAAAACTTGTACTTGCAAATCACTGTTTAATATGAGAAATAGTTGAACAGATTGAGATAACATTTCATAAGTTGAATTATTTATCAACTAAATATATGAAAGTGAATTGCACAGGAGCAGAGAAATTCTTCTGTATCTCTATAAACAATTCTTCATACTATTTCAAAGCATATAAGTGTAAATTGTAATATATTGATAATTATTTCTGATGCTTGAACTTTTTGTATAAATATTACTGTGACATTTTGTTAAGAGAATGAACTACAAAATGTTATGAAAATATTTATTTTTAACTTGCGTAATTATCTGGTATATTTTCTTCCTCCTTAAAGTATCACCATATGGCAAATCAGTCAAACCAAGTCAAAATGAAGAATAGTCTTCACATTCCATGAGCGATGTTTGACAGAGGAGGAAGAATTGCTGTTTTCTGGGGAGAAATTGAGGGACCACTTTTGGGAGTTATCAAATGAAATATTTAACAGAATTTTATCTGGATATCGATACTGTACTAAGAGTTTAATTTTTTTTTTTAACAGTTGAATTGAGAAGATAGTTAAAGGGGAGATGCCCAAGGAGGCATAACAAACAAATCAATAAATGGATCAACACCACATAAATCTAACACTCGTTGGCTCAGTTTTGACCTTGAAGTAGTATTTTTTTTTTTTTTACATCAAGTGGCTTCATGCCTTGTCTGGAGCGATTTCCATACTCCCCCCCTAAAAAAAAAACATGTCTTATTGTCAAAACAGGAACAAGGTGATTAGCTAATTATATAAATAAATAGCTATACTACTGTCACGTGATTGACATCTATCTCTATAAGAAGGCAAATTGAAAGCTGGTTCTGAAGTTATCCGTGTTATTTCAATGACGTCTCCAGTTCGTCCTCTATTACGATTACAAGGAAAAATTAGTATCACTTCTAAACAATAACGAAACTCATTGCGATCTTGCGAAGAACACTTCCCTCTTCTTTTTGTAGCTTCGTAAACCGTTAAACAAGTGAGGCTGTCTAAAACAAGTTTTGTCTAAGGCATCTCCGTCCATCCCCACCCACCCACCCACTCGTCGGTTTTCCAAAATAATTTTAATGCGAATTTAAAATATATATATATATATATATAATAATAATAATCCAGGTAAAACATCCACAGGGTAGTAATCCAAAGACTTCTAACCGGGTTTATAAAAAAGTGTTCAATATCAAATAGAGCTTTTATATATGATTATTTTTATTTACAGACATGTATAAAATCTGCGACACTGGCATGTCGATGTTATAGATCAACAGTTATTATAAACTGAGATCTCATCAGGCAGAGTTAGAATCCGATCTTAACTGTAGATCATATTTGGAAAGAAGCTAACTGATTCGGATTCTAACTCTGATTCGGATTCTAACTCTGATTCGGATTCTAACTCTGATTCGGATTCTAACTCTGATTCGGATTCTAACTCTGATTCGGATTCTAACTCTACCTGATGAAATCTCGGTTTATAATAGCTGTTGATCGATAACATCGACATGCCAGTGTCACAGATTTTGTATATGTCTGTGTAAATAAAAATAATATATATATATATATATATATATATATATATATATATAACCATCATTATCATCATATTAGGTTTAATGTTCATTTTACATGCTGGCATGTGTTGGACGGTTTGTACAAATTTACTTCCAAACTAACCTATCTCTGACCAGGTCTTTATTTATCCCTCTTTCTCTGAGGTCTATCCTTATCACTTCCTCCCATGTTTTCCTTGTCCTTCCCCTGTGAACTGACCCTGCTACCTCAATTGTTCTACATCTACTAATCCAAGAATTCTCATCCATTCTTTCAACATGGCCATGTCATCAAAGTCTCCTGTTCTGTACACATCTCCCTATACTGTCCTGATTTAATCTTCCTCTGAGGTCATCAGATCTAAGACTCACATTATGCATCCATTGTATTCTTCTCATATCATTTCTCTACATGCAACGTATGTCCTCAACCCTCACTGACCAGAATTCATTTCCATTCACCATACTGTGTACGCGTGCCTGATAGACTCTTCCCTTGCTCGACTGGTAACGCTCTGCTGGTTAGTAATGGCAGAAGTTCCTGAACTTACACCATTTAGTAATCTAAATTAGATTTAAGATCTGTTAGTTAACTAGTTTAGTAATCTAAATTAGATTTAAGATCTGTTAGTTAACTAGTTACTTTATTGTAGACATTCTAAGCTGTATCAGTACTTTATTTTAAACTTCCATTGTTTAGCTTTCCTTTTACGTGAACTTTTGCTAATATGAATTATTTTTCAAATCAACCTCCATTAAAAGTCAATTCTGTTTGGCAAATAATCTTATAAATTTTCTGCATGTCTTGCTTAAAATCATTTTTTGGATGGCAGTGCTTAATAGATACAATTTAAGCGCAAGTTTATGCAAACATTTCACACTTTTCAAAAGTTCAAAAAAAAAGAAAAGTATATATCTACCAACATTTACTAAATAAAAATTTAAAAAAAAATTTCTGCATTTTTATTTTGAGAAATGCTTGAGTTGCTGGTCGAGCGAGTTTGATGATTTTAAAGCTTTTTTGTATGTCTGTTCTTAATAGATGCAATATGGTAGAAGTAAATACCACTTACATTTTGTGGTTTGACATTTAAGCGCAAGTTTATGCAAACATTTCACACTTTACAAAAAAAAGAAAAAAAAGAAAGTATATGTCTACCAACATTTACTAAATTTTAAAAAATAGAATTAATGGGCCCTATGGGCACATATTTTAGCTCTTGCGGATGGCCTGCTATCATGCACAAGCAAAGGATCACTAGGCTGGCAACCAATGTAAATGCAAATTGGTCCATTAAACCTACTTTCTGTATAGTTAAAGCAAAATAAATTGTTTTGGACCAGGGGCGGGCAACCTTTTCAGAGTGAGGGTCAGATGAGACTTTTTGAAGGAGATCGCGGGCCGGAGTGAAAAACGAAATCTCAGAATTACTATATTTTGTTTACATGAATAAATTGTACAAAAATTGCATTGAACACTCTACAAATCTGATATTTTTTCTCAAGAGACTTCTGTATGTGATGTTATAAAAGGCATCGACGAAGAGCCATTTTGGAATCATAAAAAATAATGACGGGGGAAGTAGCAAGTTGATCCAGCATTCGTTTTGACACACCTCACATAGGTTTTATGTTTCATGCCCTTTCCTCGTCTCTCATTGCCTCTTTGCTTCTCTTTTTCTATTTTTATCTCTTAATAGTTAAAGAAAAATGAAATATACATGCATCATCGCTCGCTGATATTCATACATTTTTATCCCACTGTAAATCTTAATTGAAACCTACTTTTACGTCTGTCACAAAATGATGAGTTTTACTGGGAGGTCCGCGGGCCGGATTGCAATAATAAAGCCTTGCAGGTTGGCAGGCCGGATGCTAGGCCTTCGCGGGCCGGATGTGACCCGCCCCTGTTTTAGACCATTAAAATAATTTCCAACGCCATTGATAATGTTTACCAATTCATTTATTTTTTATCGCTTATTTTTAAATCCATGTTTTGAAACATGACGTCAAACCAAAGCTATAATTATTTTGTTAAGGCAATGTTTTAAGCTCTATTTATAAGAAAGTTCAAATAGATCAATTGGTAGAACCTCAGAGTGAAGAGCTCAAGGTTTTGATTTCGATTTCTGGTCATGACATTCACTTTATTTGTTGAGAATTTATTATTTACTATAAATGCAATATTTTCCATTTCTAAAAGTGGTTAAAATCTCTGGAAATGAGACAAATTCTGCATCATACAACTACTGATCTCTATGCGAGTATTGAGCACTATCAAAATAAATACTCCAACAAATATATACGCACGATACAGTGTATAAATAGTGAGAAAGAGAAATACTCATTGCAGTAATAATTAGATTTGTGTTTCATGATCCTTTTGATACTTTGCTTACTATAATCATACCTTTTTGATATCGGTCGGCAAGAGTTATAATGCTGAATCACCTTTGAACGGCTTCAAACGTTACTATTGGCAACATAAATTATTTAAAAGGAAATACAGTTAGGAAATTAGTCAAAAACAATGTGTGACCTATTTGCGTTAAAAAAGTTTAATATTTAATATAAAATATAAGCATTTTAAGTTATCGTAAATATTGGTTGTGAGTAAAGTAATCAGTGGCAGACCTCTTGCTTTTCCCAGGAAGTAAGGTACCAGGCCGAAAAGCGCCCTGTCATATTAAAGAACCCTCTTTTTAAAAATTAAAAAACATTTTTTGTTTATCGTCCTCCCACAGCCGTAAGATGTGACACAAGGTCTGAAAGTGGGGTTGAAAAGCCAGCAACCTAGATGATGAGCACTCTGGCCTACAAAAAATGCCTGCGTAGCCCCGTCGACATTCTCCCGGTAGGGGCGCCTCAGGCAATTAGCAATAAACTAACCCCTTCTCAAAAGGGTGAGAACGTAAAGCCTGGGAGGATGGATCTCCGAAAACTGCACAGGACAAACCCTAAGACCGGCGGAATCAAGGCGCAAAGGTCAAGAAGGTACCGGTCTAAGGGGTGTAGTATCCATCGGAACAGATGTTATTTAAGCAAATATATAAAAAGTTACAAATATTTTAAAGAAAAAAAAACAATGCATATAAAAATTCAACATTTGTTTTAGTCATGGAGCTCCGAATCGTTAGGCGGGAGGGGGCGTTGGACATACGATTGGTCATGGTATTTGGACTCTACCCTACGCTAGACACTCTCACCAAAATACCTCATTTACTCTGTGGGTTGATCCTACTTAGGTGATCCCCAATTTGTTTTAATGAATATTTAATTTAACAAAACTCATCTTGGGGGAGTAGGACAATATTTACAATAGTTTTGTACAAGGTTAGTAGTGCCCTCCCAACCACTGTTTTCCGGGTGATCCGAAAACAAGCGTTCATCGGAACAGATACTACACTTTGAATTATATAAAATATTTACATTCAAAACAAATTAGGCACAAGGCCATCGAAAGTGTGGAGAAAATGGGTGTCGTTGGTCATCCTTGGTCTAAAGTAATAAAAATGTCTACCCTACTCTTAACTAGAATTCTTGGCCTTTTGGCTAAGATCAAAGTGTAGTATCTGTTCCGATGGATACTGCACCCTATAGACTGGTATTGTCTTGTCCTTCGGGGCTTGATTTACGCCGGTCTATGGATCTGTCCTGTGCAGTTCTAGGAGGTCCACCCTCCCAGGCTTCGCCTCTCCTCTTTAGGGAGGAGTAAGTTTATTGCTTACTGCCTGAGGCGCCCCTACCGGGGAATGCCGACGGGGCTGCCCAGGCAATTTTTAAACCCCACTTTCCCGACCCGAGCTTGGGTCACATCTTACTTGTGGGAGTAAGATAAAAACTGGCCTTGTGCCTAACTCCTGGAGAGGAGTAAATCAATACTCTTAACTAGAATCATCTCAGTCACCACAATACCACATTTGCTCTAGGGGCCGACACTTTAACCCTCTTTTAATTCAATGGTTTGAATTAGAGTATCCGGATTCTATCGAGTTAAAAACTCTAGCGTTATTTTTTCTAAGTTTTAGTTTTGAAAGAAAAGAAGAAAAAAAAATTATTTGAGCAGATAGTGCAGTTGTTTCAAAAGCTGCAGTGCTTCTGCATCAAGTATTAACTATATATGATTTCTATTTAGATAGGTATCTTACACTGTACACATAAGGCAGTATTACTCACTGCACTCATTGACCATTAGTAAAAATGACCCCCCACACAACACACACACAGTTAACACGTAAACAGGTCACGATTTGTAAAACGTTTTTTTTTTTTTTACTAAATGCCGTTAATGGAAAAACATACTAAACAAAAAAAAATAATGGCAACTTTTATATTTATCTCTGAGGTGGAGATTGCCTGCACTTTCTAGTGTATCTGATTAAGCTTTAAAAATTAGCTTCAGTGTTTTTTAATCCACAAATCCTATATTGAATATTATCGAATTCATCAGACGAATTTCAGCAGTAGTTTAAAAAAAAAAAAAAGTATTTTTATGTCTTGTCAACTATATTATAATTTCCTATAAATATATATTATTAGTAATTTAATATAAGCATATCTTACACAGTCGAAATGCATAAAATATGGTTAGTTTTTATTCAAAGATTATGTGGGGAGTAGACCGTAAAAGATCTGACTCGTCTGCAACTTAAGATGAGCAGACTAAATATTTAAAACAAAACCTAGTTTTATTATAGTGAGAGGAATAGCACTTAAGAGGCAATATAGACTTTAATCATTTTTAGTTTAATCAATATTAGAAGTTTCTCAGTCATGTTTTTCTTTTCAAGTTATTTTTTTAAAAAATCATATCTACAGCATATATAGTGTAAGCTGGAATATTCAGTTTTTAAATAAAATTAGACCACCCGTGACCCATCGGGTCAGTATTTGTTATATATATTTAAAAAAAATAAAGCTCATTTTGTGTTGTCCCCTAGATTTATAAAAATGTTTTGGAATTTCACAATATTTTCTCTACATATCCATTCGTAAATCAGTACAGTAAAGAAATATATTCCACTCCCACCCATATTTTGTGGACCCCATAATTTTTTAATTTTGGAAGAACAGTAGAACAGCACAAATATACCCCCCTCCCCGGCATAGAAATCAACCTGCTTGTTTTGGGTCTTTTAGCCTGAAAACAGTAGATGTTCCACCCCTAGAGAGGGGTTGGGAAGGCCTTATTAACCTACTTCACCTTATTTTGTTTTATGTTGTTTTTTTTTTTTTTTGGGGGGGGGGGGGGGTCAATCCACCCATCAATGAAATTGTAAATAGATAAATAAATTAATACATTTTAAAACGCTAGGGAGACAGTGAATGTGGTATTGTGATGGCTGCAACTATGAATGCAATGGCTAGTTAAATATGCTGGAATGCATCGGTCGAGAATGCGACTGTTTAAGAATGAGATAGTTAGTGAAAGACCAGCAGATCCCTTACATCCACAATGGTTATGTGCTTAATCTATTATATAAAGGCGAAAAGTCTGTATGTATGTATGTTTTTATGTCTGGAAAAGGCTCATGAGATACTCGACAATTACCCATAAAGTTGACATATTCTGCATCCTCCAGCTTCCGGTCACATAATATCGAAAAATTAGAAAAAAACACCCATTTCTTCGTGCCGAACAGACACAAAATTTTCTCGGTGACGGGGGGGTACCAAATTTCATCGTTTTCCCCCACATATTGACGTAGTACGCATGCGCGCCGAGTCCCCATTTCAAACCTTTTAACTGACCTATTTTTCATCAGTTTTTATACTCTGTCCATTTGGGCACCTGGATAACGACGTAGTACCACGATGTCTAGGTTGATGGTTTGATCCGACCGACTCCCAGAATATTTTTTTATAACCATGACCTAAATATACATCGAAGGGAGGAGGCGACCAGGAAGACAGTTAGTACTTACTTTTGTCCCTGGCAACGGGAAGAGGGGGTAGGGAGGGTGGAGAGAGCCAACGGGAAGACAGTGGGGCAAGGGAAGGGGTCGGCGGGCACTGGAGAGGGGGAGGCAAAAGTTTGCTTGCAGAGGGGAGGGGGGCGGGAAGATAGTTACGCGAGGGAGAGGCGGGTCGACTGGTTGGTTAGGGTAAGGGAATGAGGGGGCGACCGGGGAAAGCCCCCCCCCCCTCCGGGAAGAGAGAGTTAATTACACTTTTGCCTGTAGATAGGGAGAGGAAAAGGGGGGGGGGTGGAACCCCGGGCAACGCTGGGTATCCCTGCTAGTTGTATATATTTACAAGAAATATAAGAAAGCGAGATAGAAGATCTGCAGGGTGAGTAAAAGAAAATGCCACTCATGGAATTGTTAATAAAATTCACAATCCTTTCTGCAATCCAACCATGTTTGGAACAAATAAACTTTAGTTTATGTCTGACTTGTCCACCAAGTTTCAGTCATGAATGTCCAACAGTCTTTATTTTATCGCTTTTCAATAATATTGGAACGCTTTAGTGACCGTCTCATCAGTAGATGTTGTGATCATGAATGGGCTTCACACTCACCAAACCATACCCCCCCATCCGATTTTTATTTTGTCTGTGGAGTTATCTCAAAGATGTCTATCAAAACAACTGCCAAACTATTCCTCAACTGAAGAGTGTCATCACAGCCCAAATCAGGGAAGAATGCGTCAGTCATTGACAATTTTGTACGTCGTCGTTGTATCCAGGTGTGCTTATCAGTGAACAGAGATAACACAAAGACGATAAATATTTGTCAACAGCTTTGCAATTTGAAAATGTTTTGAACAAAAAAAAATATTTATCAAGGTGGGAGTTGATTTTTTTTTTTTTTTTTTTTTTTTTTTTTTTTTGTCTGTCCTTCAATTCTTCACCAGATTTTCTCATGATTTGAGTAAAAAGTTGTGAGTTTACAGAAATAATGTGCTATTCTGTTTATTTTCAAGTTTCGACAAGATGATACATTTCTAAGTATGTGTAAACTGATAAAAATAGTTTGTTTCTATGTGACAACCGTTTATGGCTGAATTACTTTTTAACACAGGTTTTCGCTAGATTACCAGAGTTAAGCAACCATAACCCTTTTCAGTACTTAGATGGGTGACGTTTTGAGAATACTATGTGCTGTAAGCAAAAACTCCACTCATATGTATAAATGCATGAACCCGTAGCGCAACAGATAAAGTAATAATCAGTTTTAAGTGATAGTCTTCTGGAGGTTGAAGGTTCAATCCTCACTATAGGCGACACTAAGAATATAATCAAAATTAATTAAGACTTCTTGGTCATGACTGACCGAATGAGAACAATCTACCCCCGTGAATTAAATAAAGGTTTCCGTTGGAAATTCTGTACAGATTCCGGAGTTCGACAAGACTCACCTGAAAAAAAAAAAGGCCGGAAATTATATCGGCAATAAATATATAATACATGTACTTTATCTTAACACTTTTAAAAATTATTATTTATTATTGTTATAAAGATCTATCGAGATATCGAGCCCTTTGTATTGAACTGGTGTTCGTGTGATAGCAAAAGTTAGGAGTGGGTGGAATAAGTTCGGGGAACTTCTGCCATTGCTGACCAGCCAAACGTTACCACTGTCGCCAAGGGAAAGGGAAGAATCTAACAGGCGTGTGTACATAACGTGATAATGTATGGAAGTGAAATCTGGGCAGTGAGGGTTGAGGACATGTGTTGCATGGAGAGAAATTATTTGAGAATCGGTGTCTAATGTGAGTCTTAAAAACAAGCTTAGTTCTGATGACCTCAGAGAAAGATAAAATGTGGACAGTATAGGGAAGCTGTGTGCAGAACAGGAGACGTTGAAAGGATGGATGAGAGTTTGGGGGTTAGTAGATGTAGAACAGTTGAGGTGGCAGGAGAAGGCCAAGGGAAATATAGTAGAAATATTTTCATATAGAATTTGAAATTTAGGGCTCAACTGTACGACCAGTTGAGCAGCAAGATAAGTAAAGACTCAAGTAACCAAAAAGCCAGTTTATATGGAAGCTGGACTGCTCCACTATGCCAAGTCCAATGGGCAAGTCCATTATGTGAATTCTGATTGGCTGCAGTCTGAGAGTGAATAATTCTATATATAAATATTGCTTTATTCAAGCAATATTTGCCTATAGGACATTGGAGCCGGTAAGTGTTAATTTGATTCTATAGAAGTGATAAGGATGTATTTGAAAGAAAGAGGAAGAAATAGAGACTTGACCAGAGATAGGTTAGTTTGGAAGTCAATTTCTAAAAGTCGTCCAACACATGCCAGCATATAAAATAACCATTAAACCGAATATGATGATATATTAACAAAGTTTTTTTAAGATTTGGTTCAATTCTGGTTTTCAGAAGTTGATTTTTTATATAAGGGGAATGGCATTTTATATAAGGGGAATGACATACGAATCGACTGAACCAGTCCAAATTAATGCCTTCATCCAAACAAATTAGTCAGACAAAAGGCAGCTATCAAAAAAAAGAAGAAAAAAAAAGTGCTCAATGCCACAAGGCCAGAGCTAGCATTGACTGAAGTAATTGGTACTCTATTGAATCCACTCGCGTGACTTTGAGTTTTGTTCTAATGTATCCATCAGACGAGGAAAACTGAATGAATAATGGGTTGCAAAAATAACTTACCATCTTCGATATTCTCCATTGAGATGTTTTCTGAGTTTGTCTGACTTTTCATCCTTTTATAACTTTTAAATGTTATCACTATGAAATGAATTTAAAGGATTTGTTTCTTTCTTTTTTCAGTATATGAGTGAAAAGATTGGTGGAGCAAAAGGAACAGAACTTGACGATGAGTTCGTTGAAATGGAAAGAGTAAGTTATTTCTCATTTATATTTTTTTATCTTGACTAACAAGCAATTTCAATTTATAGCAATTAAAAATAACAAGCAATTTCAATTTATAGCAATTAAAAATAACAAGCGATTTCAATTTATAGCAATTTAAAATAACAAGCGATTTCAATTTATAGCAATTTAAAATAACAAGCGATTTCAATTTATAGCAATTTAAAATAACAAGCGATTTCAATTTATAGCAATTTAAAATAACAAGCGATTTCAATTTATAGCAATTTAAAATAACAAGCGATTTCAATTTATAGCAATTTAAAATAACAAGCGATTTCAATTTATAGCAATTTAAAATAACAAGCGATTTCAATTTATAGCAATTTAAAATAACAAGCGATTTCAATTTATAGCAATTTAAAATAACAAGCGATTTCAATTTATAGCAATTTAAAATAACAAGCGATTTCAATTTATAGCAATTTAAAATAACAAGCGATTTCAATTTATAGCAATTTAAAATAACAAGCGATTTCAATTTATAGCAATTTAAAATAACAAGCGATTTCAATTTATAGCAATTTAAAATAACAAGCGATTTCAATTTATAGCAATTTAAAATAACAAGCGATTTCATAGCAATTTAAAATAACAAGCGATTTCATTTCATAGCAATTTCATTTCATAGCAATTTAAAATATATACTAAATGTATATATTTTAAATTGCTATGAATTGAAATTGCTATGAAATGAAATTGCTATAATCATTATGCATTTTACGAATAAGAATGTATTGATATGGAAGAAAACATTTTGTTGCCACATCTGGGCTGGTGCATCATCTACTAGTCTCTCCCTCCTTGACAAGGTCAAAAAAAATCGCCAACCTAATAGGTCCCTCACTGTCAACCAAGCTCTAGTCCCTGTCCAATCACCGCAATGTAGCATCCTTGTGCTTGTTTTACAAATACTTCAATGGATTATGCTCCGATGAATTGGCTGCTCTGGTGCCCTGTCGACGTAAATTCACTAGACCACCTCGACAATCAGCTAAATCCCATCCATTCACTGCGGAGGTCCCCAGATGCCGGAGAGCTTTCTACTCCAATAGCTTCTTTCCTCGTGCTGCTGGCCTCTGGAACTCCCTCCCTGCCCCCTGTTTCCCCCGACAATACTGACATGCAGAAATTTAAAACTAATGTAAACAGACATCTCGCTGCACAGCTCCCAATTTAGGTTGACCCCCCCCCCCCTCAAACCATCTCTCTTTTTTCTCAGTAGCCCCTTACGTCTACAGTGGCTACCTGCCTGGTTTGGGGTAAACTATGTTAAAAAAAAAAGAAGTTTTTTCCCTCTTGAAAAATCACAAAACGAAACTTATCGCCATGTCCGTGTTTAAAATATTTGTTTAAAAGCAAAAAGGAGACATTGATGCATGAAAAAGAAGGGAATTGACAAAAGCAAGCAAACGTTCACGCAAGTAATACAAATGTTTTGTTTTAAATGAGGTTCTATTACATATTAATATGGAAGAGAATCAATTTAAAGTTTATGAAGAATTGTTTTCTCTGTTACTAAAATACAAAGACTTAAAATATTTTAATCTCAATTTATGCCACAATTTGATGACTCAAGATTGTTTCAACCAATTCTGATAGTCCAAATACTTGACTCTAACTCTGGAAATTTTCAAAGGTCCGTCAGACTCTGGTTTAAGTAATTTTCTCCCGTAATAGTACCAATTTATATATTTACCATATATTATTTATTGTATTTTATTTCTATTTCTGAATTTTTTCAGATGAGGATTGATAATTTGTATAATTTTGGTTATTCGGACTACATTTCTCATCTTGAGTGTTAGCATCACAACGTTTCAGCTGCTGTAACCTCTTCAAACTCGAAAATATTTCTATCGAACTCGAGAATCTAGACGGAATTTCGAATGGAACCCTTTATTTAATCCACGGGGGTAGCATGCTCTTGTTCCGTCAGCCATGATTGGGAGAAGTCTTCAGTAATTCGCAATTCTTTGTATCGCCCGCACCGAGGATTGAACCTTCAACCTTTAGATGACTATCACTTAGAACTGAATTTAACTTAGTACTATATCCACTGCGCCACGGGTCTGTTCAAAATTTCATCTAGATTCCCGAGTTCAACAGAAATATTCCCGAGTTCGAAGAGATACACCTGAAAAAGGCCGGAGGTTACAGCTGCCGAAACGTTGTGATGATAACACTCAAGATGAAAAATGTAGTTCGGAAACCAAAATTTTACGAATTATTTATAGTGTTTTGCTTTTGAAGAGGACGGACGGGCATGCGTTTCACGGTTTTTTGAATTTAACATTTGTTTTTTGATGCGCAAAAGCTAAAGGTTTGTATCATTCGAACTACTATTCGTATATTGGTTTGTTATATTCATGTTTTGGCCGACACACTTGAAGGTCGGAGATTACATCTTTTCCAACTCTGAAACCTGGCTGACAGAATGAGAACAATCTACCTCGATTAAATAAAGAGTTCAGTTCGAAATTTCATACAGATTCACCGGTTCGGCATAAACATCTCCAAGTTCGAATAGAACGTGCCCAAGTTCGAAAAGATGCACCTGAGGAACGTAGGAGGTTACATCAGCCGACACTTTAGGTATATAACAACCAAGATGAGAATAGTAGTCGGGATAATCTAAATGCAAGTTATCAATCCTCATCTCAAAAATTCTAAAGCTAGCTGTAAAGAATTGAATTCACCAACTTCTAAAGTAATGATTTTGATGCGGCTCTGACTACTCTGCACTGACTTCGATTTAACAGCTTTGTTTAAAATTGTCATTAAAAAAATAAACAAAACAAAAAAAGCACTAGAAAAAAAAATGTTAATGGTTATGTAAATCTATCTAGAATCAATCCAAGCGAGTTTATAATAATAAAAATAATAATAATTATTATTATCATTATTATTTGGCTTAACATCCGTTTTACATGTTGGCATGTATTGGACGGCTTTTAGAAATCGACTTCCAAACTAACCTATCTCTGGCCAGGTCTTTCTCACAAATCCATCCTTATCACTTCCTCTCATGATTTCCTTGGCCTTCCCGTGTGAACTGAACCTGCTACCTCAACTGTTCTACATCTACTCACCCAAGAACTCTCATTCATTCTATCAACATGGCCATACCATCAAAGTCTCCTGTTCTGCAGATATCTCCCTATACTGTCTAAGCCCGTCTTTAAGACTCAAATTACATGTTCATCGTATCATTCTCATATTATTTCTCTTTATGCAACACATGTCCGCATGGCAAGGTTTCACTTAAATGAATATTTTTTTTTAAAAAGAGAATACAAATTATATTTAAAAGTATTAATATTGCGTAGTAACAAACATATGTTTAAGGATTTAACTGTTCAAACCAAATTAATAAACGGTTTCCACTTATTTAAACAGGAAATTATTCTCATGACATTTTAAAAGAATATTGTTTGAAAGTTTTTTTTTATTTGAAAAATAATCACGCATGCTTAATTTCTGCCATATTTCTAAGTTGGTGTATTTCCTGTTTTAATTTGTTTTTCTAATAGAAACTTTAGATAAAAGTACAGAATAGTTCACACTGAAAAACCCATAAACAAAAATATTAACCTGCCTAGTTGTAACAAGTGGAAATGACTTGTAAACATTTTTAAACTGTAAAAGTACAGAATAGTTAACATTCAACAACTCGTAAATAAAAAAAATAAAAAATAAATAACGGAATTCGCCTTGTAGAAACGATTTGTAAGATTTTTTTTAAACGGTAAAAAAATCTTACAAATCGTTCCACACTTAAAACTAGCCGGGTTCGGTAGAGAATTTAATTCTAAAGCGTTTTATATGAATTATGTTTTTTCTTAACAAATTCTCGGGTGTTAACTATTCTGTACTTTTAGCAAAACTTTGTATAAGAATTTTCTCTAATTTTTAGTTTGAACTAAATATGAGCATGGTTAGATGTGTGCTCCTCCATCACCAATTCTGACAATTGTGGTGTGCACATCCCTTGGGGTTTTTTGATTGGTCTAATGGATACCGCCGTGGACAATGGAATCAGTTATACCGAGTTCAAATCTTATTGAATCTGCTGTAGTCTTTCATACACTAATACTGTGATGAATCATACAAACCCACAATTTCACTTTGTTAGTCAAACTGTATCATGGGATGTTCTTCACTCACCATTGTGAATAGCTGACCGGTGTTGTGTTGTGGACACAAAGCAGCTGTTGGTCTCTCTGAAGTAGTTCAGTCTGCATGACTGCATATCAGTGCTATCTGCATGACGCAGAAATGTTAATCTGGTCTTCTTCTTTCTCTTTATAGCTGGAATAATAGAGATTATAAAAGAACAACAAATAACACCATTATTTGCTTCTGAGGTCTAGTTTACTGTTTTTCTCACCAATTTACAGCAATGTTTATGAAGATGAAGTGCAATTTCCCGACCCATCACTGTAGGAGGCGGTTGACCTCGAAAAAGACGTCGGGTCACTTTGACGTTGTACGCACAAAAAGGCAGAATCGATCTCGTTTCTCTGCCAATGACATCATATCTGGCAATATAATCGTAACTCTTCTACTTTTAATGGAATTTTTCACTATTTTAACCGTATGCTTATTCTAGCCTTGTGTGGAAAAATACCATTCTCAACATTATTTTTATATGTCCGCCTCTAATCTTGCTAAAAAAACAGCAACTTTTGTTCAATTAATTATATAATAAATTATTTACAATAGATATTGTGTTTTTTGGAATTAAATAAAACACCAAAGCATTGAATTACTATCAAACAGAAAAAACTAAACCAAAATATTGTTTTTCATTCTCTGCTTGTACCTTAAAAAATAACATTACTTGCATAGTTTTAATCTTGTTTTGAAATTTTATCACACAGTAAACATTTTGATAAGGCTTTAGTTTTTTATAATCAGACTACGATGTTTTCTTTTGTTTTGGGTTTACAAAAACAAACAAAAGTGTCTTGGTATAGTTTTAGTAAATTCATCTTTTATGTTTTTTTAAATAATTTTCCAAATAAAAACAAGTTTTAGACAAAGAAAATCAGTTTTTCCTGAGAATAATAATAATAATAATAATAATCAAAAATAAAAATAATAATAATTAAAAAAAAAATAATAATAATAATAATAATAATAATAATAATAATAATAAAACATTAAAAAACAAAACAAATATTTGGGGAAGAGGAAATTTCTGTACTTATTTTAAAATAAAAAAAGAATGTTTTTATTTAGTAGTTTTGTTCTTTTAAATTAAAAAATATATATGCATCAGACAAAACTTTTTTTTTCTTTTTTTAAAGGGTCATTTCAAATGAATAAACATAATTATAATCATTTCTTTTTAAGACCCCTCATAATAGGAAACAAATGAAGTGATTTTAGTTGATTAAATTTTCAAATCTCTGCAAGATTTGATTTGGATTAATTGGGCTACTATTCTGTTCTTGTTATATTCACAACGTTTCAGCCGATGTAACCTCCAGCCTTCTTTAGCTTCATCTTTTTAAACTTGGGAATATGTCTTTGTCAGAACCCTCGACTCCCAAGTTGGAATAGATGCACCTGAAGAAAGTCGGAGGTTACATCGGCTGAAACGTTGTGAATATAACAATTAAGATGAGAATAGTGGTACAAATTATCAATCTTCATCTAAAACAATTCTGAAAGATAATAGCAAGAAATAATTTTAAGACGAAACCGGAAATGAAAATTCCGCCATTTTGAGCTTTTTTAAAGCTTGGTGTATGGCGGCTTCTGATCGTGTCTATGTATAAGATATGTACATATATTATATTTGAGTAAGAAAACTTGTTCAAAAAAATAAAATATAAAGAAAACAAAATTTAGATAGTTTCTCTTATTTATATTTTGGGGTATTTTTAAAATCTTGATTTTATAAAACTCAAAATTCTAATCTTAAACAGAAATCGGCTGAACGGACACCATGTTGTTTTTTTTTCCCTCCCTTACAGATATTGAAAAAAATCAATAGACATTTTGATTATTCTATTTGTTAGATACACAGATTTTGCTCCGGCTACGTTTTTTATTTTTATTTTTTATTTGTTTTTATTTTTTAGTTTTTATTTGTTTTTATTTTTTTTAATTTTTTATTTTTTTTTTTTATCATTTTTTTTATCATTAATTTTGGTAAATTTATAGAACTGCACCTTTCGTATTTCGACCCCTAAAAAAAAAAGTTTCTACATGTAAACAACCTCAAAAAATATCCGCCATGAAAAAAATTATGAAAATTTTTATTATTTTAGATGTTAGGAGGGGTGGGGGATCACTTTCCTATATAAGTTATACGTAAAGTGAGCACGCATTTCCTGGCCACCGAATCTCACCTCTCGTATTCTGATCCCTAAAAAAAAAAAATTTCTACTTTTTTGGGAAAATTACATGTAAACAGCCTCAAAAAAAAATATCCGCGCGCGCGGATATTTTTTGGCGAAATAAAAATAATCGTTTCACTAATAAGGATAATACTATGAGTAACAATGGCTCCTGTTTTACGCTAGAATATTAAGTAATAATACTTTATTCTTTCTTTCTCATTGTTGGAAGTTTGCTGAAATTCAAACACAGCTTCAAACTCATTATCCGCATCCTATTCAGTTTAATGTCCATTTTTACATGCTGCCATGTGTTGGACATCTTTTAGAAAATAACTTCCAAGCTCACCTATCTCTGTTCAGGTCTTTATTTATCCCTCTATCTCTCAAATACATCCTTATCACTTCCTCCCATGTTTTCCTTGAACTGAGCCTGCTACCTCAACTGTTCTACATCTACTAACTCAACAACTCTCATCCATTCTTTCAACATGGCCATTCCATCGAAGCCTCCTGTTCTGCACGCATCTCCCTATACTAAGTACGTGCAAAATCAATGGCCGATTCCCAAAATGTAAAAACATTTTAACCCTTAAAATTCACCATTTTAATGAAATTTTCAGTATTTATTAATCAACGATCACATAATATAATGAAACCATTATTATTTTTTAAATCTTAGCGAAAATGTATTTTTTGAAAACAAAATACACCTTTACTAAAGTTATATTTTTATGTATTAATAAAAAGAATGTATGAATTAAAAAAAATTGTTTTATGAAAATAAAGCACTGTAGATGTTTAAAATAAATTAAAAAAAAAAAAAATATTTTGTATATATTACGAAAAAGGCCCCTAAATTCTGTGTTAATAAAATCACTATCACTTGAAGAAAAATGTATTTTTTGAATTGGCAATGTTATCATTGAATAAAGCATTGTTTAATCAATATTTTCACCAAAAAAATATAATTGCAAACAATATTTCATGTGATTTTAATGATTAGAGTTTCTTAAAAAAAAGTCTTAGGGAAACAGATGTAGATTAGCTCTAACTTAAAAAATACAATTTCAAACCAACAATAAATAAACAATCATGACTGCCATTGTAAAGACAAACCAAAACAAGTCCAATTATTTATAAAACAATAATGTGAGAGAAAGAGAAGCAAAGAGACAGATACAGACATAGGTAGATAGAGAAGGGGAGAGAAAGAAAGAGAAGCAAAGAGACAGATACAGACATAGGTAGATAGAGAAGGGGAGAGAAAGAGAGTGAGTCAACAGATGACGATTAGAACGGAAGTGACGCCGCCGTTACTGACATAGCGTTGCCACGAACGATAGCCAGGGAGATGTGTTGGAACAACCAGGCTAGCTCACGGGGCTCGTGCCTAGACATTGAAATCCTCCGTCCAATGTCCTGAAAAAATTTAAGTCTCGGGGCCAAGCACACCCGACGTTTCCACTGAAATTGGTTGGAAGACGAAACGGTCAGTGAGCGAGCTATATTTTACACGCTTCCTTGTTTCGGCGAGCAGAGTCGCCAGGCTTCACCGCAGATGCCGCAATCCTTGCTGGTGAAAAGGATTTGTACCAAGTGGCATCCCAGATCAGCGGCTTTCCGGCTCGGAAAGCAAACATAGTCATCCCGTCAGGCCTGCGACCGTCGCCCCTGTCCAGGCCGACTGGTTCAAGGACTGATGCAAAACCTGCCGAGTCGAGACCTCGCCTGACTACGTCGTTAAGGGCAGAGTGGCAAGGCAGGCGGCCGGCACTAAATCGACAAGAGAGGATGCAGGGCAAGCTCGTCAACGACCTGCCCACAGCGACACCGGTGTGGGTGGCACAAACGGAGTCCCAGCCGTTGTGAGACGGTGATCCGGATAGTGTCAGTGTCCAAGAGGGTTCCAAGTGTCGCCGACGGGATGGCACTGAGCCAAGCACCGCTGTAAGGTGAAGCTGACGCTCTCAGGCAGGCAGCTCTATGCTGGTTACTGCTACGGACGAGTTCGGCAAACATGGATTGACATTGAATGTCGTCCCAGGACGACTGACGTATGAGATCGGGTGGTTGCTGAAGGTTTGTTGACGTCCATGTTGACAAAACGGCTGTCAAATCATCTGAAGATGGGGATTCGAGATATGAGGAGAGAATCTCGTCATCGACACCTGCCGAAGCGCAAGTCAAGGAAGCATAAGCCGGCAGCGCAGTATCGGTTGCAGAGCGCAAACCAAGGCCACCGAACTGAAACGGCAAAGTGGCCTGGCGCCAACTGGTGTCGTCAAAAAAAAAAACTTGTTGACGATGGGTTTCTTACAAACAGCAAATTGCTTTAATGAATCGAAACAAATTTTTTTTTATTTAATTACTTTGACTCTTAAAAAATAGCAATAAAAATTATTAAATAAACTTATATATATATATATATATATATATATATATTTATTAAATGAATAAAATCATTTTTCATAAATATATGCCTCTAAGACTTTCGAACACGGCCTTAACGAAGAGTTATTTACTGTCTTTTTCTCTCTCATTTTGCTTCCTTCAAATTATTTAAACGTTTAAACTTTTAAATTACAGTTTTCATTGAAATATATTTTGTTTAATTTTATTTTTGTTTTTAGGAATCTTATTTTTGTTTTTAGGATTAAATTTCGTTTTTTTTAGTTTTTTTTTCACGTTCAAAGCGATAATTACCCTTAATGACCCCAGATGGAATCAAAGGAACATTTGGGCACTTCTGCAGTTTAGCTGTCACTCACACTTTATTTACTTTCCTTTTTTGAAGACAGGGGCAGACAACCAACTGGAAGTAACAGAATTAGATGTTTTTATCCAAAATGACAATAACAGCGAACAATGTTTCTTTATTGAATATGAAAATATTTTATTTAATAATGTAAAAATTTATAAAAATGTTTTTTAAAATTTTATTTTATGAATTGAAACTTTCTCAAAATAGTCAACGGTGATCTTTTAAAAACGAAAATTTCTAATTTAAAACGAAAATCCATCAAACAGTCAACATTTCGTTTCTTTATAAAACTTTGTTAAACTATCAATATCTCGCAGATTGAGGTCATTCAGATTGGGATTAAAAAATTCAGTCTAACACTTCCGGTTGACTGGGTTGAATGAATGGAACTCTTTAATTACGATTTGTGATCACAGTGAGTGACAGCTAAACTGCAAAAGTGCCGAAAATTTCAACTGTCTTTAGATTCTGTGAAAAATTTGTTGAAACTTATTTGAATCTATTGTTCACATATATATTTCTATAAGACACAAACAAACATTGACTTTTTCTATAGATTATTGTTTTTTTGTTAAGATTTGTCCTCTCATATCTCTGAGGGGCTCGGTCAGTCAGTCAGTCAATCTGCCATGTTTTAGTTTCGTATCGCATTTGCATCACTAAATTAAAATATGTAGATTGATGAAATTACATCTCAGTTTAGAAATATCAATCCAAGCATCTCTCAGAGCCTCTGTCCGTTTGTCCATGCTAAAGTTTCCTATACTGAAGCTGAGTTAATCAACGTTTGTTTTCCTAAAGCTTTTTTTTTCTTATATATTTTAATTAGTTAAAAAAAAAATGCCTCTTAAGAAAAATCGGCGAACCTTTACTTTTAGTGTTAAAAACTCATAGCATTTTCAAAATTTAATATTTTTGGAAAAACTTTTTCAGCCGAGAACTCTTGGCACCATAGTGAATCATATTCCATAAAAAAAATTAATTTTTAAAATTTTATTATTTTAGAGGGGGGATCACTTTCCTATATAAATCTAACGTAAATCAACCACTCACTACTTCAGGGTAAAAAAGCTCATAGCGGTGTCTAAAATTTATATTTTTGGAAAAAATTTCAGGAAAGGACTTTTGGAACCATAGTGAATCATATATAAATATATATATATTTTTTTTCCAAAATGTTACATTTGTTTTTGTTTATTTCCTAAATTTATTTTTTCGACATAAAAAAATCATTTTGGACAACACTTCGGCCGATGTAAACCCTGACCTTCTTCAGGAACTTAAGAACCTTCTAGTCGAACTTGGTAACACAAACAGAATTTCCAACTGAACCCTTTATTTACTCCATAGAGGTAGATTGTTCTCATTCCGCCAGCCATGATCAGGTAGAAGTTAGCTAGTGCTAATTTTTTATTATTGGTTATTATCGCCTGTAGTAAGGATTGAACCTTCAAAAGATGGTTACTTAGACCTACTGATTAATCGACGCTCTTAACCGTTATGCCATGGGGTCATGCTGACGGAATGAGAACAATCCACTCCCGTTGATTAAATAAAGGGTTCACTGTTCGGTTAGAGATTCCGTACAGGTCCCCAAGTTATAAAAGATGTACCTGAAGAAGGTTACATATGTCGAAACGTTGTGAATATAACAATCAAGATGAGAATAGTAGTCCGAATAAAAACAAATGTAAACATTTTTTGGGTGGTCAATTTACGTTAGATTTATATAGGAAAGAGATCCCCCCTCTAAAAAATTTTTTTTCTAATTTGTTTATCGAATATGATTCACTATTGTTCCGAAAGTCCTCGGCTGAAAAATATTTCCAAAAATATTAAATTTTGAAAAAATCTTTTCCTTTCCTTTTCTCAACGTTATTTATTTGTAATTTTTAAACACTAGTTGACTTTTATTTATTTAATCCTGTGACATCCATCCATCTATATAATAATTTTTTTGTATAAATTCCTTTTATTCATACCAATCATTTTTTGCTACATATGTGCATACATGTTACAGCTAAGATTTCATTAAAAATCCAGCTTCATCGAAACATTTTACAAACTAAACTAAGATGAAAAGAGAAAATTAACATTCTTGTAAATTTTTTTTTTATTTTTTTTTTTTTATGGTTAGGGGTTTGTAAAATGGCCCGATGAAGCTGGTTTTCAAATGAAATCCTAGCTGAAACATGTATCCACATCGGGTAATTCCAAGTCAAATCATCCAGAAATTTTACCATTTTTGGTCCAGAGGTACTTCATAGTGCATAGTGTCTAAATGAATGTCCCCCCCCCAAACCCCCCCCCCCCCCCCCGTTAACCATATCAGCCACATCTTTTTTTTTTTAGCGTCATATTGGTGCACATGTGAAAAATTCAAACATTTGATAAAATCTCATCATAGGTTTCACATCTGAGCAAATCTGATGCCATTTTTTGGATTCTTCGGGTCGAAAAACTTACCTGGGTGAATTTTCAGGGTCACATTATGTTCCAAACTGAAAATATTCAAGAAAATGTAATTATTTTAAAACGTCGCCCGGATAACGTCTCGCGTGATTTACCTGAAACGGAAAATGCTCTAAATCGGAAACCGCTTGGAATTACATGCTCAAATTTTCAGGATTTCTTAGTTTTTATGATGTCCATCTGTGGTGCAAGTTACCACAAAATCTGTGGATATAGGTTTCAAGTCCTGGATGATTTGACATGGAATTAACACGTATGTAGCCAACAATGTTTGTAAAAATACAAGTTTATACTATAATACAGCTCTACATGTTACTGAGCACTATCTTATAAGCACTGGAGTTTCATTGGATTAACATCTAGGAAACAACAACAATGCAAGTACTAATATATATATATATATATATATATATATATATAGGATAAAGATTCTAGATTTTCTGTATAAGATTATCCTCATCAGTGGTCTTTATGTGACAGTAAAAGATAATTGCATTTTCCTTGGCCTTTTGGCTAGGAGCAAAGTGTAGTATCTGTTCTGATACTACACTTAATCTTTTCTGTCCTTGGCCAGTGAAGGAGAACTCCTTCTAGATTGAGGCGATTTAAATTTTTGTTCCAATCCAGAGTGTCCCTTTTTGAGGAGCTGGATTCCCTCCCCCATTAAATACCAACCTTGTGTCTAACTCTGCCTTCGCGGGGAGGCAAGTAAATAGGAACAGAATTTTATCGGAGTTCAAATTCACATAAACTGTTGTCCTGCGATACATATATAACCTTCTTTCTATTTATTTATAGAAAATTGCAGGCCATTGTAGTTTTGAGGAATGCAGGCTTATTCGTGGCCATCTTATTCTTAGAATAGCTCCATTTATTCATACATGCATATCAACAATACTTTTCAGCGATCATTTGTCCTTCGCTCTCAAATTTATAACCTTAATTGAACAAATATTATGCATTCGATGTTCAGGTAGTTGAAGTCAAATTTCTTTAAGCCAGAGTTACTCACGTGGATGTGGGCCAATTAAGGGTCGCGTCTCCTTACAAATACATTTTCCCTGATAAAAATAGAGAAGAAAGGCCAACGAGACACTTACTCAACTTTCAGACCCGTGTTGTCAATATCACAGTTTTGCGGATCTAAATACGCAGCGTGGGTGTAGCGTTAGAACTCTTGTGACCTCCGGACTCAAAAATAGACTATATTTAGTTCCAAGTCACCCAAAATACTACACTGGGAGTAACTCCAACCCTATCCCTAACTCCAACCCTATCCCTAACTCCAACCCTATCCCTAACTCCAACCCTATCCCTAACTCCAACCCTATCCCTAACTCCAACCCTATCCCTAACTCCAACCCTATCCCTAACTCCAACCCTATCCCTAACTCCAACCCTATCCCTAACTCCAACCCTATCCCTAACTCCAACCCTATCCCTAACTCCAACCCTATCCCTAACTCCAACCCTATCCCTAACTCCAACCCCATCCCTAACTCCAACCCCATCCCTAACTCCAACCCCATCCCTAACTCCAACCCCATCCCTAACTCCAACCCCATCCCTAACTCCAACCCCATCCCTAACTCCAACCCCATCCCTAACTCCAACCCCATCCCTAACTCCAACCCCATCCCTAACTCCAACCCCATCCCTAACTCCAACCCCATCCCTAACTCCAACCCCATCCCTAACTCCAACCCCATCCCTAACTCCAACCCCATCCCTAACTCCAACCCCATCCCTAACTCCAACCCCATCCCTAACTCCAACCCCATCCCTAACTCCAACCCCATCCCTAACTCCAACCCCATCCCTAACTCCAACCCCATCCCTAACTCCAACCCCATCCCTAACTCCAACCCCATCCCTAACTCCAACCCCATCCCTAACTCCAACCCCATCCCTAACTCCAACCCCATCCCTAACTCCAACCCCATCCCTAACTCCAACCCCATCCCTAACTCCAACCCCATCCCTAACTCCAACCCCATCCCTAACTCCAACCCCATCCCTAACTCCAACCCCATCCCTAACTCCAACCCCATCCCTAACTCCAACCCCATCCCTAACTCCAACCCCATCCCTAACTCCAACCCCATCCCTAACTCCAACCCCATCCCTAACCCCAACCCCAACCCTATCCCCAACCCCAACCCTATCCCCAACCCCAACCCTATCCCCAACCCCAACCCTATCCCCAACCCCAACCCTATCCCCAACCCCAACCCTATCCCCATCCCCAACCCTATCCCCATCCCTAACCCTAACCCTATCCCTATCCCTAACCCTATCCCTATCCCTAACCCTATCCCTATCCCTAACCCTATCCCTATCCCTAACCCTATCCCTATCCCTAACCCTATCCCTATCCCTAACCCTATCCCTATCCCTAACCCTATCCCTATCCCTAACCCTATCCCTATCCCTAACCCTATCCCTATCCCTAACCCTATCCCTATCCCTAACCCTATCCCTATCCCTAACCCTATCCCTATCCCTAACCCTATCCCTATCCCTAACCCTATCCCTAACCCTATCCCTATCCCTATCCCTAACCCTAACCATATCCATTACCATATCCCTAACCCTTACTATATCCCTAACCTTTACTATATCCCTATCTCTAATCCTTACTATATTCCTAACCCTATCCATATCCCTAACCCTAACCTTTCACGCCCATTTGAAAAAGTGTGATAATTCCATCGCCAAAGATGGAATGAAAAAAGTAATTGCTAAATAATAGCTACTGTTGATTTTTTGCCAAAAATTTAAATTTCACCATTTCAAAGTGAATTTTTCAAAACTCAAATAAACCGTCATAAATGGAATTATCGTCCCCTCGAATTAAACGGTTTAACAACATATTTGTTGCATTAAAAAAAATAGGTCGAATTTTACAATTTCAGATTAGTAAATTATTTTCAAATGATTAACATAGTTAAAATATATTGACAAAGTAAAAGGTGAAAACGTTAGTGTTATTTATTTAAAAAATATATTTAACTGATAAGTATTTGTACGGTGAGACAAGAGAGAAGACGGTAGATAAGCAACCATGGAATTTCCACTGAGTTCTGCTAGTCTTAACATATTTCTCTTATCCTTTTTTTTCTACCATTTTGTAACATTTTCATTTATTATTGAGAATTTTTGCATCCATTTTTTTTTGGCATTCATTTTTTTTGCATGAATTTTTTGTAATTTAATTTAATTTTATTTCTAAATTTTACTTCTGATTTCTCGGGAATTAATTTTCCAATTTTAGGTTTTACTTAATGACAAATGACCTATAAAAAAATTACATTTTTAAGAATAGAAAAAAATAATTAATATATGTTAATATATATATATATACCTTCTCTACAAAGCATTTATTTATGAAAATCAGCCTTTTGGACGAACCTAATAAATCAGCAGTGACAATGGTAGTATGGGCGTAATATATAAAATGTCGATTTAAATTAAGTGTTCGTAAATCTGTTAGATAGGAAAAAAAGCAAAAAAAATTTTTATTTAAACTCAGTGAGTTTCAAGAAGCGAACAGAAGAAAGAACAAAGAGACAAACAGTAGAAAAGAGAATACATAAACAAGGCTAGGATATCACATTGATATGTATGTAAAGAGGAAGATTAAATGTGGACAGTATATGGAGATGTGTGAAGCACAGGAGACTTTGTTGGTTTGGTCACATTGAAAGAATGGATTAGTTTTGGGGTTAGTAGATGTAGAACAGTTGAGGTAGCAGGGTCAGTTGGTAGGCGAAGGCCAATGAAAACATGGGTGGAAGTGTTAAGGATGGATTTGAGAGAAAGAGGGATGATATTTTGAACTGACTTAAACCCATTTAAAAAAATTATTTTTATAAGAGCCTCCGTTTTTTTTTTTTTCGAAACCATTGGTATCAGGGGATCTAAACTTCTGTAAGGTATCAATGGTGGATTGAACTGTTGTATGGTGTCTATTGAAATTGATATATACGATTGCACAATGGATTGCTTCTCCTATAAAGGGAGATACCGGCTTCCTTACTTAAAATGCACAAAACATTGATGTTATTGTTTTTTTCCTTTCCCTTTGCAAAACTCAATCATGTTCTGCAAAAACAAAAACATGTTTCCTCTACAAAACACCATGAATAAATATTTGAAGACATAAAACTTGGAGCATAAAATTTTTTACCAAAATGACTGAATTCAGCATAAAATAACCCAAAAAGGGTTGATATGCCATAAAATGAAACACCCAAACCAACCAACCAACTGTAAAGGGAGATAACTCCAAGTTTACAACCTCTTTAATTAAACGTTTTTTTGTTTTAAAGAACAAGGTTAGCAATAAAAGTAATTGCTAACCTAATCAAAAGCAATGAAATTTTTTTTCTTTATAGTAAAACTGAAAGGGCAGGTGAAGCGTTTTTTAGCCTTGGTGAGCAATCACTTAGAGATGGTGTCTCGATAAAAACACTGGTCCCCACCATCACACTGGGTTGGGGTCAGGAAGGTATCCGACCTACAAAAATCTTGCCTCAACTAAGGAACTGACTTTCAAAGATACGTTTGGATGTCAATTTCTAAAAGCCATCCAACACATGCCAGCATGTAAAACTAACATTAAACAGAATATGATGATGGTGATGATGGCCAGAGATAAGTTAGTTTGAAGTCAATTTCTAAAAGCTGTCCAAAACATGCTAACATATATTAAACAGACATTATACCGATGATGATGATGATACCATTGTTATGCTGGTTTAGTATTAGACTGGGCTAGTGTTAAGGAGATTTGTGTTCCATTTACAGAAGCGCATTATTATTTCACTTAAAATAAAAAACAGACTGATGTGTCTATTTCTGTTTATTTTATTTAGTCGAAAGAGGACTCTGTCTATCTCTCTGTCTTATTTTTGAAATTGTCGTTAGTACGTCACAGCTTGAATAGGTTGTGTTCATACCAGCCGAGGACGTAGTCTCGACATCAGTCCGACAGTCTGGGTCATTTTTGAGTAGGTGATGACTTTGCATGTCTACTGAGGTATAATTTTATGCAGTTCTAGGTAGGAGGTCCATTCTCTTTTTGAGAAGGGTTTAGTTTATTACTAATCATCTGAGGAACGCTACCGGCGAATGTTGACGGGTCTGCTCAGGTATTTATTTTTTTTTTCGGCCAGAGTACACACACCTTGTGTGCTGGTTTTTCAATCCCCACCTTCCGACCTTGTGTGAGATCTTCTCACAGTTGAAGGGGGGGGGGTAAATACCTACTTATCGGCCTTTTGGCTAAGATCAAAGTGTAGTATCTGTTTTGATATTACATTTCAACTGTTCTGGTCTCGGTCAGTTAAGGGAAAGTCCTTCTAGACAAAGTCAAGTTTTATTTTCATCCTAATTCAGAGTACCCTTTTCGGGGAGCTGGATTTTCCCCACAATAAAACCCAATTTTGTATCTAACTCCGCCCTCGTGGGCCGGAAAGTAAATAGGGTCATACTTGTTTTTGAAATAGCCTTTTTATCGTAAAATGTGCAGGACACATCTTAAAAATATCTGTTTTTGTTTGTTTTGTAATACGATCATTTTCTCGCCATTTATTTTTAGTAGGATTGACCCGGGTTTTTTTTTCTTCATTTTTTACATTTTCTGCATTTTTGCTTCATTTTAGTTCAACATTGTCATTCCAATTTTGTGTTTAGTCTGTGATTAACACATTTCGTCCAGATTGACACACGTGAAGTTATTCACTCCAATAATAATGTGAAACGTTGACGGCTTGTATTGCAAATAGTTTGGCGTGTGCTAAAACCAAAATTAATATCAAAGTTCAATTTTGGGTGGACATAAATTAAATGACATTTTTTTCAAATTTGTTACTTTTTATATCATCAGTATTATAAGATTGAAATAAATTAAACTCATACTATTAAAAAAAATGAGTAACCCATTTTCCTTTCATTACTGTGAGTGTGACTACCAAATCATAAATTGAACAGACAATTATGTATTTTATAACGATCTTCTGTTCTATAAGCAGGTTTTGTTGAGTAACAATTTTATAGAAAACAGAAAATGGAGGATCTCTTAAAGAACGAAAAACTTATATTTTTTATCTAACATTATATAATTTGTCAGTTACTTTAGACTTAGACATTATGTTAATTAACTGTTATGAATTAGCATGAAGTTTAGCATCTAGAATGGAAGAAAAACTGTCGAGTTTAGCATCTAGAATGGAAGAAAAACTGTCGAGTTTAGCATCTAGAATGGAAGAAAAACTGTCGAGTTTAGCATCTAGAATGGAAGAAAAACTGTCTAGTTTAGCATCTAGAATGGAAGAAAAACTGTCTAGTTTAGCATCTAGAATGGAAGAAAAACTGTCTAGTTTAGCATCTAGAATGGAAGAAAAACTGTCGAGTTTAGCATCTAGAATGGAAGAAAAACTGTCGAGTTTAGCATCTAGAATGGAAGAAAAACTGTCGAGTTTAGCATCTGAATGGAAGAAAAACTGTCGAGTTTAGCATCTGAATGTAATCTATGTGTCGTAGTAGGTTAACCGCTGAGAATTTTCTCAAAGTGCCTTTCTGGAATATACAAAAGTTTGATAAACTCCTGACGATCAGTTGGCGTTGTGAGTATAACCACAACAAAGGTGAGGACAACATTTCTTGTGAAGGCATCAGGAGATCTCAATATCAACCAAGAGGTCTATCTACTAATCTGTTCTTCGGTCGATCCTTTTCTTTGGCTGCGAGATGAGGCCAATGAGGGTGGTCGATCAGCATTAGTTAGAAGTCTTTGACAATGACTGCCACTGCCACATTTTTTGGTTCAAACGGACCGACCGTATCTCAACTGCTGTTCTACACCTCAACCTGAAGTCTCTGCCATCTGTCTTGTTACAGCAATGTCTTTGATGGTTCAGGCATGCAGTTCCTCACTCAGGAGAGTTAGTGACGTAACTCTCGCTTCCTCTTTGGCTGGCTGGCGTAAGTGTATCGGTGGACAGCGGAGGATCTGGATGACAATCATCAAGGAGGACTTTGCTGAGTTCTCAGGTCCTCAGTTGGTCGGCCTTCAATGGTGGAATCGCGATTGATTACCCATCTAATGTGACCTTGTTCAGGACCACCGAGCATGTGTCGTCATGGTTAGATATGTGATGCAGGTCAGGGAAGAAGCCGACTCAACCTGACCAAGATGAACACCATTGCAACAAACAACAACTGTCCGATTGGTTAGCAATCTAATGCTGTTGGATACTGCTTACCGTCGCGGGTGTATAATATCATACATCCGTGCATCTTCGTTGTAATCCAGGTTTTGGCAATGCCCGTGCTGTTGGCTCCTGTTCCTTGGCTGTTTATTGAGAACCACGTGGACGGCGGTTTGGTTTTAAAGAGTTTTATTTAAAGGACAAATGCATGTGTACGAGAGAGAGAGAGAGATTTAGAAAGAATGAATTGGAGGGAGAGATACCACTTAGATATTTAGACATGCCGACTTTTAGCCACCTGTTCCCATCGTCCATGCCCCCCTTCCTGACTGGCCTGGGACCACCACATTTTTCTGTCCATTCAGGTCAGTGTCGACAGGCAAAAGAGACAGAACTGCTCTCCAGCAAAAATGCTGTGATTTCTTGACTTCTGCTTTTAAGCTCCCCCCCTCCTTTTAGGGCACCCACCCTCTGGACACTCCCCTCGCTATTTAACAATGCGACCTTGTTCAGGACCACCGTGCATGTGCCGTCATGGTTAGATATGTGGTTTAGGTCAGGGAAGAAGCCGACTCAACCCGAGTAAGGTGAACGTCATTACAACAAGCAACAACTATCCGAAACATGTTGATAATGTAAATCGATTTAATTAGTTGAAAAACAGAAGTTTTCTAAACATATTGATTATCACTTTGAATATTCATCCAAAAATTTTTTCTCCTCTTTTTCATAGCAAGAAAATCTGTTTTCCATTTTGCTGACCGTAACTGATAAGGA
>OY744517.1:45982644-46087644 GCA_963556195.1 Sepiola atlantica | reverse complement strand
CAAGGTCAAAAACTAATCAACGATAAGTGTCAGATGGATAGATTTTGACCCAGAAAAAAGCAATTCTTCCCCTTTTGTCAGAAACATCGCTCATGGAATGTGTGTATTAAGGGACAAAATAAGGGAAGCGAGAGTAAACCCAAGTTAGTCACTTTCTACTCTCCTAATATTTAGAAATATTCCCAACATTCTTTACTCTTATTGTTATTTACTTTAATTTTCTGATCATTCAATTGGAAAAAAAAGCTTTAATAAATAATTTATTTTTTTATAACTTCTAACTTAAACTATTTTAAGAAGCCAATATTCTGTTTATATTGATACAATTTCTTAGCTTGTATGAAGATTGAAGCAATCAAGAAAAACTTCCATGTTAACTGAATCAGGGCCATTTCAGGGGTTAGGGTTGTGTTACACAAAACCTGGAATGAAGAAGGGAACTTAAAATCTTCAGGAACAATTGAAACGACAGATGCAACGGATGAAAATAACAGGATCACCAAAAGAATGAAACGAGAGACGGGGGGGGGGGGGAGAGAGAAAGAGAGAGAGAATCGTCAATATGTCTATGAGAGAGATAGAGAGAGAGAGAGACCGAGAGAGAGAGAGAGAGAGGGGGGGACAGACAGAGAGAGAGAGAGAGAGAGAGAGAGAGAAAAGAATCGCCAATATGTCTATGCGACAAAATGCAGAAAACTGGTGAACGAGTAATTTTTTCATGAATACTGTCAGGTATTGACTGACAAAATGACTCATCTGCATAGCTGGCAGCACAGATTAGACGACCATCCTGTCTATTTGTTTTCAATCATGTGTTTCCGGGTTCATGCCAGCCTCGCTTGTTTGGGAAAGCCGCCATCCTTCTTCCATCATAGATACAGCACACAGGGCAGTAGCACTTTGCCCGATGAGGACGACTATCACCACGGGAGGTAGTGAACAATTCATTTTTCGGTACTCTTATAGCTGACGCATCATGTTTTTTGTGACTTCGCATCATCAACGTTCGGGCAGGTCTCAGAAGCGCCCGAGAGTCGACGAAACTATTAACCAAGAAACAGTTTTTTTTAGTTAAAATACGAAAACAAAACAAAAAAATTGCTCAAAAACAGTTTAAAAAAAAAAAAACCCCATTGAAAGAACAAACAAAAATCATCATTTGAAACTTTCCGGTGCACAAACAAAATAACATTTTATTTAAAACATTGGATTAACAATGGTTCCTTTGACAAAAAAGAACAAAAATAAACATCTAATTACTAATTGTATCTATGATTTGTTCGTTCTTTATTTTTATATATGTATTTTAGTTTGATTTTCTTTGTCGTAATTTATCGCCTGCAAGTCTTCAATTTAGCGTTTGGCAGTTTTCGCCTCTCGGGCGCTTCTGTAACCTGCCCGAACGTTGACAACACAAAGTCACGGAACGTCATCTATAAGAGTACCCATTTTACATATCAATTGCTTTAAATTAATTTTATTTTGAAATTGAAAAACGAGCGAATATTAATAAACACAAGAACTTTAAAAAAAAAACAACGTATTTCTGTAATTCTGGAGTTGTGTGTGCACATATATGGATTCATGTTTATTAGGTTGATATTGTTAAGATTTTCAAATTCTTACTCCAAGAGATGATCTGGAATTGGTCTTGTTACAGATGTTTTGTTGAAAACAAATCATTGAGGAAATTATTTTCAAAATTGAAAGTCTGCGTTGAATAATTTTTGCTGCCGTTCAGAAAAGTTCTTTGGCGGAAAGCAGTCATTGCATGTCAAATGAACAACGATCGAACCACGGCGAACACAGTTTTTAGTAAAATTTGGATACGTTTATGGCTCTTCATGAGAAAAAGCCAATGGCACCTATTTAACATATCTAGATTAAAGGATTCTGGAGATATGACCTCTGACCTTTTTGACCTTTGCCAAATAATGAATTTTCAAAGATAGAAACAATGTTTTAAAATATTAGTTGTTTTTTATATCCAAAAAGCTCAATTATATAACATTGTACTTGAATTCATATGAAACGCTTACCCATGTATATTGTTGAAGATAACCATGTTTATGTATTCGATAATCTCAATTTGTTCGGCACTATTTCAAAACATCTTATTATTGTATAAAACCATTATATTTATATATTTTTTTACAAAACATGTGTAATTATATTTTTATATTAAAAAAACAAACCATTATCGCTGTTTGAAATATCACAGAAGCCACTTTTCAATATGGCTTTATCTTATTTACATTTCTTACTGATGCATTATGGTTAAATATTTATTTTAATTTTTTTAAATTTGTCTTCAAGTGAACCTATTTTGCACACATTTTGGATACAAGTCATTTCAACCTAAATTGAAAGCTGTGCAGCGAGATGTCTGTTTACAGTAGTTTTAAATTTCTGCAAGTCGGTGCCGTCAGGAAAACAGGGAGCAGGGAGAGATTTCCAGAGTTCAGCAGCACGAGGAAAGAAGCTTTTGGAGTAGAAGGCTCTCTGGCATCTGGAGACCTCCACAGTGAATGGATGGGATTTAGTTGATTGTCGAGTTGGTCTAGTGGATTTACGTCGAGGGGGCACCAGAGCAGCCAGTTCATCGGAGCACAATCCATTAAAGTATTTGTAAAACAAGCAGAAGGATGCAACATTGCGGCGATGGGGTTGGAGCTGTCTTCCATCGTAAAACTACTAGTTGCTCATAAGAATTTACTGAGTTACCATAAGGCTGCAAATTATGATATTGTAAAATATTTTTGTTAAACTAGAAATAAATGCGTTAATGATTGAATTAAACTTTGAGTTTATGGAAATCTGAATAATAGTTTACATTTCATTATTTTAAGTATATAAAAAATGTGGCAGTTTCTTGTATCTTTTAGATCATATGTTTGCATGTAGTATATTTTGTATTTGCATGTAGTATATTTTGTATTTGCATGTAGTGTATTTTGTATTTGCATGTAGTGTATTTTGTGGTATAGACTGAATATTAAATTCTTTGTAAGTTATTAAGTGTTATGGACTTATAGCATTGAAATGTATCCCAATCCTATATATTTACGAGGTATGTCTAAAAAGTATCTGACCTTAGGCCATAAAAAATATTTCGAATACGTAACGGAGTTGGGACCCTAATCCCCTTCAAAGTAAACTCCTTTTGTTTGCACACACTTAGCCCACCGATCCATCGACTGCCGGAAACACCTCAACAGGTGTTTGGAGAAGATGCGATGGGTGTAACACAAATTAAGGTGTGGTTCAACCAATTCAATAATGGCTGCACATCAGCGGAGTGTGACCAGCGTTCTGGCAGGTCCCCAAACTGCTCGGAGTGCAGCTGTTGTTGAGAGGGTGTGAAAAAAAGATATAATGCGGAACGCGACGGTGGAGATGAACACCATTCCAAAAAGAAGACGTCCAGGGGTGTTTCCGTCAGTGGATGGATCGGTGTGTGCAAGCATAAGGGGCCTACTTTGAAAGGGATTAGGGTCCCAATCCTGTCACGTATTTGAAATATTTTTTTTGGCCTAAGGTCGGATACGTTTTAGACAGGCCTTGTATTGACCAACGGTGTAATGCAAAAACGCAAGACATGCCCTCAAAACACAATTCAATTATTTTTTCAAAAACCAGCTGCAGGCAAGATATTAACAAAAAGCAAAAAATAACAATAATATGTGATGTGCTTACGATTACATCCACACGGCAAAATCATTTTTTGGTGCTCAAAAGTAAATTTACTCTTTGATCTGGTTGCCAAGCATAAAAAGATCAGAATTTCAACATTGTCCAACACAGAGGGACAAAATAGTTGAGCCGGAAACAAGACAGTCCCCTAATACAGATCAAGATCAACTCCCCTCCCCTATGACTTTTGACTTAAATGAAAGCAAAGTGGATACATATTCTAAGATTTTGTTATCTGAAAAGCTTTAACTCTACAAAAATAATAAAACTGTCCATTGCTTTTACGAAGAAATACAAAGAAACCTTGTTCTAATAACTGATGTCCTATTGTTCAATATATTTACTCATTTCAGATGATTAGAGATGGTTGCTCGTTCTAATACTATTTACTTAGTCAATCATTTCCTTGACAGATCTCTTTAAAAAAAAATAAAGACATTTAGAGATTTCTCAGTGTTAAAACAAAAAAAAATTATTTGTTCAAAATCTTTAAGATAGTTAAGAAAACTGAAGCATTTCATAGTCAAAATCAATATTTTTAACACTTTGACATTCTGCATTGTACAAAAGCATTAATTATACTTCTCCCTCTTCCCTCCAAAATAACATTTTATTTTAAGCTTAGTTTATCAGCAAAATTTTGCTGATATGCTATTGAGGCAGGACTTTTTTCTTGTAAAGTAAAATTTGTATTTTTTTAAATGAAATTTGCTACATTACATTTTGGATTAAATAACTTTTTACTTTTAGAAAATAATAAAAGGAATAACAAAATATGTTGGAGAACTCCATGAAATTAAAATTATTATTGCAATCCTCCACTCTATAATAAAGACCAAAGTATTGTGGGTGTGTGTATGAGAAAATGCTGCCTAAATACATACACACAATATATATATATATATATATATATATATATATATATATATATATATATATATATATTGTGTGTATGTATTTAGGCAGCATTTTCTCATTTATGCAAACATTGTTAAAAGTAACAAAATTCGTCTGTTTACTTATACCGTTATTTATTTTTTCAATTTTTCTGATGGTCTTTTTTGTATTTAAATCAAAAAAATTAATAAATGTTCCATAGGTTTCACAGGTTTCACAAACGTTTTCGATTCTTCATCGAATCATCCTCAGGTGTCAAAAGCAAATGAACAAAAAAGCTGGAGACAGAAGAGAATTTAAAAAAGACTGTGGAGAAACACGCATAAAACATTGTTCGCATTGTTCCAGGAAGTCGTTGACGATTTAAATTCAGCAACGATGGATGGCATCACAGAACAAAAGCATTTTAAAATGTTACCACTGGTTTCATATGTGATGTTATTAATTTTAGGTTGTTTGGTTTTTATGTAGATAGCTTCCAGTTTTAAGTTTTTAAATTGGTTTCCAAATGTATAATTTTAGTGTTATTAACTAGAATTTGTCTTAAATCAGAGGGAGGGCAGTTATATTTTTGTATATGTTGGTAAATTGAGCTAGAGTTTTCAAGATGCATATATATATATATATATATATATATATTGTAAAGGGGTAGGGTTACCAACATTTGTAAGAAGTTTTTTTCAACATTTATTTATTATTTTGTCATTTCATCATTTTATAATTTTATATAACAGATTTCAAGCGGTGGTCTGCTCTCATCAGATATATAAATCCATATATATATATATATATATATATATATATAATAATATTAAAATTAATTATTTTATATAGTTCAGATCGATTCTTATGGGAATCAAATTTCAGAGCAAAATAAAGCTCAATATTCAACCGTTTAAATAGTTATTTAAAATGTGTAGCTATCAATAAATAAAATTAGAGGTCAGAGCTATATCATACTATGATTTAATATTAGTTTCATCTTGATATTGCATGGTTTTCATTTGGCAACAAACTTTGATGATGGGATTTTCATGTAGCTCCTTGAATTCGTTCAAGTATGCTTTGAAATTTTCTAGAAACACGTGTAAATTTTTCTTTGCTCCTAAACTGACATTAAATCACACTATGATATAACTCTGACCTTTCATTTTATTTATTTATTTATTTATATATATATATATATACTACCAAGTGTCTTTTTTCTAGCTGCAGGACAAAACAATTTCAAGTGGTGAGTGAAAGCGAGAAGGCAAATAGCAAGTCAGACAATCACCTCAGACTTATCCCAATTCAGAAAGAAATCCCCCACTTTATAAGAAAGCCACAGTTGGGTTTTTTTTCTTTCTATTTTTAGGTCATCAGAAATGATAATAATTTATATATGAAAATTTAAATTGTTGACGTAACTATGATTTTATATGAATATTTTAGTAAAAAATATCTAGATGAATAGAGAGTGCAAACACTGGTGGAGCTTTCTTTTATTTTTCGTTTTTGACGGAGGGTGGACACTGGTACTAAAATAATAATAATATAGAGAAAAAACTAAAACACAAACAAACCGAGGATTTAATAAAAATGGACCTGATGGAAAGAGGGATAAATCAAGACTTGGTCAGAGTTAGGTTAGTTTGGAAGTCAATTTCTTAAAGCCGTGCAACACATGCCAGCATGTAAAACAGGCGTTAAACCGTATGAATCGGATGATTCTATTGTTGACATTGGTTTCCTCAATATCTTTCGAGTTAGAATTACAAGAAGGACCACGTGAAGGTTGCCAACATCTCTAAGTGGAAACGACTGGATTCGAACTTGCAACAGCCAGGTCGTTACCCATTTAACCAGCCTCGCCTCCCACCGAATATGATGATGATGATGATGGACTCAACCACAAACAAATTTAATGTCTCTTTTTCTTGTTTTCATAAGAAAGTTCCATGGATTGATAAATCGAACGAAACAATTTTTAATCATGACTTGAACTTTTAAAATAAAATAAACGTTTTTGCATAATCTGCAAATTTAGTGGATTGTATATTGAAGAATTAAAAAAAAAAGAATTAGACATGGTGGTGGAGGGGGGTTACGTTGTATATGTCTGCTAAATGCTGTTCTTGTAAACATGCAGTGAATTAATATTTTAGATATGATATATAAAATATTTAATAGATAAATATTGAGACTTCTACAAGAATATAAAAAAAAACTTTTGAAGATATAAAAATGATACTGACATGAACATTTTCAAAATAAGATTGTAAAAAAAAAATTTAAAAAATGAAAATATGGATGTCCAAAAGAGACATAATTTAAAAATCTAATCTAATCATTAAAACTTTAGTGTTTTTTTTTTGTTTTCTAGATGTTTCTTTTTATGTATTGCTACAATGTTTTTGCTTATGTTTCGACATTTTCAGAATAATTCAAATAATACAATGTTTTTACTGTGATGAAGTAATGGTGTATTGTATTAACAGAATCAGTTTGCGTTTTTGTCTGTTACATGTAGCGTGACATGACTGTACATCTGCTAAGCTCAATATCTTTATCCACTGCGATAATCTACTTGGCTGCAAAGTTGCCAATATTGATGTCATTTTTTAAAAATTATTTTATTATTAATCCACTGTTGACAATATTAAACAAGAACGAACCTTTTTTTTTATTATTTTTAAAAAAAAAATTTTTTTTTTAATTTTAACAAAATAGTGATTTAAGGAAATGTAACCAGAATTTTTCTAAGGAAGATTAATTCTGTTCATGTTTTTTTGGGGGGTACGATAAATAAACAACCTTCATTTTCCCTAAGTTTGGGTGCCCCCACTCTCCGAAAATGTCCCTAAACACTCACTCAGAGTAGCAACAGGAACTGGCGTAGCTAGGGGGGGGGGGCGAGGGGGGCGGGCCGCCCCGGGCGGCACACCTGAGGGGGCGGCATTTTGAGAGGGTAAAAATAGAAAGTAGAGAAAAAAATTAAAAAAAACAAAAGTTAACAAAAAATATGAAATTTTATAATATAATTTTATATAATAATAAATTTAAATGAGAACATTTGAAAACCTGAAAATGTTATGAAATGATAAAATCATTTTTATTTACTTTTTTGTCGTTGTTGTTAAAGTCCGAATTTTCGCCAAATAACATGGATGTATCAAGGAGAGAATAGTCCGATGTAGTTTTCTTTTCTTTGTCTTCATAATGTTATTATTAAGAGGGCGAGCCCTCCAAAGAGAAAAAACGTCTTGTATCGGTGCTTTTTTAAATCCGTGTGTGTAATCGCTCGGTTTTCAGAAATTTGTTGTTGTTAATAACGTTTCAACTCTTTTAAAAATAGTTTTAATATATTTTAAACAAATGTATTTATGAATGGCAAATAAGGCTATAAATTTATTTTTTGTGAGAGAACTGTCGCAAGGCATCAAGTCGGTTGAAAATTTACAAACAGATTTTTCGCGCCATTAATTATTTCTGGAGATATACTCAGTGACCGGCTGACCTAACAGGATAGGGCCAAGCCTAGGCTTCGGCTAAGCACCAAAAAAACAAAATGACCTCAGAAAGATTTCATACTTAAAGGGGAACTTTCATATAAATTTTTATCGAATAGGTGCGAAAAGAAAGTTGGATATTTGGGTGTATATACACCGACATCAAAGAGGAAATAACATTAGATGCGAAAGTTTGAATTCATTAATTTTATTACTGTCCAAACGTTTGTTTTTGTAGCATACTTTTTATAACTCCTTGTAAACTTTACAATTGCTAGCTGGGGGATCGGACAAAATCACCCCGGGCAACCCCCACCATCTACTTAAAACAAAAGGAAAACAGATAAAATCTCAAATGAATAAAAAATATTAAAAATCAGTTTTCATATTTTAATTTTAATTTAATTGAATTTAGGAAAATTAGATACCGTAGAACTAATTTTCGCAAGGTATGAAAATTAAGAATAATGTTAACTTAATAATAATGGACCAGTTTTCCTACCTAGCAAAAAATTTTCCATGGACGAATTATCCATGGGCGAATTATCCATGGACGAATTTTCCGGGCACCCAAATGCCGGGGGGGGGGGGGGGGCAAATTTTACTACCGCCCCGGGCGGCAAAAGGTCTAGCTACGCCACTGGCAACAGGGCCCCATTTTTTTTTTAATTAGCATTTACGGTTGTTTTAAGCAAATAAAATAGAGCTTGACGGCCTATTCCTCCATATTTCAAATAGCCACCGACCGCAATATAGAAACAAACTAAATTCTTTGGATATTTTCTTGAACTTCATTTTACAACATAAGAAATAACAATTTATTATTACGTTATTAAACAGTCAACCTAAACGAAAATTAGCCTTTTTTTTTGCAAAACAAAAAATGTGTTCAAAACGTAAAACATTAAACAATCTTAATCTTTTTCAATAATTATAAACTTAATTATAGCAAGTAAATTCAATTGAATTCCATGAGACGTCTGCTTTTACAGCAATATCATCTTTATTAATCATTATTTATTTACCGTGCAGAAAATTACATGCAAACAAAACAAACCTTAATTATTAAATCACAGAAAGATAAGTGATACAATTTAAATTTTTTTTTAAATTGTCGTATTTGAATAAAGGGTGACACTGCTGACATGGGAGCTCAAACTTGAATCGCTAAATAATCATGGACAACCATCATTTACTATAAATAGAGATACAGTGTTGCTGATTGGGTGTGTTCATTTTCAGTTTGACTTGTGTTAACTAATCTATTAAAGTCAAGTGCCACCTGTTCCAGGACGATTGGGTACAATTGGTACTTCTTAATAACTGTACACAGACAGACGAAGAAAGGGAGGTTCTTTTCAGTTGTGGTAATAGGACGAGTTCTTGCTGTGAATGTCTTAAAATACACCCGTTTCTAAGATTGAAGTACGTAAAAATATCAAGCTAAACAAATAATAAACATACAACAAAAATATTTAAATACGGGTGGGGGTGGGGGGATCTAACCCCTATACAAATGAACATTCCACCTTGTTATATATGTATGAAGAGTGTCACTGCCGACACAAAAGCTTGAACTCGAATATCTATATAATGAAATGGATAAAAGCATTTACTATAAATAGAAATACTGTGATCTGACTGTGTATGTCCATTACGGGTTTGACTATTGTGTTATATTAAAGTCAAGTGCCACCTGTTCCAGGACGATTTGGTACAATTAGTACTTTTTAGTAACTGTATGCACAATGTGAATTAACTGATAAATAATCAGTAATTGTTTCGTTGACTTTTTACTTTTTGTTTGTATGGTAATTGCATTTTGTAATTAAATACTAATTATTATTTTAAATTGGAATTTTGTTGTTTTAATTACTTCTATTATGGCCGTGTAACTTCAAAAAATGAATAATGTCAAATTAGTATCTACTTTTGAATGAAATAAAAAACAACCTTAAACCCTAACCTTTTCGCCATCGTCTGCACTCGGCGCAACAGAACCCAAAAAACCTTCTGGACCAGTTGCAACCCTCACCCTAAACTCTTACTCAGAAAATGTAAAAAAAAAATTTTTTTAAACATTGAAAAAAGATTGAAAAGAAAAAAAAACATTTGTTTAAAACCGTTGTTTTGTAAAAAAAAAAAAAGAAAGAAAAGAAATTTCTTAAAACCTGTAGTTTCGTTGTTTGTTATATAAAAAAAATCATCTTTTGAAACTTTTCGATGCACAAAAAAAAACATTTAAAAACAAAATAAACTTTGTCAAAAATAAACATCTAATTAATAACAGTTGTTTAGCTATGGTTTGTTCGTTCTTTATTTGTATATATGTATTTTACTTTGATTTTCTTCGTCTGAATTTATCGTCTGCCAGTCTTCAATTTATCGTCTACCAGTCTTCGCGTTGTCAATGTCTGGGCGCTCCCGAGACTTGCCCGAACGTTGACGACACGAAGTCACAGAAAAACAGTGTGTTCTCTATAGAGTTGGGCGGTTTTGAAATTTCGGTATCGGTTTTGGTTTTTTTCTCCTTAAAACCTCGGTTTACGGTTCGGTTTTTCGATTTTTTTGAAAAATTTTTTTTTACTATGGAAGCTATTCATTCTCTTGTGTGATGATTAGTTATTATTCAACGTTTAGTTGAATTATGCCACTGTTTCGATAATTTTGTGACTGAATCATTCTCCATGATATGAATCATATAAGTTTTAGGAAACGATTCCTGCATTATTTTGCCGGTTCATGTATATTTAACTAAATTGTTAAACATACAGTGACGCCCGGCACAATAATTATTTACTAATGTAAAGGGATCGTTATTATGCCGGTTCATTTTTTTTAAAAACCTAATTGTTATGGCATTGCGAAAGAAAAGGTAATGAAATAAATAAGGGCAAATATTTAATACCACGGGCACCAGTAGGCGTGGCTCAAATGAACCAAACAATCGCAATCATTTTAAAATAGATATTTTACCGTTATTATTAAAAAAAATACTATTTTTCTTTTCGGTTTATTTTTATTTAGTTACTTTTCATAATATAATTAATGTTGATGAATTTTCCCAACATTACTAAGTCTGCTCTCGATTTAAGTAATTGAAATTAAGGAAAGTTATATATAAAGAAAAAAATAAGCAACAAATAAATGTTACCAAAGGCAACATAAATTATTCTTCTACCTACCTGTATAAGTTTATTTGTTTATTTTATTATTTATTTTGATAAATGATTTTTTTAAATAAAAATAAATAATAAAATAAACAAATAAACTTATGCAGGTAGGTAGAAGAATAATTTATGTTGCCTTTGGTAACATTTACTTGTTGAATTAACTTGTTAAAAATGTGCTTTAATAGGTGTTGCTTCGTAATCCTTGAACCAAGGCCAAACTTTTAAAAATAATGAAGTTATTAAGTTGTTGAATTAACTTGTTAAAAATGTGCTTTACAAAGGAAAGATTTTAATGTAAAATTCTGATTTTCTTTATGAAGAAAAACTTCGATAATGTTAAAATATACAGAAAATCACTGGATTTAAACAGTTTCTATTTTAAAATGTTCTTTCAATGAAATCATAAAATAAGTCGTAATTTTGAAAAGTTCACTCCTAATCGAATCAACCGGAAGTAAAAATTAATTTTATTGTCGCTTAATAAAGTTTTAAATTATACAAAAAATCAACCAGGCAAAGTTTAATTAAAAACAAACAAAAAAAAAACTATCAGGCAAAGTTTTAAATTATAAATAAAATTTCGTTTGATAAAGTTTTAAATAATACAGAAAAATTAATTTAAATAATAAAAAAAAAAGTAATTTATAGTTAAATAAACAAGAGCCGGCAAAATAACGTAAGACTCATTATTGTGCCGGGCGTCACTGTATGTTTAACAATTTAGTTAAATATACATGAACCGGCAAAATAACGCAGGAATCGTTATTTTGCCGGGACCGGCAATATAGCCTATTCGTAAGTTTTAAGGTGTTGACTGTTGTAATCAAAGTTCTGATACCTTTTCAACAGTTAACTCGTTAAAACAGTGACCAAAGATTCATGAAAGATTTCTGAAGAATAAAACTGAGTTTGAATATACATTCTATCTAATTCTTTAACCCATCAGAAGCTAATATATAACTCAGAAATGCAAGAAATTATAAAACGAAAATTTATTTAAACAAACAAAATAATTTTACAAATAAAATTAAGCAAAAATGATGATGAAAATGAAATATTGTGAATCAAATAGATTTTCGACATCATACGGAACGCGTTTGATTTTTTCTTTTTCATTTGAAAATGCTAAAAATACGATGTCATGTTGTCTGTCGTATTTCTCTTTTTTTCATTTGAAAATTCAAAATGTTAATGATAAACAAACTGTAAACAAAGATTTCTTCCTACAAGTCACTTAAATGTTTTTATCATATATTTGTTCAATCTGTCCTCTTACTAATATAACATTTTTTGGTAATATTCCATTTTATTCAAATCGGAAAATCTTTTCAACCGTGTTTTCTTTGTATATGGTGGCTTACTGTAGTAAAAACACAATACCGAACGGTTACGGTTTAAAAAAAACAAAAACCGATTCGGTATTCGGTATGGAGATGAAACCGAAAAACCGCGGTTTTTCGGTAAAACCGCCCATCTCTAGTTCTCTATAAAAGTACCGCTAATTGTATTAGCTAAGCCAACCACATTACATCTTCCGGAATTTTATGAGTTTCATGCCCTGTGTGGATTCATGGCGTCTCCATGCTCTGTCCTTCTGTATGGGATTGTGTGCATTCCCCACTATGAGGGACCTTAATCTGGTGCGTTTATATTCGGAGTCCAATGTTTATAATTCGACTCTACAGAAAAACCATGATCATTTTCCGCTCACTTATATTATTATTTATATTATATTATTATATTATATTATTTATATTATTATCTATATTAATGTGTGTCGTGTGTCACGCTTACATCAAAAGCTCTGCGCATGTGTGCCGCACCTAGATTTGGAAAAGCATTCAAGCCACCTAATTTTCTGTAATATTTTCAAGTACTTCCCTTTGGTGCAACGGTTAGCGTGGTAGGATTTTGTCGTCGGTTTTTGACGTTGGCCCGACTGGTTTATAGTTCGATCCCAACCCACGTCTAAGATTTTTTTCCTACATCGAAGGGGAGGGGGGAGGTAGGTAGGGACGGAACCACCGGGAAGACACATATTAATACGATAGTGTATGTGTGTTATTTTGTGTGTCACGCTTACATCAAAAGCAACGACCTTCCGAATCTTTGTATGCTATTCATGAATTGGAGCCAAATTTAATTTAATCTAAAGCATTTACAAAGTAAGGTTTAGTCGTTGAAATATTACCTTCACTAGAAATATTGTATATTAAGAAGTTTTGTAAATTGTTTCATGTATGGTTCATGTTTTTTAAATAAATATACAAGTCCAAATCTTATATTTTATTCAAACATGTATAGGTTAGGAACAAGATACTTTGTATTGAAAACATCATTTCGTGTAATTTACACGGGTCTCGCTAGTTTATATTATTATATTTATATTATTACTTATATTATTACTGATATTATTATTACTTATTTGTGCTCACTTATTATTTATGTCACCATTGTCTCTGCTTAGGATTTCTTCATCTTCTTGACTAGATCTAAATTGGTCTTCAACAGAATTAATCTTTTCTCATATATACATTCCCCCTGTTATAGCAGTCTTATACGAGTATGTCTGAACGTAAAAAGAAATGGAAGTTGTCCCTATTTCTAAATCTAATATTGCTTTATAGCGGCGTCTTTTTTTTTCTTTTCTGTCAGGCTGTTACACTTAATTTTTTTGTCAATAAATCTTCATATTTAAAAATACACGTTCATGTATCGATTGTGACAATGTATGTCGTTAAAAGTATAAAAAGAAAAACATGCAAATTGAATGGATACTTAGTTTTATCGATTTCGTTTGTTTTGTATTTTAATATAACAATTGTAATTGCTTCACATCTTGATTCGTAATTGTTATATCCTAAATTACATAGGACATACTAAATTAAGAATACGCCGAGTGGTTTGCGTTTAACAGGGATCCGGTAGGAAGTAGATGTTTACTCTTCGCTCACGTCCAGATATCACTGCCGTCTTATATACGTACTTTCGTATATAGTCAATACCTGATTACTTCCCTTTATGTTAGTTTCGTATTTATGCCAATCATGACCTTTACAACACCTTCCCCTGAAGCTGAAATCTTCCCGATTTTAGCTTTAGTACCGTTTCCTTTTAGGATCAGGGCTTAAACGCCTGATGCTTTTCCTTTTTCTGGTGCTCTTCCTTTTGGTCTGCGTTACCTGTGGTAAGGAATTCTGTCCACCCCGTATGGTATGTTCGGGAGATACATTCATGGTTTCAGGTATACACACTGGCTTTGGTATATCAAATGTATCACATAATGTTTCCATTGGAATTTCTTCTGTATTTTGCGAAATTCTGGGACGGATTTGATTTATGTGTCTTTTACAGACAAAACTTGGGCCTTGAATGGTATAAACCATGTTCCCAATTCTTTTCATAATGAAACCGTCCACCCAATGATTTTTTCCATTCTGAAAATTTTTAAAATACACTTTGTCCCCTGAGGAATAGAACTTTACTTTCAAGTTTTCTCCTTCAGAACTTTTCTTCTTCTCAGGTATAAGTCTATCGAAGATAGATCTAATTTTTCTAGCAAACATCAATTCTGCAGGGGATGAATTAACATTGTTATTTGGGTTCGGGGTTACCCTGTAGATTGCTAGAAATGTTTGTATAGTTTGCTCATCTGTGTCCATATTCAGGTTTTTCTTTATTGCCCGTTTAAATGTGTCCACAAATTTTTCTGCCAACCCATTCGACCTAGGATGGTAAACAGGTGTCGTGATATGTTGAATATTCAGTGATTTGCAGAATTCTTTAAATTCGTGACCTGTAAATGCTGTACCATTGTCACTTACTATGGTTTTTGGTACACCAAAACGGCTAAAGTTTTTCTCAGCTGCAACCAAAGTTCTTGATGCATGAGCGATTGCTTTTGTTGTTCCATCCTCATACTTATGGAGTAATGCAGCGCCAACACCGTAATCACTGGTGTCCGTTGCTGGATCAAAATGCGCTAATGCCAAGTCTGATAGTAGACATTTCTTAATTTTTTGGAAGGCAGATTCACATTCCTTATTCCAACTCCATTTACTACCCTTTTTTAGTAACTCGTTAAGAGGAGCTCTCAAATTATGTACATTAGGTATGTATATCGCATAATATTGAACCAATCCCAAAAATGATTGTAGCTTCGGTACTGAGTCTGGAGCAGGCATCTTTTCAATTGCTTCGGCCCGTTGTGGATCTGGTCTTCGTCCCTCTTTGTCGATTATTTGACCAAGGTGTCTGATCCTTTCCATAAAGAAATCGCATTTCTCCGGGCTCAATCTGAAACCAAACTCCTCTATTCTCTTAAATACTTCTCTGACGTGCTTCTTGTGTTCATGCAAATTTCTGCTCTTTATCAGGATATTGTCAAGGTATGCCATTGAAAATTCCAATCCTGTGAGCATCGTATCCATAACCTGTTGAAACAGAGCAGGGGTGACCTTTAATTCGAACGGAAGTCTTTTTAGTTTAAAAATACCCTTATGCGTGTTAATGCACAGGTACTTTGAACATTCGTCATTGACTTTGATTTGCAAGTATGCATCCGAGAGGTCTATTTTGGAAAAAAATTTTTCCTCCGTTTAGTTTTGAGAATAGATCTTCTGCCGACGGAAGGGGGTAATTGTGATCCTGCAAACAATCATTAAGGCCCGTCGAAAAGTCAGCGCAGACTCTTATTTTGTTATTCTTTTTCTTCACATATACCGTCGGACTTGCCCAATCCGTGTGGTCAACCTTTTCAATGACGTCTAATTGTTGAAGTCTCTCCAACTCCTTCTCTATTGCGTCCATCGATGAAAAAGGTACATTTCTTTTAGGTTTGAACACTGGGGTGGCATTTTTTTTCACCTCAAATTTTGCTTCTGTTTTCACACAGTATCCAAGTTTTTCGGCAATCCAATCCACTCCAAATAGACTTGTGTTCCTTCCTGGTACTACGTACACTTTGGACTTGTGTGTTTGACCACCAAATGACACATTGCACCTCAGTTCTCCTTTGAATTCCAACCTTTTGCCGCACACACTCTTCGCCATCTTGCTGGTTTCTCTTAGTTCAGGTCGACCGATCCTTCTCCAGATATCTTCATCTATGATGCTAATGTCCGCACCACTATCCAGGAGTAATGTTACAGGATGTCCATTTATCTTTACATCGACATATTTACACCTTTCGCAGCTTTTCTCTTTCCTTGTGCGAAGCGTATTAATTTTGTCGGTCCTTCGTTTTTTCTTCTGGTTACAATATGTTCCCTTGTGGCCTTTGAATCCACATTCGTAACATATCCTATTCCTGAACCAGCATATCTTTTTGGTGTGTCTTGTACTTCCGCAGCATTCACAACTTTGGTCCTTGTACATTCTGGGAGTCTTTTGTTCCTGGGTCTTGTATGTTCTAGAGGTCCTTTGCCTTTTTACATGTTGTATCTTGTAAACGCTTTTTTCTTCAATGTGGGTGTTGTCTCTTTTGATAATAATGAGACGTTGACACTCCTCGGTTACTTTTTGTAAAGTTACATTCGGGTCCGACTCCATAATTGTCAAGATCCGGGATCTGACATCTTTGTTCCTTGGTGCTGTGAGTCCTTGTACAAAGATTAAACATTTAAATAAATCTGCCGAAATTTCATTTAATTTAAATGATTCACATAAGCAATTTACAGTACATGCATATTCTAAATAGTCTTCGGATTCCGACTTCTGTAAATTTAAACATTTATATCTAGAATGAAAAAGGCTGTCTCTTTTATCAAGTATTCTAGATAAGGTATTAATTATCTCTTCAAAATTCACTTCCTCTGGTTTTTGGGGTAAAATTAAATTAGCATACTTGGTGTTTTCGTCCGTCCCCAGTTTTTGTAGTAACAACGTAACTTTTTCTTCGTCGGTCCAGTCTGAACATCTTTTTGTAAAAACTGTTTCTTACCTTCTATAGTATGCTGGAAATGTAACGCCAGTATCGGGAGAGAAGTGAAATTCTGACAAAGAATTTGAAATACCCTCTGCAAAAAAATTAGTTTTCTTCCCATCTGTCGACGTTTGAATTAATTTTTCAAAATTCTTTTGTTGCGTTAACATTTGGCGTTGAAGTATTTTTGTTTGCTCGTGTTGTGCCTCTAAAGTTTTTTGTGTCCATTCTTGCTGCTGCAGTAGCTGTTGTTGTTGCTGTTGTTGTAGCTGTTGTTGTTGTTGTTGCTGCTGTATACTTAGAGTTAACGCCTTCGTCAACTCAGCCAATTGCTCCATTTTAGCTTAATTACAGTACAAAATATCTTTCCAAAGTTTACAACAATAATTTCACAAAAAGTTTGTCAATATGCGTTTTCGTAAATTAGCAACATAATTTTTGCAAAAATAAACGTTTCACAAAGTTTATACAATTTAGCAACAGTCTTTTACCAGGTAAAACTTTTTCACAAAATAATTTCAGACAATAAAACGTTTCCAAAATTCGCACAACAAATAGTTTCAATTACTTTAGACAAAGCAATGAACAATTATTTTTCACAAAAATACGGCTGCACTTGGGGGAGAGAAAAAAAAATATAACAATAATTTCTGAATTGTTTAAGGAAAAAAAAAAATCGTAAGCGTACTTTTTTCTTTCGAAATTTGTAATCTCACGGTGCCGGTTTCGAATTCAGCTTGTGCTTCCCAAATATTTTTTCGTCAACATACAGATAAAGTTCACCTTACCTTAAAATTGTTTCGAGTACAATTTTTTTTTACTTTCTCGTTAGTTCTTACCAAAGAAATCCGTACTTTTTACTAGTTTAGGTAGCAAAATTTGCACGTGTCGACTTTTTTTTTTTTTTTTTTTTTTCTTGCCGTCCTTGCAAATTTTCTTTAAAAAAAAAAATCCTTGAATAGTACGGTAATTTATCTCTGTTAAGAGAAAAAAAAAATATCCTCGTTCGCCATTGTTATATCCTAAATTACATAGGACATACTAAATTAAGAATACGCCGAGTGGTTTGCGTTTAACAGGGATCCGGTAGGAAGTAGAGACGTTTACTCTTCGCTCACGTCCAGATATGACTGTCCGTCTTATATACGTACTTTCGTATATAGTCAATACCTGATTCCTTCCCTTTATGTTAGTTTCGTATTTATGTCAATCATGACCTTTACAACAGTAATACTTATCATTTGAGAGGAAATGTTAAACATTTTCGTGCTTACTTTTATTTCTCTTCAGATAATTATCAAGGTGCTATGGTGCCGTACCTATGACGAACATTAGGACTTGTTCATTCTCAAAAAATATTGGAAACATTACGCTTCTCACTTGTTGTACACACCCCAGCCCATTCGGTCTCTCATTAACTTTGGTTGATTGAGGACGTCGGGATGGGGTAATATCAATCGAGGATTCATTCTCAACAATCAGTCCAGCAGGAACTGGGCCATTTCGGTGGCCTTTTATCTGTCGGGCTGAGGTATTTGGTCCTGGGTTGTCCTAGGAGGTGCATCCTCCCGGGCCTCACCTCCCTTCTTTGGGGTGGAGTAAGTTTATTGCTTACTGCCTGAGGCACCCTTACCGGGGAATGCCGATGGGGCTGCCCAGGCTATTTTTGCTAGGCTCCTCCTTTAGGGGCGCTGGCTTGTACCTTCCCCCCACCTTCCGACCTTGTATCACATATTGCTGCGGTATGAATCAATTAAATACTGTTGTCTACACTGGCCGCCAGGACAGACGTTCCACTTCTCTTGTTCCTCTGTTGTATATACTTTTCTCCAATATATTTGTTTTACCTAAAACTCGTGTCCGTGTTCTCATTCCGGCCCCTAAAAAGGCCCATAACACAAGGTTATACATTAAAGTAAATAATTTATTCAGATTGTATACAAATATTGAGGAAGTGGTGTTGTGTAGTGGTTACAGATGCGGACTGGGCATGGTGTACCAGGTTCAAGTTCTGTTGTAGATACTGAATCATTTTCACTGATACCCGGGGGGAAAGGTATGAATTCCTATATCTTTCCTTCAGCTATGGATTAAATACTAGGATAGACTGGACTCTAAAGCTATGCTTATGAAACTAGAAGGAAAACTAAAGAATAACGCCAGTCTGTCTCCGCTTATCACGGCATTGTTTCCAGTCGTTCAGGACTTCTTATCATTGGACTCCAGCAATGCCGGTTCAGGAGATGTGCAGTTGATGATTGCACAACCTTTGCTTCACTATAGAATCCCTGCGCATGCAATCATCCAGGGAGTATCTATTGTCTCAAGATTGACGTCATCACTTAAGGCGAAAAGCCACTTGAGGATAAGCATTATTGAGATGGAATAATTATCAGTGGAAAGATGAAGAATATTGTGAGAGGATTGCAAATGATTAATGGAATTGTGTGACATCAGCAGGGAAGCTGAGAGACAGTTTAGAGTCAGAGGTTTGGTTGTTTTGTTTTATGGCATATCGACCCTTTTCAGGTTATTTAATGCCGAATCTGGTCATTTTCGTAAAAGTTTTTATGCTTCAAGTTCTTTAGATGTTCAAGTATTTTTTCATGGTGTTTGGTTTGGTTTCGTTGTAGAGGAACATTTTTGTTTTTGACTTCGCAGAACATAATTGAGTTTTGCCAAGGGGGGAAAAAAAAAACAACATCAATGTTTGGTGCATTTTTGGTCAGGAATCCGGTATCTTCAGACAGAGAGTTTGTTAATGAACAGCCGATTGTGATAATTTCTTATTGACGTACATCACCCTCATCCCCATCCAAAAGGAGGAATGCCTGGGAGGATGGTCTCATGGCAACATAAGATACACTACACCCCTCCCCCACTGAAGGAAAAGGTAATGCCTGAGAGGATTATCCCATAATAATAAAACAGCTACTACATTATCCCCTCTTCAAAAAAAAGGAGGTAATGCTTGGGAGGATGGTATTATAACCACAAACAGATACTCCCCAGACCCCCCCCCCTCCCTCCCGCCATCAAGGAGGTAATGCCTGAAAGGATGGTGAAGTTATTTATCTCTCTCCCACAGCGGGAAGATGTGACACAAGGTCGAAAAGTGGGATTTTGAAAACAGCGCCATAAAGGAAGAGCACTCCGGACAAACAAAAATTGCCCGGGCAGCCCCGTCTGCATTCACCGGTAGGGGCGCCTCAGGCGATTAGCAATAGACTAACAATTTTTCAAAGAGTGAGAAGGTAAAGCCTGGGAGGGTGGACCTCCTAGAACTGATCAGGACCATACCTCACACCGACGGAGAACAAGCCATCCATTCAAAAAAATGGCTGAGACTCTGCCGGTCTGATTTTAGTATGAATTCTAACCTCGAAGGGTTGAAGAGGATGTATCATGACAAACAAACATATACTACACTATCCACCCCCCCTTTCCAAATGAGGAGGTAATGACTGGGAGGATGGTCTCATGACATCAGAACAAATACTATGCTACCTCACCTCCTAAATTTATTATTGAAAGACATTCATAGACGTTATAGTATAAAGTCGGCTTCAGACAGATAGCAAATTTCCGTCACTAATAAATAAGTAGTTTACCTACATAAACCGAGAATGAAAATGACACAAGCTATAGAAGCAATAATAAAACTATATACACTTCTTACAATGGCGTCTTTTAGGTGGCAAACCACTTGAAGCTGCTTTCTCGTAACCAACCATTAAATCAATTTACCGCTTATTTAACTCGTCTCTCACTGCTTTCAACAAAAGTTTTACCCATAAGCACTAACTGTGTCTTGATAATCATATTGATCAATATATCGCCATCGAAAGAGCCGTTAATTCAGCTAACACAATGGTAATCAATACGGTAAACCCTTCAGACAATTTAGCCGCACGAGTCGATGATTAAGTCTCTCGTCTATTTAGTAAAGAAACCCACAAAGACAAAACCGTATTCTTGGTCTTAAAAGTGACTAACTTGGGTTTACTTTCGGCAACCTCGTAACTCTTGCTTCCATTATTTTGTCCTTTAGTCCTCACATTTCATAGCGATGTTTACGACAAAGGGGGAAGAATTGCTGTTTTCTGGGTCTGAATCTATCCTATCTTATGTTTTTTTTTTGTTTTTTACTGTTTTTCACCATTTTAAGCATTTCACAAATATACAATCCAATTTCATTCTCTCCACAAGTTCGGGCATCTCTATAAAATGGAGTCTCTAACAACTTAAATGTAAGCGTGGATCTGAGCATTTCCTCTAAGACACAACATCTTAACAAGCTAAGGTCCGCGCTCCTACAGGTTAGATAATTACGAACTATTTTCTTTTGCATATGCTCTCGCTCGCAGAGTGATAAGTACATGGTTCGGTAAGACCACACTGGCATCTTCTCACTCGCATAGTGATACATTGGGCGATAAGAACAGCATGCTAAGGTCTGCACTCCCTACAGATATTTATAGTTACCTCATTCACCAGTTCTAAGACTTCCGTTATTTTGAGTTTTCCATCAAGAAGTACACACTTTCCATCCCAAATTTCATCCCCGCTGACTAAATATACGACATTGATTTATTTGGGTTTCTAGACTCTTGAAGGAATTTATTTGTTCTTCTCAGGTTCTTCTTCTAATCATTTCTTTCACGTCTGTTGAATCTATCCGTATAACACTTATCGTTGGCTAGGTTTTGACCTTTTTTTTTTTAGCTCCTACAGCAAGTGGCTTCATGCCTTGTCTGGAGCGATTTCCATAAAAAAAAAAATGGCAATGACCAGGAATAAAATATTGATCACAAATTGCTAAGTTCAGAGCTCGAACAAGGTCAATCTTTTTGCCCCCCCTCCTTGTATTTATTAGTGTGACTAGTGAATGTTAATGTTAGTCTTATCTTGGACGTTATTCTCGCAACGTTTCGGCTGATGTAATCTCCGACCTTCTTCAGGTGTGTCTTGTCGAACCCTGGAATCTATACGGAATTTCAAACTGAACCCTTTATTTAATCAACAGGGGTAGATTGTTCTTGTTCTGTCAGCCATGACTGGGTAAAATTCTTAAGTAATTTTTATTTTATTTTTAGTTAGTATTGTCTTGGGCCTACCCCTACCCCTCCCCCCCGAAACTGTCACTTAGAACTGATTATTACGTAACTTTATCTAGTAGGAATTTTTGGAGCCTTAAACTTAATCTTGTTTTAGATGTGTAGTGTTACTACTTAGTAATATATATAACATCCTCCACACTGATGATTCCCGGAAAAGGATGAAACACATGTGTATGTGGATAAGAAATTAAAAAAATATTTATCATAATATTGTATATATATATATATATATATATATGAGAAAGGAAGGATGATAGATGGGGAAATGAAAAAGGAAAAAAACAAGAGATATTTTTATATATATTCAACAATGTTACGTCTTTATTGTAAGACTTCCTCAGGATGATAATTTGAAGAAAAATGTCATGCAAGTACATCGAAATTTTGGGTTGACATGATGGAGAGATAAAGGAAAATAGTAGCCGTGGCTACTGTGAGCTCTCAAAATCCATGCCACACCTCACCACGACAAAAATCTCCGCCCCCCTCCTTTTATCTCTCCCATCCTAAGGCAAGTTCACTAATATTCTCACCCCTCCCTTTTTCACTGCTGCCTTAATGGTACCCACTCAAAGCTTTCCATATTCATTTCATTCTTTACCACCACTGACTTCTCACAGCCTGGACTCTCCTCCAGCGCTTACAGTAGCCACGGCTACTACTTTCCTTTATCACTCCATCATGTTAACCCGAAATTTCGATGTACTTGCATGACATTTTCCCTTCAAATTATCATCCCGAGAAAGTTTTACAATAAAGACGAAACGTTGATAAATATATAAAAAATATCTGTTGGTTTTTTTCCCTTTTTCGTTTCCCATATACATATATATACTAGCAGGGCTACCCGGCGTTGCCCGGGGCGATAAAAAAAACAAAGTAGTAGAAATTAAAGAGTGTGTGTAAAATCTTTATATAAAAATTACTGTACAATGAATAATAACTGAAAACGACCCCTCCTCCCTTATAATATCTGCCTCATAGACCCCTAAGGGGTGGGTTTAGAGATTCGGCAATACGCCCATCAACTTACTCTGTGAATTTTACATCAGAATACACTTTTAAATTTTATCTATATTTTCTAACTATTTTTTCTATAAGTAACACACACACAGACATACAGTTTTATATAGAAGAGATATGAATAAATGCAAAAGTTTTTTTGTTTTTTTTCATTTATCATAAAAATGTATCGTCAATTCCAACACTATTAAGACAAAATGTCATTATCAGCTAAATATTCTTTAAATAAATAAAACGAATATTTCTCTTTTTTGTTATTTATTTAAATTTGTAGCAATTTAATTTTGTTTAAAAAACAATAGTTGCAGTTACCGGGAGAGATTTGACAAATTGGGATTGACTACTTTGTTGGGGAGAAGAATGAGAGGTGATATGATTGAGACTTTCAAGATAATTAATGGCATTCTTAACTATCTTTTCGTTGAATATTAAATAAGCATTTTGTTGGAATGTGTCATATTTAAAACAAAAAGCATTTAAGGGTTAGCTATTTAAAATAGATTGTATTACTTTCGTTTGTAAACATCATGTGAACTGACAAATTTTAATGGTGTGGAGTTTTTCGCTTTAATATTGAAATAAGATAGTCATTTTTTAAATATTTTTTTTATATTTGGCCGCATTATTTTACAGAGATGACCATGGAGACATAAATGAATAAATGCATTTATTCTTGTTCTAATTGATGACACAATCTCAAGTTACATTGTTACCTCCTAATTTCTATACAAAAAATGTTTTGATTAGAATTAAATGAAGAGTTCACATCTGATTCTGCATTATTAGAAAATGATTTCCAATTTTTAATCTTTTTAAACTTATTTATTATTCCTTTTTTACTTTTAAGAGCGGTCTAACATGTCAGGGTTGATATGCACAAGCACCAAAATGTTTTGATTAGAAAGCTTCTAGATTAAATGAAAAGTTCACATCTGATTCTGCATTATTAGAAAATGATTTCCAATTTTTAATCTTTTTAAATCTTTTTAAACTTATTTATTATTTATTTTTTTTATTTTTTAAACTTATTTATTATTCCTTTTTTTATTTTTTTAAAGTTATTATTCCTTTTTTTATTTTTTTAAAGTTATTATTCCTTTTTTTTTAAAACTTATTTATTATTCCTTTTTTTTAAAACTTATTTATTATTCCTTTTTTATTTTTTAAAACTTATTTATTATTCCTTTTTTTATTTTTTTAACTTATTTCTTTTTTTTTAAACTTATTTATTACTTTTTTTATTTTTAAAACTTATTTATTCTTTTTTTAATCTTTTTAAACTTATTTATTATTCCTTTTTTTTAAACTTATTTATTATTCCTTTTTTTTAAACTTATTTATTATTCCTTTTTTTTAAAACTTATTTATTATTCCTTTTTTTTAAAACTTATTTATTATTCCTTTTTTATTTTTTAAAACTTATTTATTATTCCTTTTTTTTTTTTTGCAGAAGGTTGATGTCCTTGGTTTAATGGTGACAGATATAATGAACAAAACACATGAATTTCTTCAACCTAATCCAGGTAAGTCTCACAACCATTGTCAAAATTAAATCGGATGTACAATTGTTATTGCTCCTAAGCATTACCTCCTTTCGCAGCCCCCTTCTCTCATTTCGGAGAAGTAGGAGATGGGTTCATTGCCTTTCATCTGAGATGCTTGCATCTAACTATTTTTGTAACTGGACTAGTGTCCCTTTATGGGGAGCTGGATTCTCAATGTAAACTGACCCTGTGTCAAACATTGCTAGTGTGGGAGGCAAGTAAGAAAATCTGTTTTGTCTTTGATCACGACGCAAATTCACTCGACCAACCCGACAATCAGCCGAATCTCATCCATTCACTGTGGAGGTCCCCAGATGCTAAAAAGCTTTCTACTCCAAAAGCTTCTTTCCTCGTGCTGCGGGACTCTGGAACTCCCTCCCTGCTCCCAGTTTTCATGACGGTACTGACATGCAGAAATTTAAAACTAATGTAAACAGACATCTCACTGCACAGCTCCCAATTTAGGTTGACCCCCCCCTCCCCCCCTAACTGTCACCCTTTTTCTCAGTAGCCCAATACGTTTACAGTGGCGGTCTGCCTTGTTTGGGGTGAACTGTGTTTTAATTAAAAAAAAAAAACCTAAACTGAGGGTCGCCGTTTGAGAAGCTGGACTTTCTACCATATTTAGAAACAACTTCGGGTCTAACTTTGCCTTCGTGGGGAGGTAATTAAATAGGGACAATAGTCATCCTGTGGACGGTGTAGATTATTAAAAAAATAGAATGTTTAATAATGTTTAATTAAATTTGTAAATTTGATTAAATTTTAGCGTATTTGAATAATTTCACAAAATATTTTTTTACTTGAATTCTGAAGAGTTTAATGTATAATTTTTAATGAGAAAAAACTAAGTGTAATTTGGATATTAACAAATTGGTGTGAATGATAGCAGGCATAACATTTAAAAAAGTATTTTGTACAAACATATTTTTTGTTTACTTCTAGAAGTGAAATTTAAGTTTTGCTATTCTTTTCTTTAAATTTTAATACATTAATATTTTTTTTATTTATGAATACAATTAAATTTAGATGATGTTATTGTTTTTTTTCCTTTCCGTTGACAAAACTCAATCATGTTCTGCAAAGCTAAAAAAATAAAACCAACAATTTTCCTCTAAAAAACAACAAAACCAAACACCATGAATAAATGTTTCAAGATATAAAGAACTTGAAGCCTAAAACATTTACCAAAATGACTGGATTTGGCATTAAATAACCCGAAAAGGGTTGATATACCGTACAACAAAAAAAACAAACCAAATTTAGAAAATGCAGGATTAAATTTTCTCTGCAAGAATTTCCATAGAAACATTTCTAATCTCGTTTTGAACTCCTTTTTCTCTTGACGGAGTTCGACTTCTTCATTCGTTGTTTCCACAATATTTTATTTCTTGCATCTTGATTTGTCAATCCCAACTGGTTCATGTCTTTAGCCACCAACTGTTTCCAGTTCAAGATCCATCCACTTTTTGTGGACCATCTTCGTTAAAGCTAATTTCCTTGGATATTCTGAAGACACGCTGACCGAACCAATTTAATCTACTTGGGATAGCTTGCCCAACACCAATGACCCCTAACTCTTCCAGTGATAAATTCTTGCAATCATAGATGTATCATTTTGCTTCACAGCGGCTACGAAATTGGAATTCAAGCTCCATTTTCCTGAATGAATATAAAGCAGATCGGATACACACGGTATACAACTGTCCTCTGATCTTACTTTTTATGTACTTCTGACAAAACGCCTCTGCCACAGAGTTGCTGCCCATGCTGCTTTATTCCTGCATGCCACCACCTATTTGCAGCTTCCAGAATAATCTCGGATATCTCCGAAATATTTGGAATTGGAAACATTCTCCAGCTAAATCAATTTCTATTTGAGGGTCCTGGGAAGATGAAAGCGATCACACAATGAACGTGCAAGGAGAGCTTTTTACTCCAATAGCTTCTTTCCATCGTGCTGCCGGCTTTTGGAACTCTCTCCCTGCTCCCTGTTTCTCCGACTGTACCGATATGCAGAAATTTGAAAAGAATGTGAACAGATGTCTCACTGCACATCTCCCAACTTAGGATGATCTCCAAAACTTACACCCTAATTCTCAGTAGTCCCTTACATCTACAGTGGCGACCTGCCTTGTTTGGGGTGAACTATGTTAATATATATATATATATATATATAAATATATATATATAAATAAAAAGATAGATGAAAGAAGAGGGATAAACATGTACGAATGACAAATTTATTTCAACTTTGATTATTCAATGCAAGGTGTACTCGGTAAAAATAAAAAAAATGTTTATTATTCTTTCCTTAAGCCAAGGCTTTTCAAAGATTAAAATCTTATATATATAAGTTCGTTCAAAATCTGTTTTAATTACAGACCCCCCCCCCCCCCCCCACTTTCAGAAATATTCACTCAATGACCTGAATTTCACTTCTGCTTTTAGTCCCACCCCAACTCGCACCGGTTTTATTGCTTACTAGCAATAAGCAGTAACCAAACAATCCTCTCCCTTTCCAGCATCAGCCATAGCTCATCATTCAACTAACCCTATCACCCACTTTCCTCTACGTTTCATCCCCCCCCCCCCTCTTCCTCATTTGGCCTCATTTTCAACTAAAAGATTTCGCTCTTTTTAGAATTGCTTAAATCTCCCACTGCCTACGTTCAATGTACACAGTTCAACTTCAACTTCATTCTCGAAAGTATTTTAAAATAGCCCGAATTCTCAAAATTATTTCCGAATAAGTGCGTTCCACCTACGATTGAACTAAACATCTTTCTATTGGATTTACTTCATTCTTGACCTTTTTCTATGCTGCCTTCACGAAAACCCTTCTTTTCAATCTGTAAATCTCCTTTCACTGGACACCTCATCAATGGACATTTACCAACTGGACAGACCCCATATCTTTTTACACGCACATTCTCACTCTCCATTACTTAATATTATTTTGAATTTTGGCTTTTCCACTGCCAACTTATCTATCTATGTAATTCCTCTGATAAGATTTTAATCTTTGAAAAGCCTTGGCTTAAGGAAAGAATAATAAACCTGTTTTTACCGATTACACCTTGCATTGAACAATTGAAGTTGAAATAGATTTGTCATTCGTACATGTTTATCCCTCTTCTTTCATCTATCTTTATAATTGCTCTATCTCGTATATTGAGCTTAAACCATTTCACTATAGGTTATATCTACTAAAAGTATACTTTTAGTTTCATATTTTTATTTATATATATATATATATATTTTCACTTTGCAAAGTTTTGTTGAAATGGTTTGATAATTGTATTATTAGCTTCTCATTGTTTAGTGTCTATGTTGCAGTTTTTAATCGTTAAAGTGTTGCAGTGTCATATCTTACTCCTTGCTGTCCACCATCGTTGGTGACAGATACCAGTCGTCCAGTAGACTTGTAACAAATACAATACTACACATGTTGATTCCATTTCCTCTTTATTTTATTTTCTTTCAAGCCCTTAGACGGCTCAGTGAGAAGCGTAGTTTACATTGTCTATTCAATGCTAAACTATCACCACCTGCTTCAGTCGAGGTTGCGTACCAATCGCTATCGACTATTTGTACATCTGTCTTCAAGTGAATCAGGTCAGAAAGGAGGCTGTGCAATCTTTTCCTTTCTCACCTGTGACGTCACACTCACACAAAACTTTTCCTCCTTTCGCCCACCTCCCTTGTCAATATAGAACAAAATTTGCTTATTCGACAAGCTGTTCTATTAGTACCGGTTTATTTCATGATTTAGCTTGGTAGGTATATACATATTTAGGTATTGGTAGGTATATACATATTTAGGTATTGGTAGGTGTATGCATACATAGGTATTGGTAGGTGTATGCATACATAGGTATTGGTAGGTGTATGCATACATAGGTATTGGTAGGTGTATACATACATAGGTATTGGTAGGTGTATACATACATAGGTATTGGTAGGTGTATACATACATAGGTATTGGTAGGTGTATACATATTTAGGTATTGGTAGGTGTATACATGTTTAGGTATTGGTAGGTGTATACATGTTTAGGTATTGGTAGGTGTATACATGTTTAGGTATTGGTAGCTGTATACATGTTTAGGTATTGGTAGCTGTATACATGTTTAGGTATTGGTAGCTGTATACATGTTTAGGTATTGGTAGCTGTATACATGTTTAGGTATTGGTAGCTGTATACATATGTAGGTATATACATATGTAGGTATTGGTAGGTATTAATATACAGAAAGATAATAATACGTGTGCCTGTTGGAGAAATGAATAACATTTATTTTGTGCATGTTTGTCGGAACTATTGCTTCTGACTTTTGCCAAGGAATGTCGACACCCTGAAGTAACGAGAGGGGGAGAAACTGTAATCAACAACACGAAAAAAGTGGTTGATTTGAAAGATGAGCAAAGTTGTAGACGTGGACGAATAGCAACAACAACCTGCGTCTCTTTGTAGTCGCTGCCTATTTTCTCTTTTGTTTGTAGTTACACATAATGGAGACAAAACTCGATTCGCTCAATCCCTTTGAATTCCGCGTACAATAAAATTGTCTTGGCATCATTTAGTTATTTCTACGATGTAACCTGAACGTTTCCAATGTACTTTTAGAAGTGCCACTGTTTTTTGTGCACCGTAACAGCAGCGATGATTCTCTCTTGCTCTGTAAAACAAAAAAACAAAAAAAAAAAAAAGAAACCATCTGCTGGGTGCACATCACGTTTCTTAGGCGCATTTTTTAACAGAAGGTCATCTTACATTCGTACTCGTTCTACAATTGCACATTCAAAACGTCAACAACGTTTCGGAATTTTTTAGATGAGGATTGATAGTTTGTGCTATTCGGATCATTCTCATGTCGGTTGTTGGTTAACAATCAGTTCACTGGGGTTTCAGGCGATAATAACTATGCATAACATGACTTAACACTTCTATCCGCTCATGGCTGACGGAATAAGGACAATCTACCTCCTATGGATTAAGTAAAGAGTTAAGTTAACACTGGAGTCACTAATGGGTGGGCAGCTTTTAACACAGACAGTTATCACTTCGAACCACTTGAATAAAAGTTGAGATTAGCAACTAGTGTTTGGAACGATTAATCGGAATCGGGAATCGGAAAAATTGGGGACTTTTTGGGGGTATTGGAAAGAAGACTTCTAGAGGTGTTTCTGGTAGTGGATGGATCGGTGGACTATGTGTGTAAGCACAAAGAGCCTACTTACTACAATATTGCGCTGCTACATGTTCAACACAACAGCCAATTTGAAAAAAAAAGACGACCCTTGATAAACCCCTTGTCTTAGTTTTAAGTCCCGGTTTGCAACGTTTTAGTGACATAAAATTTAATGTAGCACCAGAACCAGTTGCAATGTGAATAAATACCAATTACAACCCATTACTTATATTGTATACAGTAGCTGAGAGGCATAGTTATTTTCGTGCAATAAGGGGGTATGACTTACATCATGTCATAGGAACGGGATCACCTGTATTTGAACTTGGCTATTAAAAAAAACGACATCATTTTCTTACCAACCTAATATTAGCTTCTCCTAATGTTTAGGTTGCAAGCTTTAGTCATGGACTCGTTTGCCACCTTTCGTATGTAATTATGCTGATTCACGGTTAAATAATTAACTTTTAGTTTCTATTTATTAAACGCAGATTTACGACGAGAAAAAGAATTGAGTCCGACTTATGGACGTACAATTATTTAAAATGTTCATTTTTTTCTTGGATTTTTTTTTTTTTTTCCCCAGCAGTTTTTAATATTTTTTTCAATTTAAAATATTCATTTTTCTCGGATTTTTTTTTTTTTTCTCAAATAAATCACATTTCGTTTAACGTCACATGCAGGCACGTGTTGGACAGCTTTTAAAAGTTGACTTCCAAACTAACCTATCTCCGGCCAGGCCGTTTCACACAGGTTTAGTTTTTTCATACAAAGTATTACAAAAAATAAAAAAATAAATTTGGAACGATTTTTTTATGAAGAACACACAATTTATAGAGAAATGTGCCTATTTTTTTATAAGCGCGTCTTATTTCTAAAAAATAGATCAATTTTCAGATCAAATGACCCCCCCCCCTCCCACCTGAGTGTAACTCTTAATATGTCAATTTATTTTGATAACAAAAAGTTTAATAGTTTTTCTTCAAATTATTATCTTTACTAATTATTTTTGGACTATATTTAAGTCGATGTGCCCTATGGCCTTCTTCAGGTGTATTGTTGGTCAACAATCATCATATTTGGTTTAATGCTGGCATGTGGTGGACAGTTCTTAGGTTAGTTTGGAAATCAACTTCTATCTCTGACCAGGTCTTTATTTTTATCCCTCTTTACTTCAGGTCCATTTTTATCCCTTCCTCCCATGTTTTCCTCGGCCTTCCCCTATGAACTGGACCTGCTACCTCAACTGTTCTACACTAACCCAAAGTAAAGCTTTTCATAAATAAAACCCTTTTTTTTCTTAAATATGCTGTAGTATTTTTTTTTTTTTTCACAATTCGACCGGATTAGTAATGGCAGAACTTCCTTGACCTTACTCCATCCACTTCTAACTCTTGCAATCACACTAGCACCTGATCCACCCTGTGCTCCAATGGTCTCACCAAAGGAAATAAAACTTATTGACAACCTCAACTGCTTTGCCATCCAGATATACTTTCTCAACACATGAGTTCTCATCCATCTCCGTTGTCTTACACTTGCTTATTAAAATATATAGGAAACCTGATTTGGCAAATGGAAAGGATCCACACAAAGAAAAAAGCAAATATATATATATATATATATATATATATATATATAATGTAGAAGGATGAAAAGGAATTAGAAAAGCGACGGAGGCAGATCTTTTTTCAATTCAGTTGCTCAATGCAAGCTTTATTCCGCAAAAAAAAGCAATTTATGCAATTAATATTTTCCTTAAGCCAAGCTTTTCAAAGATCAAAATCTTATCAGAGGAAATTGCTGGGATAGATAAGTTAGCAAAGGCCAAGATTTAAAATTTGAAAAAGTAAAATAAAGATTGTGGGGGAAAAAAAAACAGGCAAAACGCTGTCCGAGTGCAAGCAAGTGTCCGATTGTAAAAAAATTTGGTGTCAAAAAGTCCAGCAGAGAAAGTGATTGTAGGTAGGTAGGTCGTTAGAAGGTACGAGAAATAAATTGAGAGGTTTCAAAGTTAAACTCCAGAAACCACCATCTATCTGCTCTATCCTGTATATTGAGCTGTATACTTTTCACAATAGGTTTTACCTTTCCTAAAAGTTCGCTTTTAGTTCTCCACTTATATATATATATATATATATATATATATATATATTTATAATGTATTAGTATGTTTAAAAAGGCTGAGGGCAATGCAAAGTGCCGGGTAGGTTGTAAGCTGGAAGGAACAAAAATAATAAATCGAAATGGGACTTACTATTTATTTTTCTTAAAATCTTACATAACAGCAAGTGTAGTGTTGGCTGTTTGTGTGTTGTTGGGATGATTATTAAAAATCATTTATTTTCGTGAATTCTCTACAGACAGTGTTTATTATTTTTGACAAAGGGAAGTTTCCTTTTCCCGAAATATTAAATAAATGATTTTTAATAATCATCTGGACAGGTCGACTTGAAAAGCCTTACGGACATCATGCGGAAGAACAGACTGCGTTGGTTGGGTCACATTGAGCGTAGCGATGGCTGGATTGCTAAAGTCCGAAAGTTGAATGTGCCAGCAGAGAACATTACCACTGGCAGACCCAAGTTGACTTGGGAGGACGTAGTCAAACGTGATAGGAAGGCCATGGGTATGGATTCCATCAAACCTTGCCAAAGACAGGAGTGGAGAGGAAGACTTAGATTTCGAGACTAGACAATCAGGCCCCACCCTCATCAGAGGATTAATTGTGGCCTGATTCAACAAATAAACCGGTTGATGATGATGATGATGATAACACACAAACAGCCAACACTACACTTGCTGTTATGTAATTTTAAGAAAAATAAATAGTAAGTCCCACTTCGATTTATTATTTTTGTTCCTTCCAGCTTACAACCTACCCGGCACTTTGCATTTTTAAACATACTACTACTATTCCCAGCAATGCTTCAAGCAAACTACCATTCTCTATTATATATATAGTATATATATTCTATGTTGATCTGGTTAGAAATCACATCACAAGGGAGACAGGTTAATTGTCTTGTCTTTTCAATTATAAAATACACAAAAGCTGAAGGTAACCCAATTGTCAACTTCTGACCACAAAAGTTTTCTTGTTCAAAATACTAATGGAAAATGAATGCAACATCTACAATACGCACACCAAAAGATGCATGGACCATGTAATTACACCTGTATTCATATCTTTATACTATAATAATTATTTTTATTTCATCTAGTTGTATGAACATTTTTGTTTGTATGGCCTCGTAATTTGAGAAAATTGTTTTTTTGTTTTATGATAAGAAATGCAATGAGATCTGTTGTACAGATGTTTATATGAATAAAATACAAAGTGGAAATATGTTATTAATGCATTTATTTTAATCTTTTATTATATAAAACTCAATGTTTGTGTGTGTGTTCCCTATGGAAAGAAAGGTTAGAGAATCTACGTAAAAACTAAAAGTGTATTTATGTTTAAAATTTTCCGGGGAAAACAATGGAAGTGGTCTTAAATCTATATGTGCTCCTCAATCTGCTGAATGTCTGTGTCTCCTCTAAGGGAGATATGGGGGCAGGACTCCCTTAAAATATAAAATATGTATATCCGATTTTAATTAAATTTAAACTATATGTAAGACACTTTCAGTTTCTTCCAACTATATTTGTGGCCGAAACAGGAGATGGGGATTCAGTCAAAAAAAAAAGAAAGTAATATGGTGTTATGAGTATAGTGAAAAAGAACATAGGGGGTAGGGGATTCAGTAAAAAAAAAAGAACATAGGGGGTAGGGGGTTCAGTAAAAAAAAACATAGGGGGTAGGGAATTCAGTTTGCCGCAAACTAATTGGTAGATCGGATAGTCGCAGTCTTAGCAGTTGTGACACTAGCAGTCGCAAAGATGCAAATCTTTTCTTCTTCCTTCTCTTGGTGGCTGGCCATCAAAAACGACAACAAATAACTTCATTACTTGCTCTGAAATTTGACAAAATTGTGTTAACTATCTCACTGAATAAAATTCCCCAAACTGCTCTCTTAATTTCTTGTTTTTGTAAACTATTATATCTAAATTCATCCAATTCAATGTTAAAATGTTTTTTGCTATTTTTGCTCTTAATCTGATCTTCCAACTTGTTATAAAAATGACCCTATTTTTTTTTATTATTAGATTTCTATATTAACAAGCCGCGCGTGTGTGGTCCCCCTCTGTATGTGACTCGATGTGGCGAGTGTAAAATGCAATAAATTTGGGCAATTTGGGGCATTTTTACCCCCCCCCCCCCCTTTGACCCCCTGGGGGCGCGAACCAGAATTTTTCTGAGGTCAAGGATGCTCATTTTATATCCAGAACAATTGCCTCTACATTTTGGCCAAGTTTCAGAAAAATTGAATGGATGGATCAAACGTTATGGGAGAAAAGGGTCATTTTTTGCCATTTTGGGGGCTTTTGACCCCCTGGGGGCGCGAACCAGATTTTTTCCAAGGTCAGCGATACTTATTTTCTATTAGGAACAATTGCCTCCACATTTTGGCCAAGTTTCAGAGAAATTGAATGGATGGATGAAAAGTTATGGGGCAAAAAATGTCATTTTTTTGCCATTTCGGGGCCTTTTTCAAAAATCGGAGAATGTCACTTTCTAACCTGACCAAAGTTACAACTTCATATATGAAGAAATGATCCGACGTAATGTAAAATGAAAAAAGGAAATCCAAAACCTATGTGATTTATGTATTCATCAACGTTTCGTCTTTATTGAGAGACTTCCTCAGGATGAAGAAAGCGATGTAGAAAAATCATACAGAATATTAATTTTGATATGTAATTCATTTTACATATATATATATTATTTATTTACAATTAATATATATATATATATATATTGTAAATAAATAATATAAAATTATTTTTACTTAAATACGCTAGTTTCAAGCTTTTGCTCTCGTCAGTGCAGGGATGATAATCTCAGAAGGTCGCACGGTTCGAACCCCTGCAACAGAATCAACCTAGACTCCGTAAGCATATGTAACGGAGCACTGAAATCTATTCGAAGATATGATATATATATCCTTCATAAAGTTGCTTTCATAAATGGCTTAGAAAAAAAGTTAATAATGAAAAATAAATGACCAAAGAAACATTAGTGATTCGAACAAGCACTGAAACATATATGTAACGGAGCACTGAAATGTGCTCGAAGATATGATTGATATATATCCTTTGCAGAATTATTGTAGTATAATGAATTAGTCAATAAATTACAATTATGTTCATTGCTACATTATTGGGGGTTCGGGAAGAACTCAGAGGTTACTTAATGGGGAAAAAAAGTTGAGAACCCCTGGGTTAGATTTGGGGTTAGGGGTGTGTCCTTAATGAGATTATGTCGATGCTAGAAATTTCAGAATGCTCAATCATCCCAAGAAATATCGATGTCTGTAGGTAATAAATAGTATTTATTATTATTATATATATGTGTGTATATATATATATATATATATATATATATATATATATATATATATATATAGTGATTATTTAAATTCCAATTAGATGACTGATGAAAGAGGTATTTTAAATAGTAATAGTTGCGGATTATGAAATTCAGTGCCCGTGCCTTCATAAAGTTGCTTTCATTATTGGTTTAGAAAAAAAAAAATATATTGTAATCTCTACTTTCTTTATCCTAACGTTGTGGAACCTTGTGGTTATTTTTGTTACTGCATTAGAAGTAAATGAATAGTTTTTCGAGGGGGGTTAGGGTTGTTTTGGGGTTAGGGTTGTTTTGGGGTCAAAAAGTGAGTACCATTTGAGTTGTAGAGCAAAACCTGACACATTTGATGGCACGTCCATTGTTGACACTTCTTGTGTTCGATTGTGGTTGTCTGTTATTATAAATAATGAATGTTAATTTCATGCCATAAAAGACAAAAAAAAAAAGAAATGTTTTATTAAATGTGTGCGGTTTCTCTCAGGTCAAATTAGGAAAGTAATTGTTTACATTGTCATCAGAAGTTGGCCATATGTTAGCATTTGTTCATAAAACGAGTGTGCACTCTAACCCTCCATCAAAAATAATGGAGAAAAAAAGTTATGCTTTGCCAGTGTTTGCACTAATATTTGCATTCATATAAAGTAGCGTCTCAATCGGTAAAGTTGAAAATAAAAGAATGCAGAAATAAATAAATAAAAAGGTTTCAAACTGGAAAGTTTAAAAAACAAACAAAAAAAAACGTATAAATCGGGCCATGTAAATTGATACTGGAGCTAACCCTAAGAAATATTCAACACCGTCTGCTTGTTATCTTTCACTGCGCAAATCCCTTTGTATCGCCACCGGCAACAAATTCAGACTGTCCAGTTACTGCTAATCTTGCCCTCTGTCTAACAAACCACTCCGTATACCAAAGACACGTCTTTTTGGGGTCAGCCTGAAACTATTTCTTACCAGTGACTGTATATTCCAGGATGTGACTTTTCCGTTTTTTAGCAGAATCACACTTTTTTTTTTTTTAATTCAGAACATGCAGGTTTACGCTTAACTTACGAGAGCTTCCCATGGATCTGAGTTTTCCGTTTTTTGTTTAAAATCTGCTTTATTTTTTATTTTTTTTAAATAAGGAAAAGCTGATTTCTGCCAAATGCTTATTTTTTCATCGCTATTTGGCTGGATTTTATTTCTCTTTTTCTCTTTCTTCTTTTTTTTGCTTTCTTTCTTTCTCTTTTCCTGTTTTTTCTCTCTTCCTATTCTCTTCATCTTGCTTTTCTTTTCCCTCTTACGACAGTTCTCTCTAAAAACTGGTAATGTTAATTTTGTCCGTGAAGGCTAAGACTTCAACCGATTCATGAGGGGGTAGAGGATTTAGATAACTTCTGTTTCATCACAGAATGACTTTCTGTCTCCCACCCTCAACTGGTGCACTTAGTCTCTCTCTCTCCCTCTCTCTCTCTCTTCCTCCCTCTCTCTCTCTCTCTCTGGCATACTTAGTGTTTTTTTCTTGCTTTTAACTTTCCTAGTTGAAGCAACTGATTAGAGTTGTTTAGGAAATAAGTTGTTTTTTGCACTGCCCTCTCTCCCTCCCCCTCTCTTTCTCTCTCCCTCTTTTTTCCCTCCCCTCTCTCTATCTTCACTCTCTATATCTTCCCCTCACTCCACATCCCCTCTCTCTACTCCCTCTCTACTCCCTCTCCCCCTCTCCCTCTCCCCCTCTCCCTCTCTATCTCCCCCCCATCCTCCTCTCTCTCCCTCTCTATCTCCCCCTCTATCTCCTCCTCTCTCCCCCTCTCTCCCCCCCTTCCTCTCTATCTCCCCCCCCCCTCTCTCTCCGCACACACAAAAATTAATTTCAATTTCAGCTTTTTTTGCCACTCACATCCCTGATATTCGACTATTTCTTCAAATTCGTTGTCTGTCGTCAATAATATTTTATTTTTGTGTGGATCAACTTTGCCATCCTTTCTGATATTGCGTTTCTCTCTACAAACTTTTGATGACGTGGTTCAACTGGCAATGAGATTCACACACGAATGAAAAGCCATTGCTATTTCTGTTCACGGATTTGGTTCAAATCTTTTATAGGATTTTATAGTATTTACAAAATTTGTGGTTTTGTTTTAAAAAAATAAATAGCATAAAAATCACAAGTTATTTTTACATAAAATACAAGATATTTTTTTAAGGAAATAACAATGCTTGCGATTCAGTACATCAAGAAAGAGTTCAGCTGTATTTGGTAAAAGCATTTCGACATAAATTTTCACTTCGAATAATTTGAAGAATATGAAGATGAACCGAATGTTTCATGCCATATATTTCTACTAGCTGACTACCCTAACATTGCCCGGGCATCAAATATGTTAAAAATAAATTCATTTTTAAATGTTACCCTATTAATCTTAATCGGTGGCTATTAATCTAGTTCTAAGTATTCTTACAGATCTTTAAAAAAAAAAACTATTGTAATCTAAAAACTAATAGTCAGCATTTGAATTACCTCTCTTGAAAATTAATGAACATAATATTTTTTAGAAAGGTTTTGGTAATTCTTTTTTATTGAATCACTTTAATTAATTACTGTTAACAAAACTATTGCATCTATATAGACTTATGTTTTGAGGCATGTCCGTCCGTCCGTCCGGATTTTTCTCTGCAACCATCCATTGAATTTCTCTGAAATTTTACATGAAGTTGTAACTTTGGTCAGGTTAGAAAGTGACATTCTCCGATTTTTGAAAAAAAATCTGGTTAGCCTCCCCAGGGGATCAAAAGACCCCAAAATGGCAAAAATGACATTTTTGCCCCATAACTTTTCATCCATCCATTCAATTTCTCTGAAACTTGGCCAAAATGTGGAGGCAATTGTTCCTAATAGAAAATAAGTATCGCTGACCTTGGAAAAAATCTGGTTCGCGCCCACAGGGGGTCAAAAGTCCCCAAAATGGCAAAAAATGACCCTTTTCTCCCATAACGTTTGATCCATCCATTCAATTTTTCTGAAACTTGGCCAAAATGTAGAGGCAATTGTTCTGGATATAAAATGAGCATCCTTGACCTCAGAAAAATTCTGGTTCGCGCCCCCAGGGGTCAAAAATGCCCCAAATTGCCCAAATTTATTGCATTTTACACTCACCACATCGAGTCACATACAGAGGGGGACCACATACGCGCGACTTGTTCTTTAATAAAAGTATCCAACAGATAATTATGTTAGTATTTTTATTTTTCATGTTTTTTTATTAATTCCTATCTGAATAGTCCAAAGATCTTGAAAATAAAAATGGCCCCCCCCCCCCTTTAGTATCACATTGGTAAAGTATATCATAACAGTCCTATTCAATCCTGGGATTCCTATTGTCCGCTGAATTATGCGCAGCCCGGTAGTGTGCATCCATGCGTGAACCATTGGTACAATGCACTGCAACTGATAAGAACGATGGTAATAATCTAATAAGATGACTATATTCCCAAGGGTAAAAAAACATTAGCGCCATACTTGCATGAACGCTGTGCACGCTTAGCGCTAACTTGTCAAGTATTGTTTTGTTTTTTAAATTACACTTGCAGTTCAATTATTTACGATTTGCGCGTTGATGCATCATCGCTTTTTTCTTGTATCGCTTTATTCAGATGTTTACTTATTTTGACAATTCTTATTAATTATTGTAAATGATCGCCAGAGATATCAGTCGATTGAAACGAATCGATGCCATCGCTGTGTCAGCTTTTCACTAGAGATTATCACATCATGTCTATCACATCCATGATCTGCAATTATTTCTTCAAACTCAAAATGGTCTGAGATTTGATTTGATTTGGAATTTCTGAGATGAGGTTTAATAATTTATATTATTTGGACTACTGTTCTCATTTTGGATGTTATTTTCACAACGTTTCGGCCGATGTAACCTCTGATCTTTTTTCAAGAGCATCTTGTCGAATTCTGAAATCTGTATGGAATTTCGAACTGAACCCTTTATTTAAACCATGTAGGTAGGCTGTTCTCGTTCCATGAATCTTAAGTAATTTGTTATTATATCCTTAGTATCGTCTGTACTGAGGATCGAACCTTCAACCTCCAGAAGTCACTTCGAACTGATTATTACTTAGTACTTTATCCGTTGCGCCACAGGTTCATGTGGACAATTCTAGTATGAAATTTCGGAGCCTTGTTTTGATTTGTATGTTTTCTTCAAAGGTGGAGAAACACAAAGACTCTTCTATATGCTACGACAATTTCATGTTTGTACGTACGTCATCACCCTTCATCCCTTTTTAAAATATGAGAACGCTTGATCGCTGAAGAAATAAGTAATTTAAAAAATTTCATCTGATGTTGAAACTAAAATCCACTTTCTTGGCTTTCGGACTAGGATCAAAGTGTAGCATCTGTTCTGTCCAAAGATGATACAATAATATTGTGGGGTCTGTGTTCGTGCCGGAGGTCCATAGAATGGAAACATTTACAAACCCCAATAAGAGTTTTGGCGATAGATCCCCATAACCAGATATATTTTGAAACTACATTAACCAGAGTACTTAGATAAGTATGTTTCAGTTTGAACAAAAGTGGGGTCTGTGTTTGTGCTGGAAGTCCATCGAATGAAACTATTTGTAAACACGGCAGCAATATATGACAGATGCAATATACAGCAGATGCAATATACGACATGCAATATACAGCAGATGCAATATACAGCAAATGCAATATACGATAGATGAGGAATTTCCATGGGTCCCGCTAGTTTACTGATAATAGTAGTTTGTTTTGTTTTAATTTGATTCATCTGTTTTATGGCATATCAACCATTCTGTGAATATTATGTAATGCTGAAACAGAACGCAATCCATTACACACAAGTTGCTGTTTTACCCATAACTGGGGGGGGGGGGGATTTCTAAATGGTGTTACAGTATGACTGAATTAGATCTGGTTGGATTTGAACCCGACTCGGCTGATTCCATAATCCATGTCAGTATACACCACTTCTGCCTCCCCACTAGTAGTAGTAGTAATACTTTTTAGTTTTATTTCTGTCTTTTGTTATGGCATATCAACCCTTTTGAATTAGTTAATGCCGAAGTAAAAAAATCAGAAATTTATGGAAATTATAGTTGAGTCAGTCATAATTTAAAAACAAATTGAATCTGGAGTTGGGAGTCAAATTTTTTTGCAGCCATCTCATTAACTCTGATGTGGGGAGTCGGACAAAGTCTGCAATTTTTGCAGAAGTCGAGAGTTAGAAGTGGTAGTCATGATTTTTCCAACCTACTATCCACCTCTGGTCGAAACACAATGTCTACATTAAATGATTCATTGTATATGATAAATTAAACACAAGTTGCTATTTTTACCCACAGTGAGGTGACTTGTGGGTTCATACCTTTCCCAACAATATTAATCGGTAATGAAACACAATAGATCGAATATGATTTGAACTCAGCATAGCTATGTTTCGGAATTTTTTAGATGATGATTGCTAATTTGTATTATTTGGACTACCATTCGCACCTTGGTCGTCGTTATATTCACAACGTTTTAGTCGATATAACGTCTGATCGTTTTAGGTACATCTTTTCGAACTTGGGAGCCTAATAGTCAAACTTGGAGATGTTTATGTTGAACTCGGGAACCCGTACAGAATTTTGGACCAAACCTTTCAGTTAATCCATGAGGTTAGACTGTTCTTATTCCGTCGGCCGTGACTGGGTAGAAGTGTTAATTCGCCTGTAGTAAGGATTGAACCATCAACCTCCAGAAATCTGTCACTTTGAACTGATTGGTAACCAATGCTATGCCACATGTTAACATTTCACATGTTCATTAATATTTCTGCCCATTAACATTTCTGCCCGATCATGAATAGCAAAATAATACAAATAATACAAATCAGCACTGCCAATTCCATCATCCATGAGGGTCTCTATTAGGCCAACCGCACACACCATAGCCCCACCCTAACCTCTAACACCATAACCCTAACTCCATAACTCCACCATAACACTCAACCCTAATTCCAACACCATAACCCAACCCTAACCCTAACACCCAAACCCTAACCCTAACCCCCTAACAATAACACCCTAACCCAACAGCAAACCGTAACCCAACCCTAACTCCATAACTCCACCATAACACTCAACCCTAATTCCAACACTATAACCCAACCCTAACACCATAACCCAAACCCTAACCTCACCCTAACACACTAACCCTTACACTAACACCCTAACCCAGTTGTAATAGTAGTAGTAATGACAATAATAATAAAATTAAACCTCAATTAAATCTATGCAATCAGTGCTACCAAAACCAAGCTATATAATTATTTTTAGAGTTGGGCGGTTTTGAAATTTTGGTATCGGTTTTGGTTTTTTTCCCTTAAAACTTCGGTTTATGGTTCGGTTTTTCGGTTTTTTGAAAAAAAAATTTTTACTATGGAAGCTATTCATTCTCTTGTGTGATGATTAGTTATTATTCAACATTTAGTTGAATTATGCCACTGTTTCGATAATTTTGTGACTGAATCATTCTCCATGATATGAATCATATAAGTTTTAAGGTGTTGACTGTTGTAATCAAAGTTCTGATACCTTTTCAACAGTTAACTCGTTAAAACAGTGACCAAATTCATGAAAGATTTCTGAACAATAAAACTGAGTTTGAATATACATTCTAATTCTTTAACCCATCAGAAGCTAAAATATAGGATGAGGAGAATGAGAAACATTTAAACAAACATCTTTAACATCAAAAGATAGCGTTAGAAAATGAGCAGTCACAGACATATATGAATCATTAGCTCGGTTGGTCCAATAGTCCATTGTCAAGGAAATGGACTTTATGTCTAACAATTGCCGCCGAATGTCAGTACTGACCGACTCATATAAATCAGGAATTAACATTTCTCTAACATGTCGTCTGGTCGGCAACTGATATACAGGTTGTAGACATTTGATGAAGGATTTAAATCCTTCATCCTCTACAATGCTCACGGTTTGGAGATCTTTGCATATCATTGCTACAAGACTCTGGTTTGCTGCTCTTGTTCTTGGGTTTGATTTGTCCCATTTAATTGTCGAATTAACAAAAGAAAACATGTTCTCTTGCTTCACTGTGGGAATTGTGGCAGCAATCTAAAAAAGAAACAAAAATATGCAGGTTTAACTAAAGTAATCATATCATTTAACTTGGTGGTTGGCGGGGGGGGGGGGATCTCCTGTTGAAGTTAACATGCTTGTTTGGTAGTTGGGGATTTCATTTAAAGTTGTTGTTTTTTTTACTAAAAAGCAGCAAATTGAATGTTGGTATGCTTTGGGAGGTGGGCATTTTTAGTTCCATAAAAACATTCATTTAGAAACGTTATTAAAGCGGGGGTGGGAGATGGTGGGCCCTATATAGTCAAAATATCTTGGCGGAATGGAAATTTATGACCCACCCTAAAGGTCATATTTCTTAAAAAATAAATGGACCATTCCTCATTTTTTTTAAATCACCCAGCTTAATCCTTATTATGCCACAGAAATTAGTTTCAACAAAAACAAAAAAAAAAAATCAATTTTAGCGTTTCTGTTTTGCATACATGAGTAAATAAATAATTAGCTTGGATGTACTGGACGCATTTGATCGATTTTGAAGAAAATTAATTTGAGTTGGGAATTAGTTCAAAACAACTTTTTACAACTTATTTTTTCTTAAACTAAAAATGCGTGAGGTGTTAAATTAAATCAGCAATGTTTTTACAATAATTCTATCATGTTCTGTTATTTCAACCAGGGCCTACAAAAATACGATGTCATGTTGTCTGTCGTATTTCTCTTTTTTTCATTTGAAAATTCAAAATGTTAATGATAAACAAACTGTAAACAAAGATTTCTTCCTACAAGTCAATTAAATGTTTTTATTTTTTGGTAATATTCAATTTTATTCAAATCGGAAAATCTTTTCAACCGTGTTTCCATGTATATGGTGGCTTACTGTAGTAAAAACACAATACCGAACGGTTACGGTTTAAAAAAAAAAACGATTCGGTATGGAGACGAAACCGAAAAACCGCGGTTTTTCGGTAAAACCGCCCATCTCTAATTATTTTAAAAGTTTATAATTTTAACTGAAAGTAACGCTTTATAAAAACGTTGTGAATGGTTGAAGCGTAGTTATTTGTGTTTTATTCTGAAAAGCAATGCATGTTGATTCTTCTCTATGAATTGCATATTAACAAAATAATAAACTCTAAATAAAAAAAAAAGCATTTGAAAAATCGGAAGAAAATAACTTTGTGCTGTGCAGTTCCAGCGTTGTGAATATTCAATTCTTTGGATGATGCTAGGCCTCTAAATGCAAAAGTTTTTGTTTTTTTTCATTTATCACGCCTATATTACAATCAAAATAGGTTAAGGTTATTTAAATCAATAATACAACATAATATTTTGAAATACTCTTGGCCTTTTGGCTAAGATCAAAGTGTAGTATCTGTTCTGATGGATACTGCACCCCATAGACTGGTATTGTCTTGGCCTTCGGGGCTTGATTTACGCCAGTCTATGGGTCTGTCCTGTGCAGTTCTGGGAGGTCCACCCTCCCAGCTACCGGGGAATGCCGACGGGGCTGCCCAGGCAATTTTTAAACCCCATTTTCCCGACCCGACCTTGGGTTACATCTTACTTGTGGGAGTAAGATAAAAACTGGCCTTGTGCCTAACTCCTGGAGTGGAGTAAATCAATACTCTATAGAGGTACAGACGAACAATTCAAGGACGGTTATTTGAATGCTTAATTTGCATAACTATTTTTTAAACAGTTTATAATAAATTAATATTTGGTGTTATTCATTTCTAATTTTATTGCCCTATTTTTGCTATATATATGCAAATAGTTTTGTCGATATAAAGTGATTTAATAAAAAACGGATAAATGACTAAAAACCTTTCTTAATAAATTATGCGTCTAGCGAGCGATGCAAGTATAAGTGAGAGAGAAAAGGGAGGGGACTGACTCGCTTTCTCTCTCTCCCCCTCTATCCCATTAGCGACACCATATTTATTTTTTATGGTTTTTAAATACCATGATTGTTTTGATCTCGTAGACAAAACGTTTTGCATATATGTTGAAATATTCCTTTCCGGCCTTTTGAAGGCCTGACTTGATATTCAACAATTTTTCCATTGTAATTTATTTTAAAAAAAAGATCCCCAAATTATATTATTTCAGACTTTGCTTCTATTTGTAATTGAGGAGAATAGAAAGTGACTGGCGGGTTTACTTTCGGCAGTCTCGTAACTCTCGCTTCCCTTATTTTGTCCTTTAGTCCTCACATTCCATGAGCGATGTTTCTTAGAAAGGAGGAAGAATTGCTGTTTTCTTAGTCAGAATCTATCCATAGCACTTATCATTGGCTTGAAGTAGTATTTTTTTTTCTAGTGGCTTCATGCCTTGTCTGGAGCGATTTCCATAAAAAAAAATTGCATATAGCTATAAGAGTTCAGTTATCGTCTGAAAACAATCATTTCTGCTAACGAACATCAAGAGTGAATGTCGATAGCTTTTGGTAGGTCTACGTATCTACATTCTTGATTAGACCCTATTTTTTTTTTTTTTTGAGCTCCTTACATTAAGTGGCTTCATGCCTTGTCTGGAGCGATTTCCATTGGAGGCATTTTTTTTTCCAGAACATTTGATTGTTATTAGGTTTTATCGTTTTAAATAATTCTTTGATGCTTTAAATGTTGTAGAATCATCTTTGTGCCGACCAGATTTCTGCATTCAATCAGAATGTGTTTTGCTGTATATTGATTTCCACGTGACCATTTTTAGAATGAAAGAATGAGTTAATCTGGCGTGGCCTATACGTAGGCGGGCCAGGGTGGTTTCTTCTCTTCTAATATTACTACGATCAGGTTTTCGTTTTTGGGTTTGTTTTTTGTTGACCCCCCCCCCCCCCCCCCCCCAACAAAATGTATCCATAGAGATTGTGGATATTTTCATCCCATATTTTTCGATGAGGAGTGATCATTATCAGCATTGCTTTAGTTTGACTTACTGTTCTTATTAACTTTTTGGTATTTACACCCTTATATGTACTATTGGACAGGGTGGACTGGGGTTAATACCAACAAAATGAAAAAAAAAAAGGAAAGTCTTGCTTGAAAATAATATATTAATCGAAAATCTTGCCTAAAAAAATAAAAAATAAATGCTTTTCTTCATTTTATATTTATCACGTTTTGATTTTCAAATTTGAATAAAAAATATTCATACACGTGGATGCTTCTTAAGATGTGATCAATTTCTTTATTCAAAAACGCGATAACTAGTGCAACACATTGTGCGGACTTGACCATACTTTAAACTGTCGTCTTAAACAATTTGGGGTTCAGGGCTTGGAGCAAGTGTGCACATGAGTCCTCATGAATTCCCGGGAAACGATTGGTGTTGTAGGAAATAAATCTTGATCAGGATGCTTGTATTCCGTCTTCCACGGAACGATGAACAGGATGCCAAAAGTCGATCAATCTTAACCGACTTTGACGGACGAACAGACCAATAGCTTCAATAAACACTGGTTATCACAACGGGGAGCAATCTTAGAATAGCGATCGACTACAACTGAGCGGCAGTCACCGAACTGCTTGGATAGACGAACTATGGCTGCTTATATTAAACACAAAATTCCATTGATTGGCCAGCAAAATGCATCATTTGCATAACCGGATGCATCTTACTTTGTTGTCCCCTTTTTAATGCAGTCGTCAGCACTTCGACTGGAGTGGGCGGCCATTATCACCTGGAGCAGTGAGCAATTCATTATTTAGATCAACTCCACTGTGGTTGTGCCTCGAGGCGGCGGGAGGGGGAGGGGGTTATTGAGAGACTATAAATTTATCGAAATTTATTCAAATTAATATCACTCTATTCACCCCCACCCCCCTCAATCATTCCTAAGCCCCACCTCAAAAATTAAAATGAGGATAAAAACGGTAATATGATGTTATGGGCTGGCCATAAAAGGACATAGCATTTTTTCATTCAAACCCGGGCAATACCGGGTCTTCCTGCTAATATATATATATATATATATATATATATATATATATATATGTATATATGTGTGTGTTTATATCTAGGCAGCATCTTTTCTTGAAGGCAAGTATTGTTAAATATAACAGACAACTTAAGTCAGGATATCCTGTCGTAAAAACCATGTGTTCGTATTATAGATGGTATATAGTATTATATATATATATATATATATATATATATATATATATATGTGTGTATTATATTATTTTATCCATCTATAATACGAACACATGGTCTTTGCCTGATTCACCTCATTCCCCTGAAAATGGACCCAGATGGGTCTGAAAGTACTTGGGACTCAAGTGAAAAACTATGGCAGATTCATCGGCCGATTCCCTCCGAAACTAAGATTCTGATTCGGACAATGGAAAGGATCTATGAAAGGATATTCAGACATAAGTTGTCTGTTATATTTAACAACTATATATATATATATATATATAAGAAGTTTGTTCGTCCATTATAGAAATCAATACAGTAACAGTTAGAAGACTGCTATAAGGGCCAATAAGGGTAAAATTTTACAAAAAAGCTAATTCCATCATTAAAATTGACACTGATATAACTTGGTTAGAAGTTATAATAACAAAAATAACCAGTGTAAGGTCTTTAAAAGAGGATGGTTTATTACAAAACAATAGCACAAAATTGTACAAAACAATAGCACTACCGGTAATCCAACAGGATTAACCTAATACCGTTGAATACACATACTACTGTTCGTAATCATATATATATATTCTACAGACTGGTTCACTTCTTTAGTGACTTCAATATCCCATCACAACACCTCCCCCCGAAACTGAAAATCTCCCTTGAAATTTCTGCTTCTAGGATCCGAGCTGAAGTGCTCCACTGGTTTTCTTTCACGTGTGCTCTTCCTTTTATTCCAAAGTAAAGGAATTGGATCCTTTCTAGTTTGGGACAAATACAAATTTTGTTCAGCTTGTAAGGCTGGTCCAGTGGATGTATACATAAAATTTTACAAAAAAAAGCTAATTCCATTATTAAAATTGACACCAAGACGGAAAACTGCTAGAAATATGGCATTAATTTCTTTCAAGAAAAAAAATTCTATTTTAGTTGTGTATGGTAACTGTTTGTGAATATTAGATACCTCATACCCCACCCCCACGCACACACACGTTTCTCTTATATAAAGTAAAGTGTGTGTATATGTTTATATATTTCTGTGTATAGGATTAACTCTTAAACTAATTAACCAATCACTATGAATTTTGGAACACAGCTGCTAGGTGTAAGGGTGGGTCATGTGGGCTATATTTAGTTTTATTCAAAACGGGGGGGGGGGGCCTTTGTGAAAATTCAGATACCTTCGATTTTTGTGAAATTTTAACAATTGACACATGTTAAAGCCATTTTCCCTTTTACAAAAACTTCATTTTTTTTGGTTGAAAACAAGTATTATTTTTTATATATTTTTTTTATATAAAGATTTTCAATTTTAAAACAAGCAAGTATTTTTTTTTAATATATTTTTTATATAAAGATTTTCAATTTTTTGCCTAGAAGTCGATCTGGAATATAACTTCAAAAAGTTGACCAAATAGCAGAGAACATCGGCTCTAACAGATAAAAAAAAACATTAAAAATCTTCAATAAAAACAAATTATTCATTATTTATACAATGGCTGTTTTTTTTTTCAAAATATCACTGCATTTTTTAAATTTTTTTACTACTTGACCTCACATTGTAAAAGGATATAAACTTTTCTTTCAAGGCAAATATTCACATGACTATATTTGAAATTATTTTTTCCTAAAAAACCTTCCGACCAACAATATGTCCCCCATCCGGACAACCACTTGTATAAAATAAATTCACATTCAAAATATTTGACACCTGGGTAATTCTGAGTAAGTAAGCTAGTAATATATATATATATATATATATATATATATATATATGACATTTAAGAAATTCCATTCTTTCACTCGCTTTTTATTCATTTTTGCCATAAAAGACCTGAAGATGATGCCGGAGAGAATCGAAAACGTTAGTCAAACACATGGATCCTTCATCAATTCATTCCATCTACACGTCAAAAAGATCATTCGACGAATGGAAAAAATAAAAAAAGGAATCACTAAACAGAAGATTTCTGTCGTCTTTAATAACACATGCCTTAATGAAAAAATGCTGCCTAAATACACACACATATATATATATATATATATATATAGGATGATAGAAAAGAAATAAACCTCCTAATCTTTCTAAATTACAAAAAAAATATTTTTCTTTAATATTCTTTACATATTTTTTCTTTCTTTTATAATAAAGGTTAAAAGTACAAAGTGCCCATTTCGAATTACTCAGCAATATAAAAGTGGAGTATTTGACCAATCGATGTTCCGCACTTATGTTTATTCATTTCATTATATAACCAGTTTTACTAAAGGAATTAATTTTAATTTTTATGCCGAAACAAAATAAAATTTATCGACATTGAATATCTTAAAGACCGTATCAATTAACCTTTTTGTTGTTTTTTCCTAAAAAACAAAATTGGACTATGTTCATGCACAGTATATTTCCCCCATATTGGAATATATCAAATAACATTACACAATCATCATTTTTTTAAAATTTCCTCTAAATTACCAAAATATCAAATGAAAATTACTTTAGTTTCTGTAAAGAAGACTACAGCGTTGGGTAGTTTTTGCTAGTATATATATATATATATATTAATTATTAAAGACAATATATGTATTATCATTTATCATCAGATCCTTTTACTTTGTAGTCTCCTTTGAAGATTCAGCTCAATGTTTGTCAATTATTGATAACAGAGCAAAATATAGGACAGTTTTTTATTATATTCCAATAACCATGGTTTGTTAAATTACTTTTATTTTTATTTTTATTTTTTTCACATTTCCAAAAATTCCAAATTTCTGTGAGATATATTTAACGGTCCGTTTCATTTGTTTTGTGCCAAACATTTGTATGCCAATATCGTCTCTGCAACACTACAAAATCATCAGAAAAAGTTCACAAATAATAAGAGTTCTTAGATTAGAGTGTCTTGAAAAACACCCACATCATACATCAGTTTCATTTTAAGGTGAAAATAAACAAAAGAATAAACAAAAATTTTAGAGCAAACACTCACATGTGTACGATCAAACTAATCAACCATTTTGATTTTTATTTTATTTATTTATTTTTTTTTTTCGTTCAAAGCTAGTATCTCCCCCCAAAAATTAGTGTGATCAGTTTAAAAACTTTAATTCGGTAATATTTGCTAAAATATTTAATATGTACTATAATTTATTTATAAAGTTCCAGTTTATTTGAAGATAATTTATTTTTTTTATTAAAGTTACCTGAATGTTTATGGTGCGAAACTCATTTAAGCAGATCATTATAGAGCTAGTCTCAATGTGTCAAACCGTCCATTCAATCAACTATTAAAAAAGTTTCTTCTACATAAGTGTTTATATGGAATTTATATAGTATTTATTAGTAAACCCTTTCTAACAATATTGAGACAAGCTTACCTTCCCAGAAATTCATCACTCAAGTAGTAAGCCACTAGTTAAAATGCGAAACTAAGGGGGTTATATTTACGGCGAAATATATCCTCCATATTTAGCCAGATTACGATTTCGAAATATAGAATGGGCATTATATATTTATTTATTTATTTAATTTCTTAGTGTTCTAAGGATTCAAAAGTAGTTTTACGGGGATCTGTACCTTAAACATTAATTTTTACTATGTTTTATTTCTAAATTGTACTATCAAGTGAATTGCTAAGACAAATATACGAATGTAAACAATTAGAGTCTTACATTAATATTTCCATCTATTATTTAGTCGTTTTTCCCCCTTCTTTTAAGTATCATTATGCTTATTAATATACATTCACAAATATGCTTAGTATCCATCAATAAATTCATACCAACCACACACATATCATAAGTATACATATACATACATATACACACACACATATATACATATATATATATATACATACAGACACATACATGCATGTATACACCTACACATACGCTCACACACATATCGAAATATTTCTTCAGTATATGTACGATAAAAAACAAGTATTTCTTTTACTTCTAAAAAAAATAAAATCAAAATCAAAATGGCTGATTAGTTTGATCGTACACATGTGAGTGTTTGCTCTAAAATTTTTGTTTATTCTTTTGTTTATTTTCACCTTAAAATGAAACTGATGTATGATGTGGGTGTTTTTCAAGACACTCTAATCTAAGAACTCTTATTTGTGAACATTTTCTGATGATTTTGTAGTGTTGCAGAGACGATATTGACATACAAATGTTGTTTGGCACAAAACAAATGAAACGGACCGTTAAATATATCTCACAGAAATTTGGAATTTTTGGAAATGTGAAGAAAATAAAAATAAAAGTAATTTAACAAACCATGGTTATTGGAATATAATAAAAAAACTGTCCTATATATATATTAGTATTTCATGTATCCACATAAAATCTTATAAGGAGATATAATTTTTTATGTATCAATTTTCAGTATTTACTTCAACAGTGCTCGATACGGAAGTATAACTAGGTAGTAAGCTATGAAAATATATTTATGGCAATTAAGCTACACCGAGGCTCCCGCCTTTCATCTCCGGGGGGAATTGTCAAGCATTTTAGCCTGAAGATTCCCCCCGGGGATGAAACGCGGGAGCCTCTGTGTAGCTTAATTGCCATAAATATATTTTCATAGCTTACTATATATATATATATATATATTATATAAGTATTAAAAACTTTGCTGTTGTTGACGGCTTGGCCATTCAAATACCTCCTACCCACTTTCTGTTATCAGAAACAAAAAAAGAAGAGGAATGTCATTTTCCAACCAATTCAGCATTTACATTTCTCTAGGGTCAGACGGGGTGTTTACATAATGTTAGGTTAGTGTCATAACAAAGTGTATGAAGTTATGTCTCTGCCAATTGTGACTCCCGCTCCAAACCTTTTGAATTGAATATTTCTACAATGACACTTGCAAAGATAACCTACAAAAGACAAATCATCCCAACTCAACATCATTTAAATTAAGTGAAATCCTTTGATTAAAAAAAAAAAAAATGGTAGATTTTATTTAGAAAAATCAACAAATTAATAAAAAAAACGTTACCGACTACCAAACACTGAACAATTAGTGAAGCCCCTGACATTTTCTATGTTGAAAAAGAGGGCAAATTTAAAGCGTAACTGCGTGTGAATACAAGTAAGACTGAAAATGGATGACCCCCTCCCCCATGAAAGTGTGCTTATTTCTTATAGACAACACACAGCATATATATAAAGTGAAGTTGTGAATGTTTTGCGATGCCTCACAGTTAAATGGTCGATCTAATAGCAAAACTAATCATGGATTTGGAATCGGCACCTTCGATCCAATGTCCTTGAACCTTTCTTAAAACTCATTCTTTAAAATTACTTAAAATAACATTAGAAACAAATTACGTTTTTAGTGTTGTTCCCTTTTTAGTCAATTGTATCATCTTTGGATTAATAACGAGGAAAGCATAACTAATCATCGTTAATATTTATCTTTTATTAAACACTGGCTGTCCCTACCAGGCATTGCCCGGGATTGTATTTATTTAAGATTTGTTTGGTTTTCTTTTTTTAAGTATGCCGGTTTTTTTTTCAAAATATTTCTTTTTGTTTTAATCACAGGGAAGTAACTCTGTATAGACGAATACAAAGTTTCTATCTATCTATATATCTATATATTTTTATTTTGAATAATTTAAATTTTTACCTACATATGCAAGCGTTTCAAGCTTTTGCTCTCATCAGTGCAGGAATCATAATCTCAGACGATCGCACGGTTCGAACCCCTGCCGCAGAATCAACCTAGACTCCGTAGCAAGCGCTGTAACCATTAGGCCACCTGCCATTACCACATTCAAGAAGGGAATTTAAGTTCAATATATGCGAAGGGCTGCATATCTAGAAAGACTGACTAAAGATTCAACGAACCTTGTCGGAATATGCCTTATAGCTACGTGTCAGTCTATTTTTAACTTCCGCGAACAGGGCTCAACTTCAATCTTATTAATTGGGGCTTATAACAATATTATTTTTAAGTAAATAATATTAAATTATTTTTACCTACATACGCCAACGTTTTAAGCTTTCGCTCTCATCAGTGTAGGGATGATAATGTCAGACGGTCGCACGGTTCGAACCCCTGCCACAGAATCAACCTAGACTTTGTAAGCAAGCGCTATATATATATATATATATATATGGAATATGATTGGAAAATAATTTAATTAAGTATGTGTGTGTGTATATATATATATATATATATATATATAAATTTAGCTCTATTTCTACTATACCACGAAATATCAAGCTGTTATGGATTTTGCAAGTTGATGAGGGTTTTCTAATTGATTTTAAATTTGAATATATATATATATATTCAAGTAAACAATCGTATTTAAAATCAATTCTTTATTGATTTTCTTGCCGAATTTCAAAATAATTCATATATATATATATATTTATAAATAAATATTAAATTATTAATACCTACAGACGCTAACGTTTCAAGCTTATTGCTCTCATCAGTGAAGGAAAGTAACAATTTCAGACGGTCGGGAGGTGCGAACCCGGTTCACAAAGTCAGCCTAGAATCTGCAAGCAGTCACTATATTCACTCGGCCAACGGAAACTGTCACGTGATTGAGGGAAATTAATATCTATATGTACCTAGAAGCGGGTACTAATAGAAGACTAGTCGACAGTGTTCGACGAATGTGTTCGGAACTTTGCATTAGATATATATATTTATATATATATTTTTTTTCAAACATGTAATCTCCTTGCACCGGTTATTATGTGATTCTGTGTAACTTTATTTTATATATATATATATATATATATATATATATATATATATATATATATATATATATATATATATATATGTTGTCTATTTGCAAATGCCTCAAATTATAAATTAAGGCAGGATTAGAATTCTTGGCTCATAAAGTTGTCCTTATTTTACTATGTGTCATATGTTTAACTGTAACCCAATTTCCAATATTGCCTCTAAATATCGGAACAAAACTTGAAAAGCTAAGAGCGCAGCCATTTTCAAAAGCCTGGAAAAGTAATGTAATCATTTTCATCTGTTGCGACTTAAACATTTGCGTTCTATTATTACAAATCCAACACGTGTTCAAACGTATCATTAGAACGAACATAACTTTTGTTCATATCTCTATAGAAATTTCATGTGTTCTAATTCTATAATTATTTTTTATTATTATCAGATTGTTCGCAAAGTTTGTGCCGAATTTTAAAGGAACAAAAAACAAAAATGCCATTAAATATTTCATCAAATGCTCATGAATTGTGGATTTCTTCGAGTTCTCGTGTTGTGTCATGCGGGTGATTCTTAATGTCTTGATTCGGTCGTCATCTGTAGAGGGTGGCCAGCCTGAGTGTTCTTAATGATTTCGGCAGCCTTGTAACTCTCGCTTCCCTTATTTTGTCCTTTAGTCCTCACATTCCATAAGCGATCTTTCTGACAAAGGGGGAAGAATTGCTGTTTTATCGGTTGGAATCTTAACATTATTTGCTGTTTAATATCTAATCAAATGCTCATGAATTGTGGCTTTTGATATGTTAAGCCTTTCTTCGAGTTCTCGTGTTGTGTCATGTGGGTGAGTCTTGATTTGGTCGTCATCTGTAGAGGGTGGTCAGCCAGAGCGTTCTTCATCATTACGGCTAAAGTCGACAGCTGTAAACTTGACGAACGACTTCCGTACAGTTCTCTCAGCTAAAGCATCTTCACCGTACACTGCACGTATCTTTTTTGTTGCACTAGGGTAAGCATATGAGAGGCGGATCCAGGACCGAAACTGTGCGCCGAAGCCCGCCAGAAAACAAGACAGACAGTATCCAAGTAGTGATAGTCCACCCTATCCAATTCCTTGGATTGATCCAAGTTAATCAGCGCGGCTTCGGTGTCGACTTTCTCAATGATTAAGCGTATCATGTACAAAACATCCTGAATAGTCTTGCTCTTAACAGCACAAGGAACAAAATAAAAACAATGCTAATAAATAATTTTTAGTATAGAATTAGTCATCTCCCTTTGATTTATATCAGAGTTGTCTCTTTTTGATTTGACGTTAGAGGGCGCACACTCCTAAAACGAGAATCTGAAATTCTGTTCCACCTACATACAGAAGGATGGCAGCCTAACAGACGATTTGCTAAAATCTTGGCCAAATTTTTCACTTCTGCATTCAGCATAGTTAAAGGCCGAAAGTTACCTATTCTATTCCCACTACTTTTGTTCGTTCGAGCCATCTTTATCGAAATAGAAAAGCATCAAGTGCCTAAAATGAGCCTTCAATCTTCCATTTTCAAAGCGCTCCAAGATGAGCGCAGGTTAAATAATTTTTAACTTTATTTCTCATGAGATAGCTTTTAAGTATACTTAAACCGGAAATGTAGCTGCCAATAGCTGCCAATAATTTGACGGGGTCTACCGTGTCGAAACATGAACTACTAAAGATCGGCATGAATTTTTCGGAAAACCTTTTTTAGAAAATTTTGGTGCAACTTTAGTATTGGACCGAAATGAAAAACAAAACAAAAAATCTTTATGATGAATGTGAGATTTATCTTCCTCCCACAGCGGTAAGATATGACACAAGGTCAAGAAAGTGGGATTTGAAAAGCCAGCGCCCGAGAAGGTGAGCCCTCTGGCCTACAAAAAATGCCTAGGCAGCCTCATCGGCATTCCATGGTAGGAGGCGCTTAAGGCAGTAAGCGATAAACTTACTCCTCCCCAAAGAACGGAGGCAAAGCCTGGGAAGGTGGACCTCCTAGAACTGCACAGGACAAACCCACAGATCGGCGGAATCAAGGCCCGAAGGTCAAAACGATAAACATACTCATGACGGACCGCACATAGCGTATACCAAAAATAACGTAAATTGATCGAGTAGTTTTTTTTTTTTACAAAAAAAAATCAAATTAAGTTTGAACGAAAAAAATAATGGTCAACTTTTTTTTTTTTTTCTTTTAACTAAAAACGCTTTAAAATAAGTTAAAACACAAAAGACCTATCCAGGTAGGTAGAAGAGTAACTTATCTTGCCTTTGGTAACATTTATATGTTACCTATTTGTTTTGTTCACCTTTTTTTTGTTTTAAAACTGCCCTTTTTTTTCCAAGGCTGATTCTAAACCCCACCTTTTGATTAAAATATTATCTCCCTTGTCTGGCAACTACAATGTCCAATATGGCGGCGATATATCGACGATTGTCGTTTACCGATAAAATTTGATTTTCTTTCGTAAAAAAAAACTACTTGATCAATTTACATGATTTTTGGTATACGATATATGCTTTCTGTCACGGGTACATACATCATGAAGATTTTTTTTTTTTCTAAACTTGCACCAAAATTTGCATACAGCGCTGAAGTATTTCTATAATTTTTTTTTTTTTTTTTTTACTAAACTTGCACCAAAATTTGCATACAGCGCTGAAGTATTTCTATAATTTTTTTTTTTTTTTTTTTACTAAACTTGCACCAAAATTTGCATACAGCTCTGAAGTATTTCTATATTTTTTTTTTTTTTTTTACTAAACTTGCACCAAAATTTGCATACATCTCTGAAGTATTTCTATAATTTTTTTTTTTTTTTTTTTACTAAACTTGCACCAAAATTTGCATACAGCTCTGAAGTATTTCTATATTTTTTTTTTTTTTTTTTTACTAAACTTGCACCAAAATTTGCATACATCTCTGAAGTATTTCTATAATTTTTTTTTTTTTTTTTTTACTAAACTTGCACCAAAATTTGCATACAGCTCTGAAGTATTTCTATATTTTTTCTTTCTAAACTTGCACCAAAATTTGCATACAGCTCTGAAGTATTTCTATAATTTTTCTTTCTAAACTTGCACCAAAATTTGCATACAGCTCTGAAGTATTTCTATTTTTTTTCTTTCTAAACTTGCACCAAAATTTGCATACAGCACTGAAGTATTTCTATAATTTTTCTTTCTAAACTTGCACCAAAATTTGCATACAGCTCTGAAGAATTTCTATATTTTTTCTTTCTAAACTTGCACCAAAATTTGCATACAGCTCTGAAGTATTTCTATTTTTTTTTTTCTAAACTTGCACCAAAATTTGCATACAGCACTGAAGTATTTCTATATTTTTTCTTTCTAAACTTGCACCAAAATTTGCATACAGCTCTGAAGTATTTCTATTTTTTTTCTTTCTAAACTTGCACCAAAATTTGCATACAGCTCTGAAGTATTTCTATATTTTTTCTTTCTAAACTTGCACCAAAATTTGCATACAGCTCTGAAGTATTTCTATTTTTTTTTTTTCTAAACTTGCACTAAAATTTGCATACAGCACTGAAGTATTTCTATATTTTTTCTTTCTAAACTTGCACCAAAATTTGCATACAGCTCTGAAGTATTTCTATATTTTTTCTTTCTAAACTTGCACCAAAATTTGCATACAGCACTGAAGTATTTCTATATTTTTTCTTTCTAAACTTGCACCAAAATTTGCATACAGCACTGAAGTATTTCTATATTTTTTCTTTCTAAACTTGCACCAAAATTTGCATACAGCGCTGAAGTATTTCTATATTTTTTCTTTCTAAACTTGCACCAAAATTTGCATACAGCTCTGAAGTATTTCTATATTTTTTCTTTCTAAACTTGCACCAAAATTTGCATACAGCACTGAAGTATTTCTATATTTTTTCTTTCTAAACTTGCACCAAAATTTGCATACAGCACTGAAGTATTTCTATATTTTTTCTTTCTAAACTTGCACCAAAATTTGCATACAGCACTGAAGTATTTCTATATTTTTTCTTTCTAAACTTGCACCAAAATTTGCATACAGCACTGAAGTATTTCTATATTTTTTCTTTCTAAACTTGCACCAAAATTTGCATACAGCACTGAAGTATTTCTATATTTGCAGAGGTTTCTTTTGTGCGTAATGCAATCCTGTACATTTTTGGTGAATCTACAGTTTGCCATAAAATTATTGAAAGTGGTGAAATTTTAGGATGAATTTTAAGCAATAGCAACGATCGTATTTCCTGTCGAGTTTAGATTATTCCTTTGGGAAGTTAACTTTTTTTTTTTACTCTGTGTGATCGACTTTCCTCCCTAAAAGTAGATCTAGTTTCTAGTTTTCTCTTCGTAAAAGGTCTACGAGTATTTAGTGTTGAATGCCGCACGCAGGAAACGTAAGTTTTCATTTAAAGACACATGTTTTTGTACTTGAGATTGCTTTCCAGGGTTGTGATATATATTTTTAGAACATAGAATCGGAATTGTAGATCTTTAATTTAAGGGCGTACTTCTCAAGTGCCATGTTTGTGAGGTTCAATCAGAAGTCGATTTTTTTATGGAGTTATCGTAAAGGTTTCTTATGTTAAAAGAAAAAGATGAAAAGGTAGAAGAATTTGTCAAACGCATATGGTTGGACCATAGGTATGATTGACACGGTTTAACCGTAAAACATATACACATACCTAACTTTATATATATATATATATATATATATATATATATATATATACTATAAATATTTTTTATTAAATATTAAAGTGTTTTTTACCTACAAACGATATCGTTTCGGGCGTTTTGCCTCATCAGTGCAGGAGTGGTGGTTGCAGGCAGTCACATAGGAGCAAACACAGTTCGTAGGTTCAGGCTAGAATTACGAGACAAACGCTCGGAACCACACGGCTACCGACAATCAGCACATGCAGTAATTGAAATTAAGATACACAAAGGCAGGGGAAGCGTTATTGTTGTCTAAAGTGTTCAACACTCGCGCCGAAACTCGGTTTGTTGCAAATAACAACAAACTTTTCTCAATTTCACGGTGTTCTACTTTCAAGACTATTACATCTTTAAAGGGGCTTTTAACTATGAATATTTTAATTAAATATTAAAGTGTTTTTACCTACAGACGATATTGTTTCGAGCTTTTTGCCCTCATATATGTGTGTGTGTATATATATATATATATATATATTTGCACTATTGAAGCCTCCTTAAGAAATTGTTGATATTGTGTATATTTTGCATATCATCAAAATGTATGTGATAGAGGAAGGCAGAAACAATTGTATGCTAATAAAGACTGTTTTTTTAATGAATTTATCGTAATTTATTTCTTGCATTTACTAAGGTTTTTATGACATTAAAATCATATATATATATATATATATTTATATAAATTTCTTTAGGTTTTCACAAAGGTTTTAGCACAATAGTGTATAATATGATGAGAGCTGTTAATCTAAGATGTTATAATCATTGTTATTCAGACTGTCACTTATTATTACTTTAGCGTAACGGCTAAAGTGCTAAAGTAATAATCAGTTCTAAGTGACAGTCTTCTAGAGGTTGAAGGTTCAATCTTTATTGAGGGCGATACTAAGAATACAATTACGAAATACTTTAGATTTCAGATGGAACAAGGGCAAGCTACCCCCATAGATTAAATTCTGTACAGATTACCAAGTTCGACACGATGCATCTGAAGAAGGTTACATCAGCCGAAACGTTGTGAGAATAACATCCGAGATGAGAATGGTAGTTTGAATAATACAAATTATCAATCATCATCTCACAAATTGTGAAACATAAGAGTATATGTTCTTGAAATGCGCAGAAACAATTGTTTGTAAATAAAAGTGTTTTTGAAGGAAATATGCAATGTTACTCTGAATAACTAAGGATCTTATATATGTATATATAATGTATTGAAGGCCACCTTCCCACCCTTTCACTCAACCAAACACCATGAACAAATATTTGAACATATGAAGAACTTGAAGTATAAAAGAATAATTTCAATGACACTTAAATGTACTAATTATCCTTTTTAAAAGAACTCTCAATGAAATATATTTTAAAAGAATAATTTCAATGACACTTAAATTTTCTAATTATCCCTTTTAAAAGAACTCTCAATGAAATATATTTTAAAAGAATAATTTCAATGACACTTAAATGTACTAATTATCCTTTTTAAAAGAACTCTCAATGAAATATATTTTAGAAGAATAATTTCAATGACATTTAAATGTACTAATTATCCTTTTTAAAAGAAATCTCAATGAAATATATTTTAGAAGAATAATTTCAATGACATTTAAATGTACTAATTATCCTTTTTAAAAGAACTCTCAATGAAATATATTTTAAAAGAATAATTTCAATGACATTTAAATGTACTAATTATCCTTTTTAAAAGAACTCTCAATGAAATATATTTTAAAAGAATAATTTCAATAACACTTAAATGTACTAATTATCCTTTTTAAAAGAACTCTCAATGAAATATATTTTAGAGGAATAATTTCAATGACATTTAAATGTACTAATTATCCTTTTTAAAAGAACTCTCAATGAAATATATTTTAAAAGAATAATTACATTTTCCCAAAATATGTTATACAGACCCTACCATCAAGTTACAATGAAAGCAAGTAAGATTTGTAATTTAAAAAAAAAGTTATTTTCACTTTTGCATTTGTCTTGTCTTGTTTTCAATCCCATTTATATCGGATACCTCTCCACATTGTAATCGCTTCTTATAAAAAATATATACTACACACAATGCTTCAAGAAAACTACATCAACCTTTGATAGTCGAAATGTTTTCTATATATGTTTTTTATTTTTTTTAGAAAATCGTTAAAAAAAAAATTTTCTTTATTACAATTAAGTAAAAAAATTTTTTTTTTTAAAATAGAATAATATTTTTACTAAAAAGAAGCCATTTAACTTATTTTAAATCACTTTCTTATGTTTCTTGCGCTAAAGTTTTGCAATACTTACGATACTAGTATTTAAAAGATCCTAATTGATACATTTAATTGACAAGATGCGACTTAAAAATAACGAGGAATTTGATTTGAATCAAAGATAGCCTTTTGAACATATATTATCTATTTTAGAAAACAATTAAAAATAACAAGAGGAATTTGATTTGAATCAAAGATAGCTTTTTGAACATATTATCTATTTTAGAAAACAATTAAAAATAACAAGAGGAATTTGATTTGAATCAAAGATAGCCTTTTGAACATATATTATCTATTTTAGAAAACAATTAAAAATAACAAGAGGAATTTGATTTGAATCAAAGATAGCTTTTTCAACATATTATCTATTTTAGAAAACAATTAAAAATAACAAGAGGAATTTGATTTGAATCAAAGATAGCCTTTTGAACATATATTATCTATTTTAGAAAACAATTAAAAATAACAAGAGGAATTTGATTTGAATCAAAGATAGCTTTTTGAACATATTATCTATTTTAGAAAACAATTAAAAATAACAAGAGGAATTTGATTTGAATCAAAGATAGCCTTTTGAACATATATTATCTATTTTAGAAAACAATTAAAAATAACAAGAGGAATTTGATTTGAAGCAAAGATAGCTTTTTGAACATATTATCTATTTTAGAAAACAATTAAAAATAAAGAGTTTGTTCATTTGTCTTAAGATTTGCATTTCTTTCTGTTCTTATTTTCATTTTTTTTATACATTTCAGCTTCTAGAGCAAAACTGATGGCTTTTAACTCCTTATCGAAAATTCGTGGCCAAACAAAGAGTTCAGCCTATCCACAACCGGAAGGCACATTGGGTGAAACCATGATCAAATATGGAAAAGATCTTGGTGAAGACAGATTTGGTAAGAATGCAATTTTGTTTCCATTTTATTTTTTGTTATGTCCATGAGGCATCAAGTAATTTCAAGTAATTGAGAGCATATAATACAGAAAAATACATTCAATTGAAGAAAGAAAACTAATATATATAAATATATATATATATATATATATATATATATATATATATATATATATACACACATATATATATTTGGAAACCAAAACCTTGAGATCTTCAGTCTGAGGTTCTACCAGCTAACCTATTTGGACGTTCTTATAAATAGAGCTTAAAACATTACTGTAACAAAATAATTATAGCTTTGGCGTGACATCATAGATTTATGATTTACATCATGTTTCAAAACATGAATTCAAACAGCGTTGGAATACTAGAATTTGGTCTCATAGTGCCCATAATTCTAGTTTATTCAAGAATGCTTTTCATCATAAAAGTTTTACCCTTTGTCTGATTTCTGAGTTGTCACCTGATTGGGATTTTGATCTAATAATATTTTCCCGCCATTTTTTGTTGAATTGATTTCCTCATCAACAAGAAACTCCTTTTTATTACTATTATTATTTAAAAAAATTGTTTTATTATTATCATTATCATAATTATTATAATAATTATTATTATTATAATTATTATAATAATTATTATTATTATAATTATTATTATAATTATAATAATTATTATTATTATAATTATTATTATTATTATAATTATTATTATTATTATAATTATTATTATTATTATTATAATAATAATAATATTTTCACCTTTGAATAAAATTTAGTGTCAATTTATTCTCTTTATAAACTGGTAACTTTTCTGATAAAAACTGATTTCCCACCTAACAATTAAATTTCCATTTTATTTTGAAGATTGTTTTCCTTTTTTAATGCGCCGGCATATTTATTGATTTTGCCTGAGTCAGATGGAATTTTTAAAAAAAGCGTTTGAAATAAGATGAAACCTTTTTTTGCTAAATCCTCTGGTTTTTCCTTTTTCTTTTTTTTTTTTTTGCGTGTTCAGCTTGAAATATCGCCAATGACGGAAGTATCAGTTGATATCATGTCAATCAAATTTCTCTTAATACTTTACAGTTATCATTTATGTAAACAAAATGATTAACTCTTTCCAATTTTTTTTGCACCAAACACTTTTTTGTTGGGGGGGGAGCAAAATCTGTTTTTTTTTTTACTCTCTTTACATAAGCATTTATAAAATGGACGCAACTAGATCATGTGACACACAAATTAACTTCTTGTGCATCTAGTTTAATCCACAGTATTTTGGTGTCTTTTCTGACCTCGAGCAGGCTGCTTGCATGTTGATATAATCATCATCATCATCATCATCAACAGCATCATCATCAACAGCATGTGTTGGACTGTTGTTAGAAATTTACCTCAAACTATCCAAATCTCTGGCCAGGCCTTTATTTATCCATCCTTATGATTTCCTCCCATGTTTTCCTTGGCTTTCCTCAATTATTCTACACCTACTAACCCTAGAACTCTCATCCATTCTTTCAACATGGACATACCATTGAAGTCTCCTGTTTTGCACACGTCTCTCTATAATGTCCAGATTTAATTTTCCTCTGAGGTCATCAGATCTAAGGCTGTCTTTAAGACTAACATTACACATCCATCATATCATTCTCATATTATTTCTCTCCATGCAACGAATTCCTCAACCCTTAGCGGCCAGGTTTCACTTCCATACATCACACTGTGTACACATGCCTGATAGACTCTTACCTTGGTCGACAGTGGTAACGCTCTGCTGGTTAGTAATGGCAGAAGTTCCCTGAAGTTACTCCATCCACTCGTAACTCTTGCAATCACACTAGTATCTGCTCTTCCCTGTGCTCCAATAGTATCACCATGGTAACAAAACTTCTGACAATACCTGATAACACTGGTTAGATTATTTTATTTGGATAAATATGAATAATATATATATATATATATATATTTTTAACATAGTTCACCCCAAACAAAGCAGGCCACCACTGTAGATGTAAAGGGCTACTGAGAGATAGGGTGTAAGTCGTGGGGGTCATCCTAAGTTGGGAGTTATGCAACGAGATGTCTGTTTACATTAGTTTTAAACTTCTGCATATCGGTACAGTCGGGGGAGCAAGGAGCAAGTTCCAGAGGCCGGCCGCACGAGTAAAGAAGCTATTGGAGTAGAAGACTCTTCGGCATCTGGGGATCTCCACAGTAGATGGATGGGATTTAGCTGATTGTCAGGTTGGTTTAGTGAATTTACATCGAGGGGGCACTAGAGCAGCAAGTTCATCAGAGCACAATCAAGTTGATAACTCTTTTTTGGACCTTGTCTAAGACGGAGAGACTGGTCGATGGTGGAGAGAGCCCACCTTCTTTGCAGCAGCCTTGGCAATGTCTTTAATGTATTTATTCCAATTCATGTTACCTGTGAATGTTAAACCGAGGAGTTTGAACGTTGGACTCTCAGGTAGGGTGTTATTTGCCATGACAATCAGTGGTTGAAGAGGTTTCTTGTAGTTATTGAAGGAAAGGAGCTTTGTCTTTGCAGAATTACAAGTTACTATCCATTTATGACCGCATTCCACTACAGCCTAGAGGTCATTTTCTAAGGATTTAGCCATTGCCTCGGATATGTGCGCATCCGTTTTGCCCACATGACGAGAGTAGAGGGTGGTGTCGTCAGCAAATATATATATATATATATATATATAGATTCTTATCTATCTCACACAATATTCACACCTGTTATATTTTTTTGTTTGTTTCGAAAGTTATCTTTAATTGAACTTGCGTAAATGCATTGTATGACTGATAGCGACAAATGTTCTAATTAGCTGCTATCATTTTGTGATTAATTTGTGTATGAAGATATATATATATATAAACTACCTGAAGTACCTGCCTGTGCCGGATTTTTCAACTTTTCCTGAATTTTCTCGCCAAGATTAGAAGTTACGATCATCTATTAAATAATTCATCTTTACCAACTGCGATTATTCGAAACCTTTTTCTAAATTTCCTTCTTTGCCTTTCTTCATTTGTGCTGTTTTTCATCTGTAATGACACAAAAATTAAAAATGAAGCCGCCCGTCAATCTCATACAAATCAACTCATATAATATAATGAAACTACGACTGGAAGTGGGAGAAATTATATCGTAGTTAAATGAAGCTAATCCTTTATTTTCTCTTTTTGTCCCCTATGATACTGATAACCGAGAGTACTCAATTATTTTTATGGAAGAGTATTGCTTTTACGCTAGGTAAAAACCATCATTTCTTCCACCAGAGTGATCCACCCATTGTTCTTCTCCTTTCTCTCTTCTTCTTCCTCTCTCTCTTCTTCCTCCTCTCTCTCTCTTCTTCCTCCTCTCTCTCTCTTCTTCCTCCTCTCTCTCTCTTCTTCCTCCTCTCTCTCTCTTCTTCCTCTCTCTCTCTTCTTCCTCCTCTCTCTCTCTTCTTCCTCCTCTCTCTCTCTTCTTCCTCCTCTCTCTCTCTTCTTCCTCCTCTCTCTCTCTTCTTCCTCCTCTCTCTCTCTTCTTCCTCCTCTCTCTCTCTTCTTCCTCCTCTCTCTCTCTTCTTCCTCCTCTCTCTCTCTTCTTCCTCCTCCTCTCTCTCTCTCTTCTTCCTCCTCTCTCTCTCTCTTCTTCCTCCTCTCTCTCTCTCTTCTTCCTCCTCTCTCTCTCTCTTCTTCCTCCTCTCTCTCTCTCTTCTTCCTCCTCTCTCTCTCTCTTCTTCCTCCTCTCTCTCTCTCTTCTTCCTCCACTCCTTCCCCTTTTCTCTCTTCCTCCACTCCCTTCTCTTTTCTCCCTCTCTCCCTAGAGAGTTAAGTATTTCAGAATGCAGCTTTATATCCATGTGCTCAATTAATGTCAATCTCCAAAATGGCCAAATTGATGTGAACGTGTTTGGGGAAGAGTGCATTGCACTTTTCAATTGGTTTTGCACCACTTTTATGCCCCCTTACGAAGATTAAAATCAAGAGTTAATGATACTAAACTTTATGTCTAGAATCCTTATTCCAATTTTCATCATAATCCATTACATTATTTTGATTCAAGAAAATGTGTAAAATTCAAGGAATCTTAAGAAATTGAAATTCGTGGAATCTTGCTTAATTAATGTTTAATGACTATGGATAAAATTTAATGCAAATCTGAAATATTTTAATTTTCTAATGAGAGGTTAGGCCCCTAATCCCTAATAGCCCTTTAAAATACTCAAAGAAACTGAAATTTGGGGAATATAAAATAATTGATGTTTAAGATCTATTAAAATTTCACAAGAATCAGAGGTATATGAATTTTCCACCTCCTTTTACCTACTTTGCATACAATTCAATTAAACTAAATATACTCCACATTACCCACCCTTATGCTTAGCAGCTGCATTAAAAGAAATCATAATTATCGGTGAATTAGTTTAGGAGTAAATCGTATACATAGAAATATATAAACATATGAACAAACCTCACTTCATATAGAGACTAGCTGCCCCTACCCGGCGTTGCCCAGGAGTCTCTTTACTTTCATTTCTGTTTCAAATTAATTTAAATAATTAACAATTGTTTGTTTTAAGTTAATTTATTGCTTTAAGCAATCAAATTAAAATTTTAAATGATAGCCCTGAAATTGTAACAATTTATTCAGCTCTGAAAATCGTAAAAGTATTTAATTTATGTGTAAAAAAACTAGAAATAAATTACTTATATTTTATTTTTTACGTTTTTATTTAATTTTTATTTTTAATTCAGTTTTTGTTGGCACGTGGAAACGTAAAATCTCATCAAATTTAAAATAAAAAATCGTAAATGGTAAAGAGCGAATTGATGCAGTCATAAAGATTTTACAATAAAATCTGAACGTTTTTTTTTCTAAATATCTAGATAAAAATCATTATTTTCATGAAATAATTTTTTTTTTATACAGGACTTTTAAAAAGTTTGCATTTATAATTTCAATAAATATTTAATTAATAGAAAATGAAAATAAACATGCAAAACTATTTCGTAGCAAGAAATGATACACATACATATACACATACATACATACATATATACATACACACATACATACACACATACATATACACACACATACATATACACACACATACACACACACATACATATACACACACATACATATACACACACATACATATACACACACATACATATACACACACATACATATACACACACATACATATACACACACACATATACACACACACATACATATGCACACACACACATATATGCACACATACACACATATATGCACACATACATACATATACACACATACATATACACACATACATACATATACACACACATACATATACACACATGCATACACACACATGCATACACACACGCATACACACATACATACATACACACATGAAGTTGTCTCATAATTTTATGAAAAGATTTAAATTGTAAACTCTAAAAATTTACAAAATTAAAAAAAACTTAAAACCAAATATATATTTCATCTGGTGTGTTTAATCGCTATGAAACGATCTTTTGAAAAACTGCAATCAAAAATGGTTGAAGTGCCTCTTTTAAAATTCTTGAAAATAAAAAGTTCATTATTCTCTCATGAAAACAGATTTAATAAATTAACTGTTGATTGCTTGAGAATATTTTGATAGATTGCGTTTCAAAATGAAGAATGAAGATCAACAAAAATGAGTGGATGCATTTTCGTTGCAAGATGAAGCATTTATTTTACAGGCATTCATTATGCGCAGTCAATATTGAATTTCATTGATCAGTCATCTGTTGCAGGGATTTTGCACTTTGTATTTATTCGTTTTTTTTGGGGGGGGGGTATATAATGAAAGAATCGATTTTTGAGGGGACGAATCTTGCAGAAATAACTTTTTTTATTTTTATATTTATTTTTATAAAAGACAGAACCCGTTAGCAATTATTTCATTTTTTTTAAAAATTACTATTTATAGTTTTTTTTTTTTTTTTTTACTGTTGAGTCATCATTTATCAAGGCCAAGGGCCGTTCGAGGATAAGTATTAAAGAGATGGAAAGATTGTGTAGCCGAAAAGCGAGGAACAATCAGTGGTATAAAGTAAGTTTGTATTTATTAACATTGGATTTGAAGACGACCATGCTGTAGTCTGCAGGGAAACAGTCTTGAGTCTTCACTAGCACAAGATTATTGATCCAAATTTAAAAAAAAAATTTGGATCAATATACTACTACCAAAAACCCTGGTGTTGCTTGAGATTGAATGAGGAACCTATGTCCTTCTGTCCCCACCCTATAACACCACTGGTGCTACCAGATCAGGCTGTCTGAAGATATCGACTTCCTGACCCAAAATGCACCAAACATTGATGTTGTTTTATTTTCTCTTTGCAAAACTCTATCAGGTTCTGCAAAATCCTAAACACAAAACAACAATTTCCCTCCCCTCCCCTTTCCTTCCTCCTCCTTTTCACTCAACTAAACACCATGAATAAATACTTAAACATATCAAGAACTTAAAGCATAAAAACGTTTTTCAAATGACTGAAAAGGGTTGATATGCCGTAAAACAAAACAACCAACTATAACACCATATTGCATTTTTTTTATGTTTATTTTTTTTTTTTACATTTGATAAAATTCAAATTTGGGTGTTCCGCTTCAAGGATGTATTTAACATAGTTTGGGTGAGACCAGATGTAAGTAAATTGATATTGATTGAAATAGATTTTGGTAAATTTATAGTCAAGGCACACCCGGCGTTTACCATGAATCTATGAAGACTTTGCACTTCTGCTTCACGTCCTAAACCCCTTACTAACATTTCTATTAATATTTTTTATTTCTATAATTTTCAAGTTACAAACTAAGATGGCATATTTCTTTTTTATGGATGTCAAGCATAAAAGCAGACCCAACAACAATGTTTTACACCCTTTGATCAAAATGAAATATACCTATCCAAGTATCCTGGGTGATATAGTTTCAGAATATATACGGTTATGGGGGTGAACAAACACACAGGAAGTACAACTACAAAGAAAAGTCAGTCAGATTCTAGACATCAGATCTAAATAGTATTGCGTCTGCAAAAATTGCTATTTGATTCTGCCTGGCCAGTGAATTATGAAATTTTTCAATCTGTGTTATTCACATAATGAAAAAAGAATTCCAATCTATTTCATTGATAACATACTATATCCGGCCAGATATATCCTTCAGTAAGATAAATTTTGTGATAAACATCTATTTTCATTAGCCAATCATATTCCTGCATTTGTTACAAATTGTTATGTTTGGATCTTTATACGTTGTTATCAATTTAATAACAACTCAAAAATGAAGGAAGGATGAAGTAGAACCTTTAACAAATTGAAATGTAAAAAAACGCGAGATGCTTGTTTGATCGTGAGAGTCGTTCTGTTTACTTTTCAACTGTCATGGCAGACGATTTCTTTTATCCAAGGGCGATAACTCTTTCTTTTGATTCAAAGGAAATAACTTGATTCTGTTTTATTAGATTGCCCTAACACAAATAAAGGCTCCCACACTTTTAAGAGAGAGATGAATTTATTTTATTATTTGTTTAACTTGCACACAAGTCTGACAGGATCATAATAAATTTTTTTTTAAAATATAATTAATCTAAATACAGAAAAAAAATCTAATAAAAAAAATAATGATAAATTAATTAAAAATATAACATTTACATGTCACATGTATTCTCAGTAATGTCTTTTACTTTATATTTTCTGTGATTCTATTCAGCAATGTCTCCAATCCTTGAGTACAGCCAACAAATATTCACATATGGTGGAGAGAAGCCTGAGGCATAGAAGTAGAAACACTTGACAAAGGGATCATATCCCCAAAATATTGTGAAATTATAGCATCACTAAAGACTCTAATGATCGGGGAAGAAAGCTGGAAGCAAGTAAAAAAAAATTGCTGCCTTAGTCAATATTCAATTTTCCTTTCTTACAAACCGGTATATTCTCACATTATTCATTGCCTTCTAATAAATGACCTATAAAGTTTTGATTTTTGTATAGGATTTATTTGAATTTTAAGAACAAATGCTTTCGAGATAGTTTATACACTCTGAATAGAAGTATGTTATTGGCCTGATGGATAACATAGCGGACTATGGAATCGTCAATGCCGAGTTCAAATCCTATTGGATCTACTGTGTTGAATTAATACGCACTCATACTATTATGAAAGATATGAAGCTACATTTTTATTTCAGCTGTCGGTAAATAATCACATCTGTATAATGGCTGACTGTCCAATGAAAGGACGGTCAACCACTTCTATCTTCTTCAGAATAGGTCTGAATGGCCGGTCGCTAAATGCAGCCACCCAAGAGATTCAGCTTGTAATTCGACAGGCTTCAAGCTAGATTTGGTCAAAAACATTTCAATCAAATAAATAAAATATTATGAAATGTTGTGAACGTCTCGGGTGAAGGTGACGGCATGCGAACAAGACGATCACCATAAAATGCTATATCACCAACAAAACAAACACTTTATCAACACTAAATACGAGATAAAGCAATCGAAAAACAAAATTACATCCTGTACGGTGGTCAAAGATGCTAGGGTGGCAGTACCGCTGTAGACACTGAAACTGCGTTAGCTCCACTGGTGCGCCTGATGAGGACAGATATAGCACGCACAATTCCACGTTGTATGCAAAAGAAAAAAAACTCTTACTGAGTGAGAGAAAGCAAGTTACTTTTAAATATTTATTTGTTGTGAACAGTCTCGGGTGAACAGAAGGTCACCATAAAATGTTATCAAAACAAATGCTTTATCAACGAAACAGACAAGATGAAAACATATAATATCTTGTCTGATGATCAAAACTGACGGTGGTACCAAAAGTGGCAGCCGATGAGAACAAGATATAGCAAATGCAATTGCATGTTGTAAGAAGAAAAAAGACGTTTGTACCTACATTATCACCTTCCACACCTATTTTTTAAAAACAAAGAAATAATGAAACCGTTCGAATTTGATGTCGCTGAGTGTTAAAAAATTAGACATGACCTATTTTAAAATGAATTGTTCCTAAATCGAATATGACATTGTAAATAAAATGCTGTTGTCTCATCAACTGTTTTAAAACCATGCTCTTTAATTTTTTTTTTTCACTTCAATTCATCTGATTGTTAGAATTTTAAATAAATACATTTGTTTAATTTGAAGAATATTTAGCTGACAATTATTTTTATCGTAAGAAGAAAAAGATTATTTATTTAAAAGATTTTTTAAATCGTCGCAATGAATAAATCAATGAAAAGATTACAAGGTACGTCTTATTTAACGAAAAACAATTTCGCCGGTAATTATTTTATGGTAAGCAGAAACAGAATATTTATGCGTAAAAAAGGTTTAAATTATTACAATTATAAATACATCTATATATTAATACGATAGCATGTGTGTTCGTATGTCACGCTTACATCAAAAGCTCTACGCATACGTGCCGCATCTAGATTTGGAAAAGCATTCAACTCACCTAATTTTCGTAATATTTTCAAGTATTTCCCTTTGCCACAACGGTTAGCGACGTAGGATTTTGACGTCGGCCCAACTGGTTTATAGTTCGATCCCAACCAACCTCTAAGATTTATTTTCTACATCGAAGGGGGGAGGGGACGACCGGGAAGACACATATTAATACGATAGCGTGTGTGTTATTTTGTGTGTCACTCTTACATCAAAAGCAACGACCTTCCGAATCTTTGTATGCTACTCATGAATTGGAGCCAAATTTAATTTAATCGAAAACATTTACAAAGTAAGGTTTAGTCGTCGAAATATTACCTTCACTAGAAATATTGTATATAAAGAAGTTTTGTAAATTGTTTCATGTATTGTTCATTTTTAAATAAATATACAAGTCAAATCTTATTATAGTTTATTCAAACATGTATAGGTTAGGAACAAGATAATTTTATTGAAAACATCATTTCGTGTAATTTACATGGGTCCCGCTAATAAATAAATAAGAGATAACTTATTTAAATAATATTTAGCTGACAATGGTGATGACTTTTATGGAAGAAGAAAGTTTCTTTTGTTTTCTTTATATTAGTCTGAAAACCATTTTCTATTTCAAGAGAAATCTTATCAACAGTAAAGTATAGATAGGTTAAGAAAAAGAAAGCAGGCGTTAAATTCTCATTCAGTTCCACAAGTGTGTGTGTATATATATATATATATGAATTGTGTGTATTAAGGCAGCATTTTCTCATTTATGCGAACATTGTTAAAAATAACAGAATTCGTCTGTTTAATTAATCAAATGCAACTAAACTTCAGATTAGAAGAAAAAGCCATGAAAAATATACACAGATACAAATCCCCAATTGACAATAACAATAAAATTAGACTCATTATTTACTATAAGAACATTTTAAAATGCTTAACGTAATGCGATTTTGTTCTGTGATGCCATCCAGCGTTGCTGAATTCAAATCGTCAACGACTTCCTGGAACAATGCGAAAAACGTTCTATGCGTGTATCTCCTCTGTCTTTTAAAAAATTCTCTTTCTCAAGCTTTTTTGTTCATTTGCTTTTGACACCTGAAAATGATTCGATGAAAAATCGAAAACGTTCGTGAGACCTATGGAACATTTATTAATTTTTGGAATTTTAATAAAGACCATCAGAAAAATTGAAAAAATAAAAAAATTCTGTTATTTTTAACAATGTTTGCATAAATATATATATGTAAAGGAGTAAGGCTACCAACATTTGTAAAAAGGTTTTTTCGACATTTATTTATTATTTTGTCATTTTATCATTTTATAAGTCTAGATTTAATATATTCATGTTTTTATTGTTTGAGGTCTCAATTTAAATGAATTGGATTTATCGCGTTTTGCATATGTACATCCTATATATATATATATATATATAGGATGTACATACATATCTCTCTCTATCTCTCTCTCTTTCTCTCTCTCATATATATATATATAATGCAGCAAATCATTATTAATGCAGGCCTCGTTGAAGACTATGGAATTTTCTCTCTTTGTTTTTCCTAATTTCTCGACGCGGCGAACAAGTTTTCTATTTTCCGGCACTAACGCACTATCTGTTTTTTCAATAATTAAAAAAAAAAGGGGGGAAAAAAAAAGGAAAAAAAACTATAAAAAGACTGACAGCCCAAGACTAACGATAAGACATAACCTCCTGATGACGATCCAGAGATCAAAAGCGCTCGAAAGATGGCCGATACAACAACACTTGGAGCCACAATATTCAACTTCACATCAGAAAATAAAAATTTGCTCGCTGCGTCGAGAAATTAAGAAGAAAAATTACAAAGAGAGAAAGTTCTATAGTCTTCAACATTAGTAATGTATGTATGTATGTATATATATATATATATATAGGAAGAGAGATAAAGATGTGCGAATGACAAATCTATTTCATCTTTGGTTGTTCAATGCAAGGTGTACTCGATATAAAATAAATAAATAAACATGTTTTTTTATCAAGTACACCTTGCATTGAACAACCGAATATGAAATAGATTTGTCATCCGCACATCTTTATCTCTCTTCCTTCATTTATCTTTATAATTGCTCTATCCCGTATATTGATCTTTAATCATTTCATTTTAGGTTCAATTCTCTAAAAGTATACTTTTAGTCTCATATTTTATATTGTTATATATATATATATAATATCGTTGACAATAGGTATTGTGTTTCAATATTACATTATAAAAAAGGGGTTGATATGTTAACAGACAAGACAAACCGAATACACTCTGAATATTTTTGAGAACAAAGTTATTCAACGAGGTAAAATCGAGGTAACAAATATTCGGATCAAATTAAAATATCCACAATTCTTGTTTCTATTCACCTGTGCTGCTGTAAAGTTGGAGTCATCTCCCTTTCATGGTTTCGCTACCATAGTCTCCCCTCCAAAGTGCAACTTTTCCTGCCCCCATCTTTGGCTATCATCTGATGTGGTCTGGATACATCGAGATGATTTAATTTAAACCCCTTGACTTGATGAACATGGATTCAATGTGTCTCCCCTTTCTTCCTTTCTTTCTTTTTATTCTCCCCCCCCCCCATTTTTCCATTAACCAACCCTAACCCTAACCCTCCAACCCAATCACTCTTATGTTTCGATGATGGCAGCTTGTGCTAATAATCAATAAGATGTCTACCTGTAGTGTGCAGGAATGAGGTAAGGGGGACTGTGTGCGAGCGGGGATGGGTGGGAGACCGGGGAGGGGGGGGGGTGCTGTTCAAGAATTGTGGAAGTCTCGTGCACACAACGAGGCCATTAGGAAATGCGGTTGCAGGATATTCTGCCTACTATTTCCACTCCCACACGAGTGCGCTTTTCTTTAGCAACAGTAGTTGTTGCTGCTGCCACATCCATACTTGAACCCTCATCCCCTCACCCTAGTCATCTTCCGCCCACTTCATCAGAAACTTATATTACTCCTTGTTCTTCCACCCACTCCTTGTTGAGGGAACTACAAGACATGAAGTCTGATGGGTTTGATTCCCTTCATTAATGTCGGGCGGACTAGGATCATTTGTTACCAAATTCTTAACTAGAGATTCAAAACATTTTTCTTTGCTGTTGAATTTGTAACTTGAATAAAATCTATAAAAAACAACAAAAAAAATAAAAAATAAAATAAAAACCTAAAAAAAAACAACAAAAAAACTTCTTGGTTGTTTATAATCACGAATAATCTTATCAAATTATAATCACGAATAATCTTATCAAATTATAATCACGAATAATCTTATCAAATTATAATCACGAATAATCTTATCAAATTATAATCACGAATAATCTTATCAAATTATAATCACGAATAATCTTATCAAATTATAATCACGAATAATCTTATCAAATTATAATCACGAATAATCTTATCAAATTATAATCACGAATAATTTTATCAAATTATAATCACAAATAATCTTATCAAATTATAATCACGAATAATCTTATCAAATTATAATCACGAATAATCTTATCAAATTATAATCACGAATAATCTTATCAAATTATAATCACGAATAATCTTATCAAATTATAATCACGAATAATCTTATCAAATTATAATCACGAATAATCTTATCAAATTATAATCACGAATAATCTTATCAAATTATAATCACAAATAATCTTATCAAATTATAATCACGAATAATCTTATCAAATTATAATCACGAATAATCTTATCAAATTATAATCACGAATAATCTTATCAAATTATAATCACGAATAATCTTATCAAATTATAATCACGAATAATCTTATCAAATTAGCTATTGCTATTAAAAATTCCCAAACATTCTGTTAAGATTTGATTAAAACTAAACTGTTGCTACTTTAAGTGGTGCAGTGGTTATCGACCCTCAGCATGGGGGGTTCGAATTCTGTTGAGGTAATGTCATCACTTTCACTAACATCCTTATTAATCGTATGAATCCATCTGTCCTCTCTCCAGTTACGGGTGAAATAGGGTAGACTAGATTCTCAAGCCTTGGTAGAGCAACTACTCAAGGAGAAGGAAAACTCCAATATAACACTTGCGATCAAGTAGATCTCTGTCACATGGCAAACATTGTGCCCCTGAACAGTCATCACTTATTTGATGGAGAGAGCAGGTCGTATTTCGCACAATGCAAGATCAATTTAAAATAGTCATGCATGCGGAACGTTTAATGTTAATTTCAAAATCATATTTGAGATCAACGGACTTGCCCATATTATTATTTTTTTGATCAGCAAGATAAATTGAAGGCAACAGTGGATATGTATTAGAAATAAATTTTATGTGTTTTTATTATTAAATTTGTTTTCAACAAGAAATTGAGTCCCTATTTACTTGTCTCCCCACAAGGTCGGTTTTTAATGTGGTGCAAATTCAGCTCCCCCCAAAAGCAACCGTAGATATATATTTGAAATAAATTTTATGCTTTTTGATAAAAAAAGTTGTTTTCAACAAGAAATTGGTTTAATGTAAACTTTTATCAAATTATCAGCTATTTATATTATTAAAAACAAAAAAGGATGATCCCAATCAGAGTAACGTTCAATTATGTACTGATATTGTTGGGAAAGGTATATAACGGGAATTTTCATCCTTTGCTCAGTTTGCGGAAGGAGAGTCGGATGCAGCTCAATTTTCTGTGGTACTTGCGAGCATTGGGTACACAATTTAGTTTGACCACTCCCCCCCCCCCCCCCCCCCAACCTTCTCTCCTCTTTTTTCTCAGTAGCCCCTTACGTCTACAGTGGTGTCCTGCCTTGTTTGGGGTGAACTATGTTAAAAAAAAAAATAAATAAATAAAAATAAATGCAGATAGGTTTAGAGATGATAACAAGTTTGTGTGCAAGAAGTGTAAGACAATGGAGACGGATGAGAACTCAGATGTGGAGAAAGTATATTTGGATGACGAAGCTATTGAGGTTGTTCAGAAGTTTTGTTACTTTGGGGATACCATTGAAGGACAGGAAGAACCCGGTTCTGCTGAAATTACAAGAATTAGGAGTAAATGGAGTTAGTTCAGAGAAATCTGTCATTACTAACCAGCACAGTGTTATCATTGTCGACCAAGGGAAGAGTCTATCAGGCATGTGTCATAATGCTATGATGTATGGAAGTGAAATTTGGTTGTGAGGGTTGAGGACATGCGTTTATTTATTATTTTTATTAAAACTGTGCTCTGTGGCTACGGTAGTCAAATGACATCCCGTAGCTGCAATCAGTCCTCCATGCTAGTCCCAGCCCATCTGGCCTTGTCATGCGCAAGTTGTCGTAGGCAGTGAAGTTGTTTCGCTGTACATAGTGGTTCTAGTCCCACCATCATGGAACTTCTTTATAGAAAATAAATTATAACAAGTGACACCATCGGGATAAGAGACACCAATACAAGGATGTCGAGAAGAGAATAGGTGAGAATAACTAGACTCAGAATAGGGCACACCTATGCCACCCACTCGTACTTGCTGAAAAGAGAAGAAGCACCAATCTGCATATTGTGCTAAGAACCCTACACAGTGCATCATATACTGGTAAGCTGTATAGACTTTAAACAGATCCGACTGAGACACTACCAAGAAAATAACCTGAAGGAAATCTTCAACAAAGTTGACCCGAATAAAATTTTTAAATTTCTAAGAGCAACAAGATATTGTCGAAATTTTCCTCTGAAACGTTTGTAACATTCAACTCTTATACTACAACTAATGTTTCGGCATTACATGACCGACAAGAGGTTGATATGCCGTAAAACAAATCAATCAATCTAGTCACGCCTGCTTGAGGTCAGAACGTAGTGTGCCCAGCAGATTTGTGCAGTGCCGTCGTGGTTGGTAGGCTTGCGAGCCAGTAACGGCATTGCATGAAGAGAAATGATATGTGAATGATACAATGGATGTGTAATGTGAGTCTTAAAGACAGGTTTAGATCTGATGACCTCAGAGGAAGATTAAATCTGGATAGTATAGTGAGATGGGTGCAGAACAGGAGACTTTGATGGTATGGTCACGTTGAAAGAATGGATGAGAGTTCTTGGGTTAGTAGATGGAGAACATACTCTTGAACAACACAAAAAACGTTATGTTGCTCCTGCTGCTTCTTGAAGGATTTAACAAAAAAATCACCCTTCCATTCTGATGATGGCATCACTATAAAAATACACGTTTCTGGTGAGACTTTTTGTCAGTCAGCCTTGTAACCTCTTCTTTCCCTATTCAGTTCTTTGAGGGCTTACTTTTTGGCTGTTTGAAATCTAGGGAATTGACCACTGGTAGTGGGGGTTCTTTTCGGCTTGGTTCGTCTTGTAGTGATTCTAACTTCCTCTCCCTTTTTATTATTATGATTAGTTTCTTACATCAATTGACTTCATGCCTTATGTGGAGCAGCTTCCATAAAAAAAATGTTTAAATTGAGGTAGCAGGGTCAGTTCACAGGGGAAAGCCAAGGGACATGTGAGAGGATGTGATAAGGATGAACTTGAGAGAAAGGGGGATAATTAAAGATCTGGCCAGCGATAGATTAATTTCTATAAACGTTCCAACACATGCCAGCATGTGAAACCGATGTTAAATTGAATATAATGATGAGGAGTCATAGGTAAAATAGCAACTTATGTTCAATGATTTGCACTAATATACATATTCATATAAAATAACATCTTAATCGTTTAGGTTAAAAAAGAAAGAAAAAAAAACGTCTTAAACTGGAAAGTTTTTAAAAAGAAAAAAAGGAAAGCAAAACGTATAAATCAGCAGGAAAAGAAAAAACATCTCATTGTAGGAATAGGTTGTCTGACTTGCTATTTGCTTTCTCCATTTCGCTAAATACATGAAATGGATTCATTCTGCAGTTTTTATTTTCTCACTAACTTTTTTGTGTGGAAGAACGGATATATTTTTTCACTATATATTCCTTAATAGGACATCCAGAATTATTCAAATTGCTAGCTCGATAAAAATTAGGTTACAACTTTTAGAGCATATATAGTTGATCTTTTAGCCATTGGAATTTGAACAACGACTATATATATATATATATATATATATATATATATACACGCATATTGCAAAATATTTATTGATTAGAGACACAAATAAAGTAATTAAATAAATAGGAATAAATACATTCACACTTAAATAAACTAATAGGTATTACTTCCTCTTTTTCTCTTTTTGCCACAAACTTTCGTTTTTAATCAGAATTTGCGTTTCAAAATAGAAAAACTCTCCACGTGTTTACATTCATAAACATATAATTATTTTTCTTTCTTCTTTCCTTTTTAATTCAAAACATGACAATAAGTTCAGACTTCCGCCCTATAAGCCATGCTCGGTTTTGACACAAATGATCCAGCCACTATCTCTTTCCCATAGCAAATAAAAAATTAATAAACCCCAACTGTCACCCCATTTCCTCTTTCCCTTGAACTGTGTAAACTGCTGCTGATAACAGGTTAACCAAAATCGCGTTTTTTCATTTTTTCATTTTTCTTTCACAGCCATGCCGAAATTCAAACGTTTTTTTAGGCAAATCAAAATTAATGACTGTATGATTTTTTTCTGAATTTTTCTTCATCCTGAGGAAGTCTATAATAAAGACGAAACGTTGATGAATACATAAATAATATAGTTTTTGGCTTTCTTTTTTCATTTTCCATGATATTGTAGTTTGCTTGAAGCATTGCAGGTAAACAAGTATATAGGTATTTATTTAATAAGGCCATATGCAATGTGGAAAAAAAGCTGGAACGGTGAAAGAGAAGCTCAACGAAAACAAAGAATTGAAGACAATATTTGCAATATTTTTCTTTAAAATATTTATCTATTTATTTTTTCAGTAAATCTTTTACATATTGGCATCCTTTATATAACAGCCATCTTGGACGATTCTTCTCTGTAAGCGGAAAGAACGTTTGATTTTTGAAAAGGGGAGAGTTTCTCCTGAAATATCAAAATATTGTCCACCATCCTGGATTCTATTAAAAGTAAGTAAAAAAATAAAATAAATAAAATAACTAACAATATGTAAAAGATTTACTGAAAAACAAATAGATAAATCTTTTGAAGACAAATATTGCATATATTGTTTTCAATTATTTGTTTTTATTCATCTCTTTCACTGTCCCGGCTTATTTTGCATTGCGTAGCCTCAGTGACCAGCGTTGAGGCCACCATCATCCACCATCACCTCCCTCTGCTGGGCAGACCACGTCCACAGAATGGATCCATCCAAGCTCCCCAAGAAAATGCTCTATGGCGAGGAACCCCGAAAATGCGCTATAAAGACCAGCTGAAGCGCACCCTAACCCTAACCAACATAGACGCGTCCTCGTGTTAACAAACTGCCAGGGACCGGAACACGTGGAGAAAAACAACACGTTAAGGCATCGCGGACTTTGAGGAGAGGAGGAGAAATAATGAAGAGGCAAGACGAAGGAGAAAAAGAGAGCGGCATGAAAAACCTCGTCCGCTTCTTACCCTTGTCGTTGTAAACACTGTCCGCGACTCTTTCGACGATAGACTGGGCCTTCTAAGCCACGTTACTCATAAGCATTAATAAAGAGAATGACAGACAGACGACAGAACCTGATACTCGGACACGAGTAGGAGCCGACGATATATAAATACACTTTGCTCTTTATTATAAAGTAAGGAATGGTTATAACCATTAAAGGTTGATCTCCCAAGCTCCAATTATTTCTGTATCCATTTTTATAATATATTTTTAAAATGGTAAATAACTGTATTTATTTCTTAAAGCTTGTATATTTTGACATGTTTCGGAATAGATGTTAAACTATGGGCGAGTTTTCTTATCCTCAAAATAGGTTTATTTGTTTGCATTTTTTGAATTAGTTATGCATATATTTTACGATTCTACTAAAAACACAACCTCCTTCCCCTCTCTATCTCTTTTTCTCTCCCTCCCCCTCTCTATATGAAAATAAATCTGAAAAATAAATAAACTATGAAAGGAAAAAGTCTTTTGTTGTGATGAATGATTTCTTGAAAGAAATGGTTTGGTAAACCTTCAAAAAAACACATATATATATATATATATATATATATATATATATATATAATCAGGACCGACGGGACAGTTATAAAAGTGGGGGGGGGGGGCTCTCCTAAAAAGTGGGGGGCCAGGTTAAACACATGCATATACAACTTCATTATTGATGACCGTAAAGTGGGGGGGGGCAAGGCAAAAGGTGGGGGGGGCTTGACCCCCCCCCCTCCCCGAGTTACAAATAGGATCTGAACCGTAGATAATAATGAAACCGTGTTATCTACACAAATACGTGTGTCAACCAAAAAGCAGTGTTGCACATTAAAAATATTGCCAGAATTTCCATTGTTTATTTAATATAAATATAATATATCGTCAATTGTTTTCGAGTTTGGAATATGCATCTGATATTTTTTTAATTTATTTCCTGTTTGATTAAAATGTTGACCTGTAGAGAGTTCACACACACACACACATATATATTTATATATATATACATAAGTTCCAAAATCAAAAGAATTTGGTGGACTTTACGGTCCGTTTCGTGCATATATAAACAACCAGTGTTTTTCTCTGGAAACGACCTTTCGACTTCTGACGAGCTGCAAAGATCAAAGATCCTGGAAATACATGTCTATTCCTGGTTGTTTATATATGCATGAAACAGAACATAAAGTGCAGCAAATTCTTTGGATTTTAGAGAGAAAAAATGAATCAAGATATGGTCACTGGAATTTAGCGTACTATTGTTTATTTATATATGCTCTGTTGTTAAATGTTGACATTCATCGAGCTTTTACCTTGAATAGTTTAGGACAATTTATTAAAAAATGTATACACGAATATATATTTCATACTATATATATATATATATATGTATATATATATTGTGTGTGTTTGTGTCTATATGGTGAAATATTGATACATTAACATGTATGTAGGAAAGTTATGGCTTTATGTGTTGAATCCAGCTAAAAACTAAGATCCCTGCAGTTGATAAACAATTATTTCAAGGAGGTGAGAAAAGATAAAAGTAAGGGGAAAAAGATACGAAATTGTCATAAACATGAGTCTGGCCAAACGATAATAAAAAAAAAAATAAAAATAAAAAACAAAATTAAAAAAATAGAAAGATAGTAACGAAATGAAAATGTCAATGAGTAAAAAACGAAATTTGATACTAAGCTTGACCGGGGAATTATAAACACATCCCAACTTAGAAAATATACTCATATACTGATCTCATTTCAATTCCTCATTTTGGTCTGAAGAGGTTGATTCTTTATGAAGAGTACAACCGAAACATGTATGCACATATGTAACCAATAATGTTTGTATAAATACGAATTAATATCATAGAACAGCTCTATAAACACTGGAGTTAAATACATGTACTATATATATATATTACACACATTTTGATCCTGGCTTTTATTTTTATATGGTCTTTCATTATACATGTTTATTGTGTACTTGTAAAATCATATTTATTTTAATTACAAAAGCATTTATATCTCTAAGCTCCTCACCTTTCTCTCTCTCTCATCATCACCTTTCTTTCTCTTTCTCTCTCTCTCCCTCTCTTTCTCATCATCCTCTCTCTCTCATCATCATCTCTCTCTCATCATCCTCTCTCTCTCATCATCCTCTCTCTCTCATCATCCTCTCTCTCTCATCATCCTCTCTCTCTCATCATCCTCTCTCTCTCTTTCTCATCATCCTCTCTCTCTCTCTCTCTTTCTCGTCTTCCTCCCTCTCTCTCTCTTTCTCGTCTTCCTCCCTCTCTCTCTCTTTCTCGTCTTCCTCGTCCTCCTCTCTCTTTCTCGTCCTCCTCTCTCTCTTTCTCGTCCTCCTCTCTCTCTTTCTCGTCCTCCTCTCTCTCTTTCTCGGTCTCCTCACTCTCTCTCTCTCTCTTTTTCTGTGTATACTTATTAACTTTGGGTATACCTCTCATTTTCTTATATTCTTTCACTATACATATTTAGCGTATTAGTTTCTATGCAAACCCTGCATGATCTTTTGATGTTATAAACTTGCGATACAACAACAACCACCATTTTTTACGTTTGTGTTTTCTTCTTCTTCTTCCTCATCTACAATTTCTGCTACTGTTATCATCATCATCATCATCATAATCACAACCACTGCCTCTGCTGCTACCACTTTTCTATTTGTGACCTGTCACTGGAATCCCCCGCCTACACAATCCACATCACATGTTTGCATAAGATCTATATCGTTTTTTTTTTATGTATAAGTTACAAGCTGAATCACTCAAATGTAGTAAGAAAATAATATAAAATAAAACTTAAGGAAAATAAATTTTTAATTTATCAAAAAAAGAAAATAAGAAATTGACAATCGATGTTTAATTAAGTGTGGCAGACCTATGAACATGCTAATTCAAAATTAAGTGTGGCAGACCTATGAACATGCTAATTCAAAATTAAGTGTGGCAGACCTATGAACATGCTAATTCAAAATTAAGTGTGGCAGACCTATGAACATGCTAATTCAAAATTAAGTGTGGCAGACCTATGAACATGCTAATTCAAAATTAAGTGTGGCAGACCTATGTACATGCTAATTCAAAATTAAGTGTGGCAGACCTATGAAAATGCTAATTCAAAATTAAGTGTGGCAGACCTATGAAAATGCTAATTCAAAATTAAGTGCGGCAGACCTATGAAAATGCTAATTCAAAATTAAGTGTGGCAGACCTATGAAAATGCTAATTCAAAATTAAGTGCGGCAGACCTATGAAAATGCTAATTCAAAATAAAGTGCGGCAGACCTATGAAAATGCTAATTCAAAATAAGGTGCGGCAGACCTATGAAAATGCTAATTCAAAATAAGGTGTGGCAGACCTATGAAAATGCTAATTCAAAATAAGGTGTGGCAGATCTATGAAAATGCTAATTCAAAATAAGGTGTGGCAGACCTATGAAAATGCTAATTCAAAATTAAGTGTGACAGACCTATGAAAATGCTAATTCAAAATAAGGTGTGGCAGACCTATGAACATGCTAATTCAAAATTAAGTGTGGCAGACCTAAGAAAATGCTAATTCAAAATTAAGTGTGGCAGACCTATGAAAATGCTAATTCAAAATAAGGTGTGGCAGACCTATGAAAATGCTAATTCAAAATAAGGTGTGGCAGACCTATGAAAATGCTAATTCAAAATAAGGTGTGGCAGACCTATGAAAATGCTAGTTCAAAATAAGGTGTGGCAGACCTATGAAAATGCTAGTTCAAAATAAGGTGTGGCAGACCTATGAAAATGCTAATTCAAAATAAGGTGTGGCAGACCTATGAAAATGCTAATTCAAAATAAGGTGTGGCAGACCTATGAAAATGCTAATTCAAAATAAGGTGTGGCAGACCTATGAAAATGCTAATTCAAAATAAGGTGTGGCAGACCTATGAAAATGCTAATTCAAAATAAGGTGTGGCAGACCTATGAAAATGCTAATTCAAAATAAGGTGTGGCAGACCTATGAAAATGCTAATTCAAAATAAGGTGTGGCAGACCTATGAAAATGCTAATTCAAAATAAGGTGTGGCAGACCTATGAAAATGCTAATTCAAAATAAGGTGTGGCAGACCTATGAAAATGCTAATTCAAAATAAGGTGTGGCAGACCTATGAAAATGCTAATTCAAAATAAGGTGTGGCAGACCTATGAAAATGCTAATTCAAAATTAAGTTTGTCACCTTTAACTCTGCAGCCTGGTATTCCACCCCTAGCCCAGCATGAATTAGCAGGGAAAAGGAAGAGAATTAAGTTCTATGTAATGTCAAGTGGGGGACAAACACAGTCATCAATCAGTGGCAAGAGGCCGGAATTTTGCATCACGCTTAGAATAACAGCTTGTTATAATTCTCTTAAAGGGCCTCATTCTCGGAAGGGGCCTAAACAATATTTTAAATAAATATTTTTATTACCTACAAACACGTTTCATGCGTACGCAATATATATATATATATATAGGAAGGATGAGACTAATCCGATGTAATGGGAAATGAAAACGGAAAAACTAAGAGATATTTTTTTTTATACATTCATCAACGTTTTGTCTTTATTGTAAGACTTCCTCAGGATGATAATTTTAAGAAAAGTGTCATGCAAGTATATCGAAATATTGACTTCTCGCAGCCTGGACCCTCGTCCAGCGCTCTTAATAGCCACGGCTACTACTTTCCTTCATCTCTCCATCATGTCAACCCAATATTTCGATGTACTTGCATGACATTTTTCTTCAAATTATCATCCTGAGGAAGTCTTACAATAAAGACGAAACGTTGATGAATATATAAAAAATATCTCTTGGTTTTTCCTTTTTCATTTCCCATGTAGATATATATATATATATATATATATATATATATGTATTTTTATGTAATTATTTTTATTGGTGATTGCAGCGTTCGTTGTTTTTTTGCTTACTACTATTTCGATTGTTTCACTCCCTGAGTGATTAAGATGCAGAAAATTGCATTATTAGTCACCCTTAACTTTATAAGATGTATTTTTCGTTTATATATATATTTTTATTAATTTTATACGTATATAAAAGTAATCAATAGACATCTGTGTCTGGCTCACAGCTGTCATCAGTATGGCTAAATTAGACAAGGATCGAACCTTCGATATTGGTGTCTATAGTCCAGCGTTTTACCATCGGCCTACACGCCCTGTCTCGAAATATGTACGATTTTTATCACCTAAATATTTAGTGTATTTTTATGTAATTATTTTTATTGGTGATTGCAGTGTTCGTTGTTTTTGCTTATTACTATTTCGATTGTTTCACTTCCTAAGATGCAGAAAATTGCATTATTAACTTTATAGGACGTATCTTTTGTTAATATATATATTTTTATTAATTTTATTATTAGAGATGGGCAGTTTTACCGAAAAACCGCGGTTTTTCGGTTTCGTCTCCATACCGAATACCGAATCGTTTTTTTTTTTTAAACCGTAACCGTTCGGTATTGTGTTTTTACTACAGTAAGCCACCATATACAAAGAAAACACGGTTGAAAAGATTTTCCAGTTTGAATAAAATTGAATATTACCAAAAAAATGTTATATTAGTAAGAGGACAGATTGAACAAATATATGATAAAAACATTTAATTTACTTGTAGGAAGAAATCTTTGTTTACAGTTTGTTTATCATTAACATTTTGAATTTTCAAATGAAAAAAAGAGAAATACGACAGACAACATGACATCGTATTTTTAGCATTTTCAAATGAAAAAGAAAAAATCAAACGCGTTCCGTATGATGTCGAAAATCTATTTGATTCACAATATTTCATTTTCATCATCATTTTTGCTTAATTTTATTTGTAAAATTATTTTGTTTGTTTGAATAAATTTTCGTTTTTTAATTTCTTGCATTTCTGAGTTATATTTTAGCTTCTGATGGGTTAAAGAATTAGATAGAATGTATATTCAAACTCAGTTTTATTCTTCAGAAATCTTTCATGAATCTTTGGTCACTGTTTTAACGAGTTAACTGTTGAAAAGGTATCAGAACTTTGATTACAACAGTCAACACCTTAAAACTTACGAATAGGCTATATTGCCGGTCCCGGCAAAATAACGATTCCTGCGTTATTTTGCCGGTTCATGTATATTTAACTAAATTGTTAAACATACAGTGACGCCCGGCACAATAATGAGTCTTACGTTATTTTGCCGGCTCGTGTTTATTTAACTATAAATTACTTTTTTTTTTATTATTTAAATTAATTTTTTTGTATTATTTAAAACTTTATCAAACGAAATTTTATTTATAATTTAAAACTTTGCCTGATTGGTTTTTTTTGTTTGTTTTTAATTAAACTTTGCCTGATTGATTTTTTGTATAATTTAAAACTTTATTAAGCGACAATAAAATTAATTTTTACTTCCGGTTGATTCGATTAGGAGTGAACTCTTCAAAATTACGACTTATTTTATGATTTCATTGAAAGAACATTTTAAAATAGAAACTGTTTAAATCCAGTGATTTTCTGTATATTTTAACATTATCGAAGTTTTTCTTCATAAAGAAAATCAGAATTTTACATTAAAATCTTTCCTTTGTGAAGCACATTTTTAACAAGTTAATTCAACAACTTAATAACTTCATTATTTTTAAAAGTTTGGCCTTGGTTCAAGGATTACGAAGCAACACCTATTAAAGCACATTTTTAACAAGTTAATTCAACAAGTAAATGTTACCAAAGGCAACATAAATTATTCTTCTACCTACCTGTATAAGTTTATTTGTTTATTTTATTTATTTTTATTTAAAAAAATCATCAAAATAAATAATAAAATAAACAAATAAACTTATACAGGTAGGTAGAAGAATAATTTATGTTGCCTTTGGTAACATTTATTTGTTGCTTATTTTTTTCTTTATATATAACTTTCCTTAATTTCAATTACTTAAATCGAGAGCAGACTTAGTAATGTTGGGAAAATTCATCAACATTAATTATATTATGAAAAGTAACTAAATAAAAATAAACCGAAAAGAAAAATAGTATTTTTTTAAATAATAAAGGTAAAATATCTATTTTAAAATGATTGCGAGTGTTTGGTTCATTTGAGCCATGCCTACTGGTGCCCGTGGTATCTCCGGCTCCCGTGGCGGGTATAAAAAGTGCTGCCGCTTCACAATGTTTGTTTGTAAAACAATTCAACCTTGGATTAAAATGTGTAGCAGTTGAAAATAAAAATTAATTGAATGAACGAAAATATTAGAGAAAATTAGATTCTTTAGCCGGATTTCAGATGCTTGTGTACGAATGGGGTCCCAATATTTTCGTCTGCAAACAGCAATTCGTAAAGAAATTACATCAGATACGCTTTACAGCAAATGAAATCCGACTAAATAATCTAATTGTCTCTAATATTTCCGTTCATTTAATTATTTTACTTTTAATGTTTTTTGTATTAAAAGCAGATATTTCTTTAACCGACACAATAGGGCAGGTCGATTTTTTTTTTTTTTCTTTAATCGACACAACTGATGATGAAAACAAATTGTTTTTAAATATTTGCCCTTATTTATTTCATTACCTTTTCTTTCGCAAGGCCATAACAATTAGGTTTTTTAAAAAAAATGAACCGGCATAATAACGATCCCTTTACATTAGTCAATAATTATTGTGCCGGGCGTCACTGTATGTTTAACAATTTAGTTAAATATACATGAACCAGCAAAATAACGCAGGAATCGTTTCCTAAAACTTATATGATTCATATCATGGAGAATGATTCAGTCACAAAATTATCGAAACAGTGGCATAATTCAACTAAACGTTGAATAATAACTAATCATCACACAAGAGAATGAATAGCTTCCATAGTAAAAAATTTATTTTCAAAAAAACCGAAAAACCAAACCGAACCGTAAACTGAGGTTTTAAGGGAACAAAAAAACGAAACCGAAACCAAAATTTCAAAACCGCCCAACTCTATTTATTATACATACATAAAAGTAATCCATGGCATGAAGTCACTTGATGTAAGAATGAAAGATGATTATTGTAAAGACAGAACATGTCTATTGACTTTAGTCTTTAAAAGACCCAAGCTCTATATAAGAGGAAAACAGTCAGCAGGAAGAGAGTTCCACAAGCTTGCAGTTCTTCGGAAGGAGCTACTGGAATAGGAAGCTGTATTATAACGAGGTATTTGAACAGCAAATTGATGAAGACCACTAGACCAACGAGCTGGAACAAAGGAAGCAGGAAATAAACAAGACAATTCTGAAGAACAGATGCCATAAAAGTACTTATATCAATGTCTTTAGTAAAATAAGTATAGTGATGTTTTTCATCCTTGACTAATTATGAAACTGAAATGTCATACGTTCTTAAAATGTACATTTTGTATTTTTATTAAAACTGTGTTCTGCGGCTACGGTAGTCAAATGACATCCCGTAACTGCAATCAGTCCTCCATGCTAGTCCCAGGCCATCTGGCCTTGTCATGCGCAAGTTGTCGTAGGCAATGAAGTTGTTTCGCTGTATGTAGTGGTCCTAGTCCCGCCTGCTTAAGGTCAGCACGTAATGTGCCCAGCAGATTTGTGCAGTGCCGTCCTAGTCGCGGTTGGTAGGCTTGCGAGCCATTAACGGCAAAGTCTAGTGCCCTCTGTGCGGGAGTGTCAGGGTCCATTCGTAGGACATGGCCTAACATAGACCATCTTTGTTCAGCGACCTTTCTGGAGAGGGATTTTTCGTTGCACAGCTCATATAGTGCCTTGTTGCTGATAAGTTTTTTTCGGCCAGCAGTGACCTGTGATGGAACGGAGATGTCTGCGGTGGCACGCATCCAGCTTATCAAGCATGGCTTTTGTTATTGCCCAGCTGTTGCTATTGTAGAGCATGATGGACACGCAGTACGCGTTATAGAGACGGAGTCTAGTCTTCAACGGGATCTTGGTTCGTCGGCTCCAGAGTTTATGTAATGAATGAAACGCTACATTGCCATGTATACAGCGGGCTGTGACGTCTGTAGTGCTGCACAGCAGGGAGCCCAGTACTAGCAAATATATGCTCCCTCGATCGCATACTTTTGCTAGGCTGGGAGAATTATATAATTGTGAAAGAACTACATACAATACATAGTCCAAAACAATGTATTTTGCTTTAACTATTAAAATACTTTCCAATGTTTAATCATTAATTTATTTATTACTTTTTATTAGCGCTTATGTTTGAATTCATGTTTTGAAACATGACGTAAATCATAAATATATGACGTCACGTCAAAGCTATAATTATTTTGGTATGGTAAAGTTAAACGTCTGTTTTACATGATGGCATGTGTTGGACAGCTTTTAGAAATTGACTTCCAAACTAACCTATCTCTGGCCAGGTCTATATTTACCCCCATTTCTCTCAAGTCCATCCTTATCACTTCCTTGGAAGTTTTCCTTGGGCTTCCCCTGCAAACTAACCCTGCCACCTCAACTGTTCTACATCTAACCCAAGCATTCTCATTCATTCTTTCAATGTCACCAAATCAACAAACACATTTTCCTTAAAGAAATAATCAAAATCTAATCTTCTTAAACATTCCAACATTATTTTGTTTTTTTATATTTTTGCTAATATATCAAATATTAAATTGATTTTAACACCAATACATAGTTAAAGCAAAATAAATTTTTTGACTTAAAAAAATTTCCAACGCTATTGATAATGTTTAACCATTCATTTTTTTATTTTTTTATTATTGCTTATGTTTGAATTCATGTTTTGAAACATGACGTAAATCATAACATCATGCCAAAGCTAAAATTATTTTGTTATGTGAATATTATAAACTCTATTTATAAGAAAGTCCAAATAGGTCAGTTGGCAGAACCTCAGACTGAAGCTAACAAGGTTTCGGTTTCGATTTCCGGTTATGGCATCAGCTTTATTTGTTTGGAATTTATTATTTAATAATGATGCAATATTCCCCATTTCTAAAAGTAGTTAAGATCTCTGATATTTCGAAATGAGACAAATTCTTCAATATATTTATCACGTTTAAAAAATTTCTGCAATATATTTATCATGTTTAAAAGAATTGTGACTGACAGATGGAGAAAATCTCTATTGATTTTATATAATCAATCAATAAAAACCTAATAAAATGATTTATGACTTTTCTAATGTTGCGAATTTGTTTTGCAAAAACAATGTAGCTATTAATTGCTAGCAATAACACTATTAATTGCTAGCAATAACATTAGTAATTGCTAGCAATAACATTAGTAATTGCTAGCAATAACACTATTAATTCAGTAACATACAAACGGAACAGGTTGTAAAAAAAATACTACCTGAAAAACAGTGGATTTCATTAAGATTAATTAAAACTGATTTGAAAATGTTGCCAGATGCCAAAATCCGCCATTTTGGATTTAGCTCAATTCAGTAAAATCTACTACAAAATCTTGTACACACACATCCTGTCATAAAACAAACAAACATGTCCAATTTAAAAAAAGAAGAAAAAAAGATAACCCGAGATGAAAGGTCAAATGTAAAGGTCATTATCAACTGTTTTATTTGACCTCTAAACCAAAAATATACATAGATCACGTTTTCGGTGTAAGTAGTTTAAAATCTTATGAATGAATTGGGGGTGAAAAAGCAACTGAGATATTGATTTTAAAATTTTGTCACTGTTTTCAAAAGTTTACATTTTCGGCAAAGGTCAAAGGGTCATATCTCTAGAATCCTATAAACATATCAAATTTTACAAAAATCTGTGTCTGTTATGATCTGAACTTCATTGTTTCAACATGAAATCCTTCAAGAAGCTTTTGTCTATAGAATTCATTGCTATCGATTCTTAGGTGAATATTTGTCTTTGAGGCTAAGGAATATCTCCTGTCTTTTTTATAGATGTCATTTATTTGTTCATTTTACTTTTGAACGAATTCAGTTATTTATACAAAAAAGCATTTTTACCTTAATGCTAGTTGGGAATAATTTTCCCTTCACTAATGTGATGACCCCAAATGGGGAGCAACATATGTATTTAAAAAAGATTAACCATCCATGGACACGTGTTTCGTCGTTTACGACTCATCAGTGTGACTGAACCTAGCGAGATTCGAAACCACGACCCCAGAGTCTGAAGAATGAATCTCTACCACTTTGCGAATTTCCGCTACTGCTGGAATGTATCGCCTTTTTATAGATGTCATTTATTTGTGAATTTTGGGTTAACCCTAACCTTAACCCTAACCCCAACGCTAACCTTAACCATAACCCCAACCCCAATTATGCAATTATGAGCTAATAGTTTATTATTACTTTGATTTCTTGCTGATAAAGGTTCTGGGTATGACCTTAAACTGCATTCGGTGGTGTGATCCCAATTTGGGAGCTTTGGAGAGTGTGGAGTCGTTCTTAGTTGCCATTACTCACAGGTCCATTCTTGGTTAAATAGAATCTATCATGCACAGACTATTTATTTACAAAGTATGTGCCATCAAAATAAAATTAATCTACAAACCATTTGCATACAAATCATATTTGCATACAAATCATATTTGTGCTTTCAACATTTTTCATTGGCCAACTGTATTATCGGTTCTGATACTACACTTCCATCTTTTCTGCCCTCGGTCAGTGAAGAAGAAATCTTTCTAGAGTGAGGTAATTTTTTTTTTTTTGGGGGGGGGGGGGGGTACCATTCCAGAGTCTCATTTTTGGGGGGAGCTGGATTTCCTCCATGTTAGAAACCGACCTTGCGTCTAACTCTGCCCTTGAGGAGAGGCAAGTAAATAGGGACCCACGAAAGGGTTGACATGCCATAAAATCGAACAGGCATTCAGGTAATTAAATGTATTTTGATGGCCGTATGAAATTATTGTGACAAGTTTATGTTGCGATATGATAATTATCCCAATGATTTTTGCTTTGGATACAATGTTGTTGTCATAACAATAATAGCCATTGTTTATGGCTCCAGGAAAAAAAATATGCAACAGGTTGGATGTTATCAACCAAAACCTGATTTTATTGCTTCTTCCCCCCCCCCCCCTACCCACTCTCCTTGCAGACAATCTAAAAATGTTGATGCACGTTTCACATGCAAGGCTCCATTTTTTTTTGTGTGTATTAACTGTCAAGCTATTTCTGTCAGATATGCTTGACTCATAGAATTTCCGTTTGGCGTTTTGATAGGAGGAGCTAAAGGTTAGGCATTATCACCTTTCTGTTTCCTTCTAAAAATGTGTGTTTTATTGATGACAAGTGAGGATGGAGTTTCTTAACACAAAGGTCTGGATTTAAAAATAAAAAAATAATAATAATATAAGAATAATGGGACTTTATCTACGTGGACAAGTTCTGTTGAATATTGGTTCATGAATATGAATTTTATGGAAAAATATTTTCAGTAACTCAATATATCAGACGTGAGTTCTCTGCTTTTTAGCAGAATTCTGCTTTTTCTTTTTAAATCCAGAAAAAGCGGATTTCAACTTAAATCGCAAAAGCCTCCGACTGATGTAAGTCCTCTGTTCTTTTTTTTTTTTTCGAGATCTGCCTTTTTTTTCTTTTAAGAAAAGGCAGATTTCTGCCAAATCGCTAGAGCCTTAACTCCTTATTTTTTTGTTACTATTCTGCCAAATCGCTAGAGCCTTAACTCCTTATTTTTTCGTTACTATTTAGCTGGATTTCATTTTTCTTCCTCTTCCTCTCTGTCTTGTCTTGCCTTCCTTTTCTCCCTTGTGACAGTTCTCTCTGAAAACTGCAAATCTTAATTTTTCCATCAAGGCTCAGAAGCAAATGATTCATGATGGAGGTAGGGGAGTTAAATGACTTGTTTTGAAAAAGAATGACTTTCTGTCTCCTTCTCCCTATGTTGGATTTTGTGCTGCTCCACACCCACACACAGGGGCGGGGCGGGGTGGCTTGAGAGAAAAAGGAATAATTAAAGACCTGGCAGAGATAGGTTAGTTTGGAAGTTAATTTCTAAAATTCGTTCAACAGCATTTAAAACACATTAAAAACCGAATATGATGATCCTCCTCCTCCTCCTCTAAAAATATTTGGTGTCAATCTGTAAACTAGTTTTAAAAAAATCCCTTAAAAAAAATGTTATGTTTTGGGAGTGCCATTAAAATGCATCCGGTGGTGAACCCCCAATTTGGGAGCTTTGAGAGAGTGTAGAGCAATCCCTTCGTTACCACTGCTCCCAGGTCCGCTCTGGTCCGGAGTGGTAGTACCTGTCAGTGTCCCATCTATGGATTATATAGAATCTGCCACCCCAAGACTGACATCAAACTGATCAGCAATATAACTTTCATCCTAAATCGATAATAAAAGCAAACTCCATTAATAAATATTTGAAAATATTAAAAAAAACTAGAGAAAAAAAATATTGCAATGACTGGATTCGGCATTAAATAACTCTAAATGGGTTGATATGCCGGTTACAAAAAAGAAAAAAAAAAAGAAAAAATTCAAAAAAATATTGAAATGACTGGATTCGGCATTAAATAACTCTAAATGGGTTGATATGCCGGTTACAAAATAAAAATTGAAATGACTGGATTCGGCATTAAATAACTCTAAATGGGTTGATATGCCGGTTACAAAAAAAAATATTGAAATGACTGGATTCGACATTAAATAACTCTAAATGGGTTGATATGCCGGTTACAAAAGAGCAGAAAAATGTCAATAAATCCGAACAGATCAGAATATACTTATTACGATCGTTTAGTAAAAAATAACAAAAATATAATTGTTTTCAACTGCAACACAAAAGCAAAAAAGAAATCAAAATTGTTAGTCTAAATTCGGAGGAAACTGAATTCGGAAATACAAATGATATATTGATCATATTGAAGAAGTTTTAATATACATTTTTATTAGTCTGGAAATTGTGGGAAGAGGGTCTCACGGATAACTATTATATTAACTGCAATAATAATTATTATATTAATAACTGCAATATTAATAAATGCAATAATACTAACTACAATAATAACGCTGAACAACATATAATCTGATGTATGAAATGTTAGGACTTTTTTATAGACATTTTTTGATGGCTAATGCTGAATATACAGTCAGTTTTCTTTGATCGACTCTGGTTATTTTTTTGCCTGTTTTTGAAACATGTGGTCATATGATAGTTTCACCACTTATTTACACAGTCCTTTGCAATAATATCATTGAACTCTGCAGAATCTGTCGAGCTGCAGTGGTCGGATAGTAGTAGTAGTAGTAGGCCTTCGTCGATCGTGTCCGACCATGAATGACACTTACAGATCTAGCCAGCTAGTTTCAGTATTCACAAAGTCTTGTGAGTGATGCCAATGCCCGAAGGGGCATATTGACTTAACGTAGGCATTTCTTGTTGTGGCTAAGAAGGCCTATGTGGACCTTGCAGTCTCTGCCACAGTTGTCACAGCCGAAGTAGAAGGGTGGTTGAGGTTGGGGTCAGTAGACAAAGTAGAGGGGGTGGATGAGGAAGCTCACTTGCTTTTAACCGTTCCTTCCTCCTTGCACGCTTTTCAGCGGCTTTCGTCTTGGCAGAAGTAATCCAAGGAAAACATGGGAGGAAGTGATAAGGAGGGACTTAGGAGAAAGAGGGATAGATAAAGACCTGGTCAGAGATAGGTTAGTTTGTAAGTCAATTTCTAAAAGCCGTCCAACACATGCCAGCATATAAAACTGACATTAAACCGAATATGATGATGAAATTGAGATGAGTTCTTGGGTTAGTAGATGTAGAACAGTTGAGCTAGCAGGGTTAGTTGGCAGAGGTAGTAGTAGTAGTAGTAGTAGTAGGCCTTTGTCGGTCGTGTCCGACCATGAATGACACTTGCAGATTGAGCTGGCTAGTTTCAGTATTCACAAAGTCTTGTCAGTGGTGCCAATGCTCCAAGGGGCATATTGACTTAACCTAGGTATTTTTTGTTGTGGCTGAGAAGGCCTATGCGGACCTTGCAGTCTCCGCCACAGTTGTCGCAGATGAAGTTGTCAGTAGGTCAGATAGTAGAGGGCAGACAAAGCAGTGCTGCATCTCTGGTTACTAAAATATGATACAATTTTAACTGTTGTGTAGAGAACTGGTTGGCACAAGGTTTGATCGCCTGTTTTGCGTAATGAAACAGGTTTATACATGTAAAATTTATTTATGACGAAATGACACCATAGAATGAGAGAATAGTCAAAAAAAGGTGTCTGTACTGTCCATTTCTACAGACAGAAAAGCGACGTTTTAAAAACTTCTTGCCGTGTGCTGCCACAGGACTATCACATGAAATAGATGAGTAGTTGTGGTTTGAAAAGGATACTGCTCATATTCTGAATTTACACCCAAAGTAGCCTCTCTGGCCAGGTCTTTATTTATCCCTCTTTCACCCAAACCCATCCTAATCATTTCCTCTCGTGTTTTCCCTGACCTTCCAACTGACCCTGCTACCTCAACTGTTCTACATCCATTAACGCAAGCATTCTCCTCCATTCTTTCACTGTGACCAAACCATCGAAGTCTCCTGTTTTACACTCGTCTCGCTATACTGTCCAGATTTAATCTTTCTCTGAGTTCAGATTTAAGCCTGTATTTAAGACCCATGTTACACATCTATTGTATCATTCCACGCATGTCCTCAACTCGCATTGCCCAGGTTTCACTTCCATACATCATCACACTTCGTACGCATGCCTGATGGACTCTTCCCTTGGTCGACAGTGGTAAAAGTAGCTCCTCCCTATGCTCTACTGGTATTACCAAAGTAACAAAACATCTGGACAACCTCAATAGTCTCGCCATCGAAATATACTTTCTCCACATCTGAGTTTACATCCATCTCCATTGTCTCACTTAAAAAAAAAATTGTATATTACAATAATATGGCTTAATCTTGTTGAAATATTAGTTCTGATTTGATCACCAAATTTAAGCAACATTGGGCCAAGTCATAGATTTAGATGGGTGATCATTTTGGAATACCATGTACCCTAAGTTTGGAATTGACTGTAGTCCCTTTCTCTCATACCCTAGAACAAGTTATAAATGATGGATGAAATAGTAGGGTAGAAAGTACTCTCCGGCCTTGCTAGGGAAACTAGGCTAGGAGAAGGAAAACCCTGAAATAACACCAGTCGTTCTCCGTTTATCACAGCATTACTTCCGGTCGTCTTAGATTATTTCTCGCCATTGAACTTAAGTAATGCCTGGTAAGGCGAAGTGCAGTTGAGGATTGCTCAACCCCTTGCTTCACTATAAACTCGTTAACATGCAAGCACCATTTCAGAATGTGTCGGACGTCTATCCTGGGACATAGAAAGCAAGCCAATCAGTCAGTCAATAATAATAATGGGTACTCTTATAGCTTACACACCATGTTTCCGTGACTTCGCATCGTCAACGTTCGGGCAGGTATCGGAAGCGCCTGAGAGTTGACAAAACTATTAACCAAGAAATATTTGCTTATAAACAATTTGTTTTCGTTAAAATAAGAAAAGAAAAGAAAAATTTGCTTAAAAACGGTTGTTGCAGTGTTTATGTTAACAAGAAAAACAATGTAAAAAAAATATTTAAAAAAAAACATTGAAACAAAATAAAAAAAAACAATAACATTTGCTTAACAAATCAAACAAAATCATCGTTTGAAACTTTCCGGTGCACAAACAAAATAACATTTTAGTTAAAAAACATTTGATTAACAATGGTTCTTTTGAGAAAAAAGAACAAAAATAAACGTCTAATTACTAACAGTTGTTTAGCTATGGTTTGTTTGTTCTTTTATTTTTATATATGAATTTTAATTTGGTTTTTGTTACACCGGCCGTTCTAACAGAAGAGAAACTACACCGGTTCTCACTATAAATAGTGCGAGTAGACAATCACCAGGTAGAAAAAGGACAGTATTGTAACTGTCTAGCCGAGTGCCAGACAGTTTCCTTACCTTTGTACCTTTTATGTTAATACACTTGCTTTCTTAACCCAACCTCGACTTGACTTCTTCTTTTTACTGTTGGACTACTTCACAACAGTTTTCTTCGTCTGAATTTATCGGCTGGCAGTCTTCAATTTAGCGTTTGGCAGTTTTCGCCTCGTCAACTCTCGGGCGCTTCCGTAACCTGGCCGAACGTTGACGATGCGAAGTTACGAAAACATGATGCGTCAGCTATAAGAGTACCTAATAATGAGATAAAAATACAAAAAAGTGACACATGAAAATCACAACCATCCCTGTGGTGATAGGTGCACTCGTTCTTCAGTGCAGAGACCGATAAATAACAAATCCACGCACACAAAAAGAAATATGCAGCTAAGGAGAGCACTGAATATTAAACATGAATGTTGTCGGAACAAGCTAATATCTCTGGTTGAATGATTATTAATATTATTTTTTTTCAATAACTAAAAAAATATCAAAAAATTTCTCAAAAGGCAACTTTTAGTATCGTGCCAACAGACGATTGTTGGGGATTTATTATTATTTAATATTCTTAATGTTATTATATCCAGTATACCGAAGACTCTTTATGTAAAATTTGATGTAATTTTACTCAATAGTTTTGGAGCCTATAAGTGTTTTTGTTTAGAATCAGTATTATTATTAGTAGTACTATCAAATATGTGCTTCCTCCAGTCTCACATTTTGCTAGCTTGGGAGGATGGTATCATGACAAACGAACATATACTTCACATCCCCCTTCCCCTAAAAAATAGGAGGTAATGCTTGGGAGGATGGTATCATGACAGACGAACATATACTTCACATCCCCCTTCCCCTAAAAAATAGGAGGTAATGCTTGGGAGGATGGTATCATGACAGACGAACATATACTTCACATCCCCCTTCCCCTAAAAAATAGGAGGTAATGCTTGGGAGGATGGTATCATGACAGACGAACATATACTTCACATCCCCCTTCCCCTAAAAAATAGGAGGTAATGCTTGGGAGGATGGTATCATGACAGACGAACATATACTTCACATCTCCCTTCCCCTAAAAAATAGGAAGTAATGCTTGGGAGGATGATATCATGACAGACGAACATATACTTCACATCCCCCTTCCCCTAAAAAATAGGAGGTAATGCTTGGGAGGATGGTATCATGACAGACGAACAGATACTAGACTACCCCCCCCCCCCCCCCGCCCCAAGAATTGAGCATTAAAAGATAGTACATTAGTCTGAAATGGTATAGTAAATTGAATTGAACATTAAAAGGGAGTAATAGTATAGTTGCGGCTTCAGACTGATATCAAATCTCCATTAGTAATAGATTAGTATCTTAACTTTTAACTCCAATAACACATCTGGCATCCTAAAGGATATGCATGCTATATTAGTGCAGTTTTTGCAAATACTTATGAAGCTCTAAGTGTTTATTGTTGTTGTTGTTGTTATTATTTTTAGTAGTAGTAGTAGTATCCCCCCCCCACCCCCCCACCCGATACATTCGGCACTCCAAGAGTTCTTCATGCCAAATTTGGTGAAATTCTGTTAAGTAGTTTTGGAGCCTGTAATTGAATGATGATGATGATGATAGCTTTTATAACTATTTTAGAAATTGACACATTTTTTCCTAATCTCTTAAACTCTTCTGTCTCCGAGATGCAAATGGCCAAATTGTTTCTGACATTCCGTACAAATCCGTAATCTCTGCTCTCATCCACCCCGCCTCACACCCCACCTCCAACTATACCCTGCACTCTGCTGTTTCATCGTCATCTTATTTATTCTGCTGTCACTGTTTCCTAATGGAAACTGATGGGGTGTCTCGAGCAGTGAAGATGAACAATGCGAGGAGGTGCGGGAGGGGGGGGCGGCATTTTCAGTGTCGGCTTTTGATGCACATTATTTTGCATTAGACTTGTCTAATCTTAACACAAATTTAATTCTTTGTTTTAAAGCTGTTGCGAAGATAAACTCTCGGGTCGTAAGTAAAAACGACAAAGGGTCGTAATAATGGGAGGGGGTCGTCTGAAAAAACGCTTAGGGTTAGTTGACGAGGCGAAAACTGCCAACCGATAAATTGCGACGACGAAAATCAAGCTAAAATACATATATGAAAATGAAGAACGAACAAACCATAGCTAAACAACTGTTATTAATTAGATGCTTATTTTTTTGTTAAATGATCCATTGTGAATCAAATGTTTTTAAATAAAATCTTTTTTTTTGTTTGTTCACCGAAAGTTTCAAAAGATGATTTTGTTTGATTTATTAAGCAAATGTTTTTTTTTTTGTTTTTGTTTTTTTTTTACATTTTTACATTTTTTTTAAAAACACTCAATTTTTCGAGCTAACAGAGATTATAGAAATTCATTTTTTTCATTGATTATTGTTAATTATATTTAATTTCTTCTAAAAGTAATCAGCTGCTTGCTTAATAGTTTCGTTGATTCTCCGGCGATTCCGAGACCTGCCCGAACGTTGACGACCCAAAGTCACGGAAACATGGTGCGTCATCTATAAGAGTACCAAAATTTCTTCCGTAAAAAATGTAGCCGTTGTGAGTAGACATAAAACACTCCACAGACTTGTATGTAAGAACAAAACAGAACTAACATGGCTGTGCATAAATGGCGGTAATACACTTTTAATATAAACTCAAAGAAGTACAAATTGATTTGCTTACCATTTTAACCAAATAATTCGATTTCATACAAATGCATATGTTTCGGAGAACATCATAAAATTGTTATATTCAGAATCATATTCTGCTGGGTTTATATATACCAGAAAAAATATGCTTCTTCCAGTTCAATATTTTTGCAAGTATATAATGTAACAGATCACTCAATACGTATCGGACCTGGTATATAGATGGCAGCACTAATAAAATTTTTTTAAAATCCGTATGATTTTTATAAAGTACTAACCTTCAAATGGTATGTGTTAAAATTTGAACGCAATCGGGTTATTAGTTTACGCATTACAGTTATTTAAATGAAACTACTGATGCAAATTTTCCAAAAAATAGAAAAATCTGAATTTTGTGTGTTGATAAAACATTATTTTCTGATGGGAAAATACACTGTTCAAGCAAAGCAATTGTTTTTCTTGAGTGACTTACAATAAGAGTGGCTTCATGCCTTGTCTGGAGCGATTTCCATAAAAAAAAATGAACTGTAAATTTTTATTTATTTTTTTAATTTAATTTTATTTCGGCAAATGCCTATATTTTTTTCCATTCCGTTTACATGAGTTTCACAACCCATAAAGAAAAATAGGGTTTTTAGTTTAACAGGCAGATAACTGTTCTACTTAGGTTTGAATCTAAGATGGCGGTTTGAGAATCGGCTTAAATTTCTGTCCGGTGTTTTTTTTATGGGGAAATTTCTCTGAATGTTTTTAAATAAAATGTTTGTTTTTTTGTGCACCGGAAAGTTTCAAAAGATGATTTTGTTTGATTTGTTTTTTGTTTTGTTTTTTGTTTTGTTTTGTTTTTTTACATTTTTTAAATTTTTTTTCCAAAAACTCAATTAGTTCTTCGGGAGATTCAACGAGCTGACAGAGATTATAGAAATTCATTTTTTATTTTATTGATTATTATTAATTATATTTAATTTCTTCCAAAAGTTATCGGCTGCTTGGTCATCTTAATGTGAGTTTTTCGTGTTTTTGACTTGCCGTTTTTTTCCTATATTTTTTTTCACCTTTCTTCCTTCCGTTTTGGAATAGTGTGCTTGTTTTTTGTATTATTAAATGAACAGTTCTATGAAGAGCAGCCTGTTAAACTAAAGATTTTATTTTTTATTTACAAGTTGTGAAACGCGCGTAAGACGGAATGGGAAAAATATAGACTTCTGCCGAAATAAAAAAACAAATAAAAATTATGATTGTGGACTGATTTTTTTTGCTCATTGAAATACAACCAAACAGTATATGTGCTTTGAAGCCGAAGACATAACTTTATTGGGTTTGTAATTTGAAACAATTTCGATGATATTCTAACGAATATATACTTAAAAATACTCAGAAATATATATATAGTAGCGTGTTAGAAATGGCAAAAAAACCCACCAAAGTACAGATGGAAAACGGTAAATTTTGTGCAGGAAATTGCAATGGAACCACTCTCAGAAAGTGCTTTTAGGATCATACCAGGAAGCTGCTTTTTACATCCAGTATCCATCATCACAAGTTGCACCAGGAAGCGAGTGTCAAAGTGGATCACTGAGCAGCTGCAGGGGACTCGTACACAAGAGAGCAAAAATGGCGCCAATAATTTACGCTTTTTCTGCTTGTGCCGAAAGTCTGCTCTGTAGAGATTTCCTGCACGCAGAAGATTGACGAATCGCCTAGAAATGTGTGAGAAACACGCTAGCAGCGGTAAAATGGTGTTTTTGTTTGATTTGTTTGTTTTTAGAGCAAATCTACTATTTTCTGTTTTATTTAATGCTGAAATACAATCTCTATTTATATATTTAGGCATGTGTATATATTTGTATGTGTATATATTTGTATATGTGTGTATGTGTATATATTTGTATATGTGTGTATGTGTATATATTTGTATGTGTGTGTATGTGTATATATTTGTATGTGTGTGTATATATATTTGTATGTGTGTATATGTGTATGTGTGTATATATTTGTATGTGTGTATGTGTATATATATTTGTATATGTGTGTATATGTGTATGTACAGGATTCACTCCTGAACTAATTAACCAATCATCATGAATTTTGGAACACAGCTTTTAGGCATAATGGTGGATAATGTGGGCTATAATTACTTTAATTTAGTTTTATGCAAAAGGTATGAGAATTTAGTTATCTCCGATTTTTTGTGAAATTTTACCAATAGGTATTAGACATCAATTAATAAATATTCCCTAAATTTCAGTTTCTTTGGAGTAGTTTAAAAGGGTTTTAGGGGGCTTAAGCTTAAGGGGTCTTAAGAAGAAATTGAAATTCAGGGAATCTTATTTGATTGATATCTAATGATTATGCAAATCTAAAATATTTGAATTTTCAAATGGGAGGTTGAAAATCTCATTTATTTCTTTGATTTTCTTACAAATTCCGATACATTTACGAATATTAATCTTTTCAATAATAAATAAAACAAACGATTCCAGTGGGCAATGCCAGGTCGGGTCAGCTTGTATATATAATATAGTCATCAACAGATAGCTGTTTCGTTGTATCACGACTTTTCAGTGTGGCTAGACATAGCAAGTATATACACACCGAGATTCAAAATTCGGACGTCAGATGACTTTCATTTTTGACCAGAAATGTCCAGTGGTTTACCCCTGCACTAACAAACTTGCTACTGGCAGTAGGAGAAATTAGGATGCTATCTATTTTTATTGTTTACCTATTTATGGGGTATTTTAAGGGGTTTTAGGAGCATAATATGGGCACAATCTCTCATTTGAAAATTAAAAAATTTCAACTTTGTATTAAATTTGATCAATAGTCATTCAGCAAGATTCCCTGAATTTCAGTTTCTTCTTAATACCCCTTAAGCTTAAACCTTAAATTTTAGACATCTTCCAGAATCAAAATCATGTAATGGATTTTGCTCCAAATTGGAATAAGGATTTTAGGCATAAGTAGTATCATTATATCTTGATTTTAATCTTCGTAAGGGGGCATAAAAGTGGTGCAAGACTGTTCTGTTTGGGGAATTGCTTTTACCCTTTCTGGGACGGGTATTTACTCTAGTTCTTTTATACCTGTATGCTCATGAAAGAGCAGTTCCAGTTAAATATACATAACAATTTAATGTGTTAACAAATCCTATTAACATAATTTAGATGCTTTATATCAACTTTTTTTTTTTTTTTTTTAATTTAAAATTTTTTTTTTTTTTTTTTAACATATTTCACCCCCAAACACGGCAGGTCGCCACTGTAGACGTAAGGGGCTACTGAGAACTAGGGTGTAGGTTTTGGGTATCATCCTAAGTTGGGAGCTGTGTATCGAGATGTCTGTTTACATTAGTATTAAACCTCTGCATGTCGGTACAGGCGGGGAAACCGGAAGCAGGGAGGGAGTTCCAGAGGTCGGCAGCACGAGGAAAGAAGCTATTGGAGTAGAATGCTCTCCAGCATCTTGGGATCTTCACAGTGAATGGATGGGATTTAGCTGATTGTCGGGTTGGTCGAGTGTATTTATGTCTAGGGGACACTAGAGCAGCAAGTTCATCGGAGAACTCTAACCCTGATGACGGGGTCAAAGTTAGCTCGGGTCCTAATGTAGCAAAGCACCGGGATACAAAATCCTTAATTTCTTAACAAAAAGTCTGTGACTAAACAATTTCCCCAAAGATCTTGTTTCAACTAACATTCATGAGAGGAGCAAGGTGAGAATTCAAGTGAACTTAATTGAACATTACAGCAGCTTGCTAGGATCAAAGTGTAGTATCTGTTCTTATGCTACACTTCATCTTTTCTGTCCTCGGTCAGTGAAGGAGAAATCCTTCTAGACTGAGGTGATTTTTATTATTTTTGTCTTAATTCAGAGTGACTCTTTTTGGGCAGCTAGATTTTCTCCTGCATTAAAAGCTGACCTTGTGTCTAACTTTGCCCTCGTGGGGAGGCAAGTAAATAGGGGGAGCAGGCTGATATATTCTTTTACAAATATTGTAAGGATTTCATGGAATATATAATTTTGCTGTTTATGTTCAGTTTCCATTGATTTTTTGATTTTTTTTATATCTACTTTAATGTCTTCGTTTTTCGTCTCTTCACTTTGATTTTATCATCCTTTCCTTATCTCCTCATCTTTATCTCTCTCTCTCTGCATCCCTCTGTTGTGATCCAATGCCCCCCCCCCTCTTCCCCCATGTAAGTGTGGGTCAATTTGAGCCTCACTCACAAGTGAAATTATCAGATATGATTTAAGTAGCCACATTTGGCCAGACATTTTCATTGAACAAAAAAACTATTTCAAGAGGGGATGGGCTAAAATTGGTTGCACATATGAATATATGTTTTATTTTATTTTTTTCAAATAACACTATAAATTAGTTCGATAGTCCATCTCGAAAACTCTTCAGTCGACAATTTGAAAATCTAAATAAATAAAAATAATATATGCTCTTACATACGTAATTGAGCACTCTGATCGTTTCTCCTAGACAAATACACATTATATATATATATATATATATATAATTTCATGTATCCACATAAGATTTTATGAATTATAATCTTTTATGTATCAATTTTTAGTATTTCAACAGTGTTCAATACATAAGTAGAGCTAGGTAGTAAGTTATGAAAATATATTTATGGCAATTAAGCTACACAAAGGTTTTCGTGTTTCATCCCCGTAGGAATTGTCAGACTAAAATTAATGGAGTTTGTGTTGCCGGGTGTTATATATATATATATATATATATATATATATATATATATATATACATACATACACACACATGGTGCTTAGTCTAGCTAGTTAACCAATCAGATTCTTTGTTATTCTCTTAGCCAATCGTTGGGCTTCTCATAAACAAAGGTTCGGTTGATTTTACTTCTTATTTCCTATTCTATTGTTCTGTTTGGCTCATCCCTGTTTCTTTGTGTCGAAATAATGGGTGACCTTATTTTAACACGTGCTTGCTTGTATTTCTATTTTAAGTCTTAGTTTAGTTTTTTTTTAAATTTATTTATTATGTATTGTTAACCTAAGGTGAATTTTGTTCTGTGTAAGCAGTTGTTTGCTATTTCACTTCTACAGTTTAATAGGTTTTGGGGGTCTTTAAAGTTTAGGATTTCAAATTTCTCATTCAGGCATAATCTACACGGGTCGTCTAAATTTCTACATGTACTGGCCTGTAGTATTATTTTCCATTCGATTATTGGTGAGTGTTCGCTATCTTTGAGCTTCCAATAATTGTTTGCTAGTGATGTTTTAATTAAAACAAAGAACGCCGAATTACAGATTTTCTTTACCATTGGCCACTCGCATCCCTGACTTTACTGTAATATAACAACTTGGACTATTTTTCAATGCTTGATTAATTTGTTGGAAAAATGTAAATTTTCTCTCTGCCATTTTTTCATGGAACAAGTACGCTCATAATGTAAATAATAATTTTACATAAGAATACCCTTTTAGATTTTATCTAGATTTTCTAACTTTTTTTCTATAGGGCACACATACAGCATTAAGTTTTATATATCTATATAGAAGATAACATGGACTGATTTGAGGTTATCATTTTATATTTCCTTTATCTTAAAATGTTATGTCTACACAGCTTTGACAGATAGCCCAACATGCCCATACATTTAGTAATAAACGAATTTCCAATTGAGACAAAGCTATGATAAATAAAAGTAGTGAAAAATTTAAATTTACACCTATTTAAAATGGGCTCTTTTTTATGTTTGGTTTTGATTAGCCTAATCATGTATTGGATTTGAAAAAGTATGCTCACACTGTTCTAGTAACCCACGAAGAAAGAAAATCACCTATTTGCTTTGAATGGGGTAAAAACTACTGAAAGAAAAATCGTACATGTAATCAATAACACAATAATCAATATATTTGATTTCTATATTGAAGGCCAGACTGAAATACTGAAAATAGTCG